>JBBYHM010000026.1:18394849-18551657 GCA_038381775.1 Adansonia rubrostipa
CCCCCCCCCCCCCCCCCCCCCCCCCCCCCCCCCCCCCCCCCCCCCCCCCCCCCCCCCCCCCCCCCCCCCAAACAACAAAAAATCATTGTCAGAACTGTAGGGTTTGTTAAGACAACTAATCTAAAAGAGTCAACAAAGTCTTAATATTCAATTTAAACAACAGAACAAATTAACTTAAAGTAGAGAAATATCCTCAAAGGTGGTTAAACTTATATAATCCACCCATCAAAATGAGAAACATGCACAACGTCATGTAGGCATCTTCGAAGGTGGCACAAGCTTCAGTCTTTAGAATAAATATAACCCCACAAGATATTATAAAGGAAGTTGACTCCCTTACATACCCAAATTTCCGCATGTGAGCTATGTAATGCTTCTTGATTCGCTCTGCACGTGCATTTGTAACATTTCCATGATGAGAACACGCATCTATCGCCACCACAGAATGCTGGTACTCAAAGGAAAGGACTTGTGCAAGATAACCCTGGAAAATCATGTCAATAAGGAATAATAACCAGATCTACAGTTTCAAGCGAAGTAAACATCAGTATCCATATGCTAGTCTATATAGAATGCAGAGAACGTCATTGTGAAGGGAAAAGGGAATAAATATTCAAATATTCCATTGTCAAACTCAAAATGTCCTAAAAACTTTTTTTTCTACCGCAGATTAACTAAACATTATCGACGCAGCATTTAGATGTACAGGTGCAGTAATGAATGCAAAAAAGAAAAAGGAAAAGATTACATAGTATGCCAGCATACATACATGCACACATATTTTTGCCTACTTGTCCTAGTACCTATGTGTGTATCTATGACTAAAGGGAAGAAGTAGCAGATGTAGGATCTGTGGTTGCTATCTAGAGTAGTGATGAAAAAACAGGAACAGATAAACTGATCAAACTAGTTCAATCAGGAACTAGAGGCCAGTCCAGTCCGGTGCTATATATAAAATCAAGTGATGTTTGAAATGGCATAAAACTGATTCAACTGGTAAAAACTGCTAAAAAACCAGGAAAAAAAATTTTTTTATTTTTTTCAAAAATATTTTTGTAATTGATGAGATTAGAACCCATATCATCTTAAAATTGTATTAAAGACCACACAACTAATCTAAAATGCATATTATTATCAATTGTTTACTATCTTTAGTATTTATTTAACATTAAAAATATTTTTTTTTAACATTTAAAATTATTTTAATTCAAACCTACCAATTCAGACTGGATAAAGCAGAGGTCACACCGGTTAGGCCTCCAATCCCCTTTATTTAACATTGCTCCGGAGGCAACAAAAGGATGCGGATCCTAATGGAAGATCCAACATTAGGGATGTGAAAAGTCAAGTAATATGATGCTTGGAAGCATGAGTAATTGAGTTGCACATAAAGCCAGCATCTTAGCAAGTTGGTTGAGAGATTCATTTAAATGGAAAAGCTATTGCGAAAGAATTAAGGGTGCTGGATGTCACCATCAGAGCAAGTATGGCACTCTGAGGAGGAAACCATGGATGCTTTCCCTTGCCTTGAAGTCTGGAGAGGCTTTAGGCTTGAGATTCATCAAGATAAAAGATTTGGGACCACTGAAATAGTTGTCACACAAAATCTTGTAAAGATACGACTATGCCAGGAGGTTCACTCAAATGCAAGAGAGTGAGACTAAGTGCCAACAGCTAAGTATTAGGAATGCTGTGATAGGCCATGGTTAAGTTGCTAAGGTACATCAAAGGGAAAAAAGACATTACAAATAAAAAACCCCAACCCTACTCTCTTTGACCAAAAAACATCAGTACAACGAGCAACACAATAATTGCAACAAAAGTGATGCCCAACACAAAGCTGTCCAGTCCAGCATGCTAATAAACCTGGTATCAATGTAGGCATTACCCATTAAGTCCAAATTCGCTTAAATAAAACAAGTCAAAGCAGTTTTGATACATTTTTGTTCGTTGCATCAATTTGCTGTTAGATTCCAAATTGTGTTAAGCTTCTCTATCCATTAAAGCATCAATTAGCAGTCTCAACCCCAAATTCAGCTTCATCCTACTAGAGAGTAGAAAAGGAAAAACTTGGGAAGGAGAAAAAGGAGAAAAAAAAGAAGGATGCACACCTGACCAGCACCAACATCAATTACTGCATCAGCTCTCATGGTACTCGCAATAGAACTAACAATAGCAGAAAGAACTTCCACCTGTTCACCACATGAATAAACTAACTTTAGATATCTGCTCTTGTGCAGCACATAACACATAGGGACATCATTGTCTATGGGAAAAAGAGATGAATGCAATTCCAAAATTGAACATAATAGCTACCTCATGTTTCTTCTTTTGATTCATCCCTTGAGCAAGAACGCTATTCAGTGATGTTGTACGAAAGTTGGGAAATACCTACAACAAACATGTATGATAAGTATCGACTTTAGAAAAAACAGCTACCACACACTTATAGGAGAAAGTGCTCCTCACCTAGATAGCTTCTGTTGGTTAAAAAAAATAAAATAATAATCATAATAATAAATGTGGTAAGCGTGAAGGAGCACAAGGACATGAAATTCTTAAAATAATCCAAAAAAGAAAAAGACACTTCTTAGTAAACCAAGAACCAGAGCAGTAAAATAGAATTTGTTTTTTAAGCCAAAAAAAAGGAACCTAATCTTGTTTAACAAAGTTGCGTGGAAGAGATCAAACATGAAAAAGAACGTCAATAAGAGTGAATTCTCGGTTTAATTACTTTTTGCTGCTTTTTTTTTTTTTTACTTCCTAACGCAAAAAACCGAAGGTATATTTACAGCAATAAAAGAAAATGTAATATTTTTGAAATTTTAAATTATTAAAAGAGTAATGTTGATGAATTACCAAATGCATTATTCTACTTTCAGAAAGAACAATTATCAAGGCTACATTTTAGCGATTTGCTCATTTCTCATCCAACATGATTTTGCATTTTACTCTTCCTAATTTCTATCACCTTTTTTTTTTCCACAATAATTGAAAACAAATATAAAAATCTCAATTATAAAACTTTAAACGTACTAACCTTTTTCAAATCAGCTTGTTGTCGAGGATAAACAAGAGATTTCAAAGTAAGAAGGAACTCCTTAAGCGAAGTAGGCCAATGATCCTACCATTAAATATAATTAGATAAAATTAATTATTCAAATTTATCAAGAATAAAAATCATAACAAAAAATAAATAAATAATTTTACTTGGACAATTCCAGAAGGAATAAGCAGAAGATTTTCAACAGCTTCTTTACTAAGACATTCAATCCAGTCTTTGTCAACAGCTTCCCATAGCCTATCCTGAAATAATAAATTAAATAAATACAAATTAAAATGAAAATAGGGATTTTATTTTAAATTTTAACTAACCTTGAAGAAATTGACAACATGAGCGTTGATTATGAAAGAATAAGGTTTCATGAAATCTGCAATGGCTTTGATCCACTCCAAGGTTTCAGCTGCAGTGTCGCATGAATACTTGCACCGCTTTGCCATTTCTCTCTTCTCTCTCTTTCACCGAATTCGTGGCGTTAGGGTTTGGGGCGTTCAGCCCGGTTTAATGAAATCTGGTATGGCTTTGATTCGTTCCAAAAATGCTTCAGTTTGGGACCAACCCGAGTTTTTATAGGGATTTTTCTTATAATATAAAGCACCAGGGATAGTATATTATTTATCACGCGATCGTATATAAACGTAATATAAATTATTAATTATGTTAAAATTTTAATATAAATATAATATATATTAAATATGTTTCATTAATCATATTATTTATTAAAATTATTTATTTAAACAGTTTAATTACTAACTAAATCGAATAATTATAAATCTAACTAATTAAATTTATTTTTTGATTAAACCGAAGCGATCAAGCAAAACGGAGAATTAACTAAACAAAAAAAATTTTAGTTAATTCGATAGGTTTTTGATTAATCAAACAAATTTTACTAAACGCAAACCTAAATCTTCTATATTTTTTCACCATATCTTCTGGTCTTTGCGGCAAAAGAAAACCCCAAAATTCTACTTTCCCTCTATTTCTCTCTAAATCTATACTATAAATAACGAGAATAAATAAATTAATGTATGAGTCAAATGATATTAACTCAATTGATAAAATTATTTAAAAATTAAAATAAAATTAATACAATAAAATAAAATTAAGGATGTTTTATTCTTTTAATTTTTTCACATATAATTTTAAAATTAAAAAAAATACCCATTTTTACAAAAAATTTATTCATATCTAATAAAAAATATTTTTTATTATTTATTTTTTAAACACCCATAATGTGAGTGTCACAAATTCTAGTTTATTATTAAAATAAACAGTAAAAGCCACCAAAACCTTAGGCCTCTTCGAACAAATTCAATTCACCATTAACTCATCAATATTGTAAAGGTTATAAAAGGGATCGAGAGAAGGAAAGAAGCAGAGAGAAGCCCATTGGAGAAGAAGAGAATATGGATGGAAAGAGGCAATAGATAAGTAGACCTAAAAGGAAAAGAACATGTTGGAGGTTTTTTAGGCTTTACTTTCCATATTTTATTTTTTTAGGTTTTTTTAATTGAAAAAAATAAAAAATAAATGCATACACTGAACAGTAGATACTAACGTTGTTTACTGTATTTCAGGTAATATGGATAATTCAGTTAATTTTGATTAATCGAATCAATTTAAAAGGCAATCAAAATTTTTATAAAACTTCTACTGATAACCAAATTGAATTTTGTTTGATTAACCGACTAACATAACCAAATTTAATTTTAGTTGATTAATTCAATTAAAAGCGAATAATAGAACACCCTATTGATCATATTTAAATAAATCATTTTCTATTAATTAAACGATTTTAGATTTTATTAATTTACTATATTTATGTTGTATTTTTTACTCATAATCAAAACTATGAGATCTAACTCAAATACAATAATAACACTTTGTACAAGTTTCTTTAGACCGGGTGAGGAAATGTTGCAAATCAATAAAATGAGACGTCATAAGGAGATAGCAGAGAGAAAGATTAGAGCAAACTTTAGAAAATAGTTGCACTAACATGTGGTTGTGATGAAGGCTACAAGTGGCAAGGATAGTGAAAATTACAGGATTTGGAAAGAAAAAATTGCAAAGAATCCTTTATGGCCATAAGTTTGCCAAACTGCCAAAATAATTTCAAATGAAGCCTCCAAACCTATATTTATAGCCTCTCCAAGAAAGTTACCAAGAGCGGTTACAAAGAAAGATTGAAAAGTTATCAAAGTTCCACTCACATAAACATGGGTAGTGGAAAGAAAGTGGGATGTTGTTAAGAAGGTGGATCAAAATGGAGGTTATGAAAAGTTACACCCTTAATTCGATTACATACGGTGGATATTAGTTATATGATAGCATGTTTAAAAGTGTACTGCCTATTCAATAAGAAAAGAGAAACACTTGTATTACAAGTAAAGTTTAAGAAATAGCCTTCTTAATAGTTTCCATATTTGAGGCTCTAAACCATACTCTTCAAGACATCTCAAGTAGAGAAAATCTAAAAATCCTACCAACCTTCTACAGTTAACTCTACAATCTTTATAAAGTAGAACTTACTTGCCAAGTAATGCTACTGTGAAGAAGTACTGCTGTCAAAGAGTGCTATGCCAAAATACCTCTGCCAAAGAGCAACAAGCTGAAGACTTTTGCTAAAATAATTATATCAAAGTATTTGTGCTAAAATACTTCTGTAAAACTACTTATGTCAAAGTATCATTGCCACAGTATATGTGTTAAAATACTCGTGCCAAAGAGTTCACTATTTATGAAGATTGTGCTTACATCATACAACAAACTGAAAATAGACATGTATTTTTTACCCCACATGAAAAGTTTTTTTAATAAAATAAAATAAATGAAAAAGTTATCATACATTGGAAAGAAATAATAATAAATAAATAAATAAATTATAATATGAGACAACTACTCTCACAAAATTGTGTCTTGTAAGAATAAAAAAAATAAATTGCAATTAATAAGAAAATTATTAATTTCATTGGCTCAAATGTCATAAAAAAGGGAAAATGCAAAGAAAAGGAAATAAACTTTAAATTATTAAAAATGGTTAAAGAAAAAAATTAATTTTAATTAAAAATGATAATAAAATTATTAATAAAAAAATTATAATTATCTTTTTGCTCTCGTTCAATAACTTTTTAGATTTTTCTTGCATGAAATAGCAGATAATGTGGGAGTTGGTTCATTGGCAAAGGAACCGACTCTCACCTCTTATATCATATATATATAAATTATATTACATATAAATTATATATATTTAAAATAAAAAAATATTTTATATTTAATTTCACATTACTATTTAGAAAATAATAAAATAAATTTCAAAGTACTTTCTAAAAATTATAAATAATATAAAATATAAAATGTTATATATATTATATATTAAATTTGAGTTACTATTTAAAAATAATAAAATTAAAAAAAAAATTCAATATTAAATCTCAAATTATTTTTTAAAAAATTAAAAATATTATATGTTATATATAAATTATGTATGTAATATACATTACATAATATATGTTATATATTATGTATAATATTATATTATATATTATATAATATATAATATATTATAGATAATGCTTATAACATATATTTTATATAATATTATATATAATGTATTATATATTATATTATATATAGTATATTGTAATTCCAAAAAAAGGTAAAACCAAAATTGAAATATTTAATTTCAATATATATAAAAATATATGTTTAAATATATGAAGGGTGGGCTCTTGTACTAGGAGAACCGACTCCTAATATATATTATTTATAAATTATATGTATATATTAAAAATACTTTTTAAAAATAATAAAAGATTAAAAATAATTTATATTAAATCTTAAATTGCTATTTAGAATTAATAAAAATTAAAAACACATTTTTAGAACTAAATATATAATATATAATATAGATTATATATATAATATATAAACTGCATCAGATAAGTAAATACTAATTATGCACATTACCAACATTGATGAGATAACAATCGCATATAATGTATATATGATCATAATTAAATATACAAATGACTATAATTAAATATATAAATGACTATAATTAAATGTACAGATGATTATAACTAAATGTATAGATAACAAAAACTGATTGTACCATAACCATATTACCTTAAAATGTATCAGATAAGTAAATACTAATTGTGCACATTACCAATACTGATGAGATGACAATCACGTGTAATATTTGTACCATAACCATATTACCTTAAACTATATCAGATAAGTAAATACTAATTGTGCACATTACCAGTACTGATGATATGATAATCACGTGTAATATACATATATGATTATAACTAGGTATACAAATGATTATAACTGAATGTACAAATGACCATAACTAAATGTATAGATAACTAAAACTGATTTTATACTAAACCACATGACCCTAAACTATATCAGATAAGTAAATACTAATTGTGCGCATTATCAACATCGATAAGATGATCATCAAGTATAATATACATATGGTTATAATTAAATATATAGATGACCATAACTAAATGTACAGATGGCTAAAACTGATTGTACCCTAACCATATGACCTTAAAACTATATCAAATAAGTAAATACTAATTGTGTACATTTCCAACACTGATAAGATAACAATCGCATCTAATGTACATATGATCATAAGTAAATGTACAAATGATCATAACTGAATGCATAAATGACTATAAATAAATGTACAAATGACTAAAACTAATTGTACCGTAAACCATATGACGCTAAATCGTATTAGATAAGTAAATACTAATTGTGCACATTACCAATACTAACTAAATCTACATATGTTCATAAATGAATGTACTTAATTCCAATTTATGTATATAAACTATTTAATTCTAATGTATGTATAAAATAATAATAATTTAAAATTTAATATAAAATATTTTTATTTTTTATTATTTTTATATAGTAATTCAGGATTCAATGTAAAACATTTTTTTTATTTTTTATTTTTTGTACAATAATTTAGTATTTAATATAAAATATTTTTAATTTTTATTATTTTTAATAGTAATTTAGAATTTAATGTAAAATATTTTTTATTTTTTATCATATACAATATATATTATATAAATAATTTATATATAATATTTTATTTCAATTTTTTAAAAACAAATTGGAATTTAGCATAATTTTTTTAATTTTTATTATTTTTAATTAACAATTAAAAATTTAATATAAACTATTTTTTATTATCTTTATATAGTAATTAGGGATTTAATAAAAATATTTTTTATTTTTTATTCTTTATTTTTATGTAATAATTTGAGATTTAATATAATTTTTTTAGTTTTCATTATTTTTTAAATAGTAGTTCAAAATTTATTACAAAATATTTTTTATTTTTATTTTTTTATAAATAATAATTCAGAACTTAATATAAAATATTTATTATTTTTATAAAAAATTCATTTTTTAATATAAAATATTTTTTAATTTTTAAATAGTAATTTAAGTTTTAATATAAAATAGTTTTTAAATAGTAATTTTTAGGATTTAATATAAACTATTTGTTATTTTTATTATTTTTTAAATAATGATTTGAGATTTAATGTAAAATATTTTTATATTAAATTATTTTTGAATATTAATTTGAGATTTAATGTAAAATATGTTTTTATTTTTATTATTTTTAAATGGCAATTTAAGATTTAATATAAAATATATTTTTATTTTTTATTATTTTCAAATAGTAAATCAAAATTTAATATAAAATATATATTTTTAATTTAAAAAATAATTTGGGATTTAAAATAATTTTTTTAAATTTTATTAGTTTTTAAATAGTAATTCAAAATTAAATATAAAATATTTTTTATTTTTATAGAATAATTAAAGATTTAATATTAAATATTTTTTATTTTTATTCTTTTTAAATATTATTTTTAATATTTATAATTTATATATAATGTATAATATATATAATTATATATATTATGTAGAGGGTTGGTTCTCTTGGCCAGCCGCCGTGTATATCATATTATAATATAAATAATATATGAAATATTAATTTAAAATTTAATATAAAATATTTTTATTTTTTTATAATTTTTAAATAATAATTAAATATTTAATATAAAATATATTTTTAATATTTTATTATTTATAAATAATATTTTTAATATATATAATTTATTTATGTAATTTATATATAATTTATATATATACGACTATCCGGAGAGGATTGGCCGCAATGGATTTGGCCTGCAGCCAAATGGGAAGCAATAGAAAAAGGGTGAAAAAGTAATTACGAACTCCTCTTTAATAATTTTAATTGTTTTGAAACTATTTTCCTTTCTGATTTCACTTGTTTTTAATAATTTATGGTCTATTTCCATTTTATAAAATTTTTCCTAAAAAATTTGTTATTATCCTGTAAAAGTATATATCAAAGTTTAAAATTTTGTTAGATATTTTTAATTATTTATTTAATATGGAATCCTCAAATACATATAAAAAATTATTTTTATTTAAAAAATATAAATATTAAATTAAACTAAAATTTTATTTACACAATAAATATAATTATATTATTAAATTTTTAATAATTAATTTATTAAATATTAATGACTCGTTATTTTTTTTTAAAAAACAAAAGTTAAACTAATTAATTTTATATCTTCCTCATTTATAAATTATTATAAATAAACATAGCCTTCACGCCTTTTCGCAGTTTTTAGCTAACATAGATCTTCCCGGAAACCCTGACAAACCAAATCCAAAGCAAAAACCAGCAATACTTAAAACAAAACCAAAGCTGCTTAAACAAAAAACCTTTCTGCTTTGCTTGAGATCTTAACTCTTATTTCCCTTCATCAACTCAAATATAAATGTAATTCCCTTTCCTTTTTTTCTTTCTTTCATGGCTTCGGCTTGCGTTAACAACATCGGCGTCTCGCCGGAGAGTTTCCAGCCTACAAGAAGGTACTCTTCATACGGTTGGTTGAGTCCTAGTATTTCCTTCAGCCGAGAAGATGAGTCATCTAAGTCTAAACCCTATTCTCTCATTGATGTGTCTTCCACCGATCTTGTTCCTGGTTCTGATCCCCCAGAGATCCAAGATATAGCAGCTGGTGACTTCGAGTTCAGGCTTGAAGATCCTGTCACCATGCTTCCTGCTGATGAGCTTTTCTCGGATGGTAAGCTTGTTCCTTTACATATCTCAACTCTGAAACAGGATACTCCTGTGAATGTTTTGTCTGAGATGATTATCAGGTCCCCCGAAGCAGCCAAATTTTGCGAAATGGAGATTTCTGGCTCGGATCCTTTCTTGTTTTCTCCTAAAGCTCCCAGGTGTTCTAGCATGTGGAGGGAACTTCTGGGTCTTAAAAAGTTTTCCCACAGCACTAATCAACCTCCCAAATCCGAGTCCCAAAGCAAAATCTCATTATTATCTAATAATAACCTAAAATCTCTCAAGCATTTTCTTAATAGAAGCTCCAAATCATCATCCCCTTCTACTGCGTCATGGGCAAACTCTTCATTGAATCTTCCATTGTTGAAAGAACCAGATTCTGAGTCAGTCTCTATATCTTCATCAAGGTTATCGCTTTCTTCCGGCCATGAACATGAAGATCTTCCACGGTTATCACTTGATTCGGATAAGCCAAGTTTGAACAACCCAAGGCCCAACCCTTTTGCTCCTTGTAGAAATATAAACCCGAACCCAAACCCACCAAGAATGAGGATGGTTAAACCAAGACCAGGTTCAGTTTCAGAGTCCGACACCAATCAAATATCGGCTGCTCGGACTTGGAGAGATTCTTCAGGAGTAACAAGCTGGGGAGTTTCAGTGGATAGTCCAAGGATTAACTCTTCAGGGAAAATAGTGTTTCAAAGCCTAGGAAGAAGTTCAAGCAGTCCAAGTAGCTTCAATGGGGGTCCAAGGTTTAAACAAAGAGGATTAATGGAAAGATCATATTCAGCTAATGTTAGAATCACCCCAGTTCTTAACGTCCCCGTTCGTTCCTTGAGAGGATCTTCAGGCTCATCAGTCTTTGGATTCGGACAGTTGCTTTCATCTTCCCCACAAAAGACAGCAAATGGAGGAAGCAACAAAGGCAGCACTTGCAGAAACAGAACAACAGACCGCAATCATTAAAAAGGAACCAAAAATAATAATAACAATAATAAGAGATTTATTAACAAATTAGTACTAAGTATTAATTAATAGGAGCATGTGCTTTCTTTTAGATTTTATGTCATGGCTTTTTCTTTTTCCTTTTTTTTTTTTAATAAATTTCCTTTCAGATTTTATCCAATTATTACAATTTCCACATTTCATTGTATTTCTTCTGTTTAGTAGCCAAAAAAACTTGTAGAATTTAGACGTATATACCTTTTTTTCCCTTCTTGTTTATGGATGTTTTAATTTCTTTTATTTTTGTCTAGTATTTTGAAAAAGAAAAAAAAGGGAAAAACTGAAAGTTTGGAAGTTGGATTGTAATTTTTCTTTTTTTTATCAATTTGATCTGAAAGGTATGGAATCTCTGTTTTTTCGCTGCCGTTGATGGATTTGAGTAATCGGGCAATGAGTTTTGCAATATACGCGCTGCAAGAGCGCGTTTGTCAGGATTTTTCAATTTGGGTAAATACTCTTGTTCAGGTTATCTAATCTGTCTGCTCAAAGTTTTTTTATTTAATATTTGTTGTAGTTTACTTAAAATAATAAAAAGTGTTTCCTATTTCATATTCTTATTTAAATAAATTTTTATTTTTTAATTATATTTAAATAAATTATAAAATATATTTAGGTATAAGTTAAAAAATAAAATTTTATTTTAAAAAATAAAAATATAATAATTTTGAAAATTTTGAAAATTTTAAGAGTTCTTTTATAATATTTTATTTTTTTTTATATCTTTTGAGATTTGTCGTTTAACATGGAGTTTGGGGAGGAATGCCACATTTCGCCGGATTGCATCAGACTCCTCAGTTATTTAGCCTTTTAGTAGCCTCTTTATTTTATTTTATTTTTTCTTTCCAATATTTTATTTTGTCATGTTTTGTACTTTAGTGACCATCTTGCCCTAACCTGTTAAAAAGTGGGTGGCAATTGGACATAATGCTAAATCAACATTAAGGGACATGCTAATTCTAAAACCAATATTCCGATGCTGATTTTGTTTGCATCTTAATGTCATAATATTATTAGTTCCATCGGCCTTAATTTTATCCTATTACATTAGTTGAACCTTAACTTTCTCATTAAAGAACTAACGTTTGTATGAACAAGGGAAAACCAAAAATAAAATTGTGATATTAGCATATGTTAGATTCAAATCTCGTCATATATATATATATATATACATACATATATATATATATATATACACACGCCATTTTTCTATCAACAATTGAATGATTTTTAATTTTAATAATTAAAATTCAAATTCTTAGAATCACAATTATCAAAACAAAATAATGAAATAGGATTCAAAATTAGTAATCATCAAACTTTAGATTCAACTTTTTAGAAAGACTTTGCCACTGTTTTCTCCTCGTATTAACCACACACTGAAGACGAGAAAAAACGTTTTGGAAAAGGAAAAAGGTCACTTTTATATAGAGAATTTTCTAAATAAATAATAGTAGTGAAAAAGGTTGATGTGAAATTTCATTTTTATGGAAGAAAACTGCTAAAGAATCTGAATAACTAAATTATCTATCTATTTATATAAAAAAAAATCAAGAATTTATTATTTATATGGAAAGGGATGTAAGGGTTGAACATGTACAAAACGATATAAGACAATATTATAGGTATAGATCAATACAAAAATTGAGTTATCGAAGTGGTATGATATTGATGTTATTTTATTATATTTTAAAATCAAATTATATTGATTGATATGATTGTTATCGGTGAATATTGATTAATATAATTAGTACTCAATTCCAAAAGAAAAGATGAAAAAAATTACAAGTTACTCGATGGAATGTATAATTTGAAATACTTGTGAGATTTAATTTAAGGGATTTAATTTTAATTAATGTTGATTAATAATACGATCTAATTTAAAATACACGAACAAACACTTCGTAATATATTTTTTAGTCTATTTCTTTTTTAACTTATTTTTTATAGTGCATAGATAATATATAAACTAGACTAATTCAAGTTATATACGGGACTTATACGAATGACTACTAAGAGTGATATATAGGACTTATATTAGATGACTTACAAGTGTTCTATCTTGCCATTGAAAAACTTATATTCTAATTATTTATTAAAATAAAAAATTAATTTAATTTTTATTATTAAAATCTTATTTTAAATAAAATTTATCTATATTATAACTTCAATAATAATTAAAAATTAATTATTTTAATTTACTTTAATTATTACATAGATTACCTGAAATCCGATAATGCTTTGCGTTAGTTGTCTTGTGCAAGCTACAAACATGGTTGAAAAAAATGATATCAGCCAAATTGATTTAATCGTAAATCATCGATTTTATATTTTATTTTGTACTTTTTCAAAAAAACTTTATTGAAAAGCATTTTTAGATAATAAAATTTAGATTTTTAATATCTGATTCAATGTTTTATTTATTTAACACAAGAAATGATAAAATAAAAAAAAAAAGTGAAAACAGTGGTAGCCAGCGGCTGCTTTTGATTTAACGTTAGGTCAGTGACAGGCATTGCATAGAATCTATTTTGTTGGGAGTGGTCTCGCATGTAGGGCTGGCCTCACGCTCTAATATTTAATTCAGCCTACTTGCTTATCCCTTTGTATCAACTCGTCTTTACCCGCTGATTGTATACTCCAATAGTCTTTATATAATTTTTTTAATTATATTTAAAATATTATATATTTATATAATTTTTAATATATTTATATAATATATTATGTCAGAATTATTTTTTTATATCGTTTATTTTTAAATTTTTGACAAATTTACCTTTAGATTTTATTTTTTTGGTAATTTTAATCCAATGATTTTTTGTTTGACCTGGTCTCCCGCTTCTCTATTTTCCTGGGGCTAACACCTTTGTCGTTTGTGAGGTTTTTATACAAATATTATAATTTTTTTATTTTTTATTTTATAATAATTTTTAAATTAATTTTTATAATTTTTTTATGTTGAGAACTCGTTATGATAGAAAGCGAATTTATTTATTAAGAACTCGTCATATTATATAGCGAGTTCTCAACGAGAGATGAAATTAATATTGAGAACTCACCATAGAGATGCGAGTTTTGAAGAAATTCGCCATCTCTTTTGGGCTTCTAAAGAAAAAATTATAAAAAATGAAACAAGCAAATAGTTACTAAAAAAGTGAAAGTAAAAAAAATAATTTCAAAGAAAGAAATAATACTTATTAAAATTATTAAGAAGGAGATTAAAATTATCTATCTATCCCTATATTTGGTCTGCTAATCGACTCTCTCTCTCATATATATATATATATTACATAAATTATTTATGAATATATAAATTATCTATCGTATCAGAAGGAGTCTGATTTCTCATACATCTGTTCCTAGAAATCTAGTAGTTATTAGTAAAATATTATGTCATGTCAGAAGGTAAGTTTTCAATATATATATATATATATATATTTTTATAATAATAAGATAAATGATATAATTTTAGATTTATAGTTAAATAAATATTATAGATTTTTAATTTTTGATATAATAGTAATGATATATGTTGATAGTTTAGAGTTATTGTGAGTTTTGAGTATGTTGTGCGAGTATATTAAATTTAGTATAGATGCATGAAAAATCAGATTTCTTCTGCCACAATAGATAATTTATATATTTATACATAATTTATGTAAAAATATATATATATAAGAGAGAGTCAATCAACAGACCAAAAAGGGATATATAAATAATTTTAATAAGTATTATTTTTTTCTTTGAAATTATATTTTTTACTTTTTTGAAATTTTTCTCAAAGTGGGAACGCGCCGAGTTCGAAATGCGATTTAGTGGCTCCCTCGTTGGGAACTGGTCATACTGACTGGCGAGTTCTCAACGACCCAAGAACTCGCCTCTTCTCATGATGAGTTCTCAGCACATATAAAAAAAATATATTTTAAAAATTAATTTAAAAAGTATCATAAATCGAGAAATGAATAAAAATTTTATAATATTTGTATAAAAATACCATCATTTGTCCCGTCAGAAGTCTGGCTCTTCTAACAAAACAGATCCCGCCCTATTTCCCCTTGTTTTAACCAAAGAACTATACAACACATTTGTCATCAGCCTATGATTTTTAATAAAGGTAATAATTAGATACAACAATTTCTGTATCCAAGTTATGTTTAAATTATTTTTATATTATAAGTATATTTAAAAAATTATATATTTATATAATATTTTTAATATTATAATAATTTTTTATATAAATTTTGATATATTTATATATTTATTATATTTTTATTTTTTGTATCATGTCATAATTAGTTATTTTTTCCATACCATATCTACTGCATTTACCTTTGAGTTGGATCACTATGGATTGAATAATTTTGATTGAAAAATGAGTTATTTTAGATTCAGACATTTTTAAAATTTAAGTGATTAAAATTTAAAAATTAAATCATTTTAAGTTAATGTTTTTGTTTGAATTTGTATATTTTGAATTCAGATTAATTTAAATTCAAATCGTTTCAAATTCAACTAAGATGAGTATAGATTATTAACTTTAATTTCCTTATCAAATTGGAGTCGAAGTTTGAATTTAAGAGAATTAAATTTTTTTTTTTTTGAGTTTAGGTAAGTTTTGCCCAACTCTAATTTTATGTAAAGAAACTTTTGATTTTCTTTGAACCTATAGTTAACTAGTAGTACTTGAAGTGTTTGGTACATTGTCTAATAAGTAATGCTCTGCAAGTGGAAAGCTAGAAGTCGCAATGGTGGAAACTAGGCTTAAATTTCTTAGGCTTTTCAACTTGCAAATACCTAGAATGGAAAAGTTGGGGAAAAAAAAGTATGATTAAAAGATTAAAACAATTAAATGAATGCATTCAAAAACTTAGATTTTGGATTGGCCACAAGTGAGCACCCACAAAGTCATAGGACAAAGATCTAATAATTTGTATATTGATATTATATGCATATAAATTTTTTATGTAATAATCATATTTAAGATATTATATATTTATATACATTTTGATTGTTATTAATTCATATCATATAAATTTTAAAAAATTTATATATTTGTATCATGTTTATTTATTTTTCATATTATATTTCATATCATATTTTAATTATTTTCTTAATATGTCCAAAGTTACCTGTTCCATGGCAATTGCGTAAGTCCTTAAAACTTATTAAAGGCATAGGTGGATGCAAAGGTTGTAGAGGTTGGCAATTTTAGGTCTAGTTTGGCAGGCTTTTGAGTTAAGTCAGCTGAAAATGATAGGAAGCAAATTTTTCCGTGGACGCTTAGAATTTGATATTCATCCAAAAATTGTTGAGTGGATAAAATCTTGTTTGAATGCCAGATGAAGGGAGTTTATTGCTCATTACAATTAGTGAATAAGATGATGCCTTTTATGTTTATATATTAATTTGAAGCAATGTAAATGAAAAACAATTTTAAATACTGAAATTTAAATTATAAATTTTTTCGATGTTACTTTTAAATAATTGTATAAACAAATTAAAGTAAAGTATGTTTTGGATTCTCAATTCATGTTAATTGATTTGCATTTCATTGCTGCCAAATAAAATTAGTAGTAAACAAATACTAAATAACAGGAGTCTTGTTCAAGGTCAAGTTATTAATTCGACTTGAATTGAATTGAGTTTAAAATTTTTTTTAATTTAAATTAATCTAATTATTATTCATTTAATAAAAATTTTTATTTAAATTTAATTATAAAATTATATAAATATTAATAAAAAATTATTTTTAATGCTTCAAAACAAGCTAACCAAACTCAACTCAAATTAAAATTAAAAAAAAAAAATTGGAGCTAAATTTGATACTACCTATGAACAGATCTCCTCGCATGCCTGGCTACCTGCAGGCCCTTGATTTGGGGCATCAATGAATGAAACAAGGTGCTTTTCCAATCTCTCTCTCTCTGCAAGATTTATCTCTCTACGTTTGTCTAATTGTACTTTTAGCATCTTCAAAAATGACTTTGATTAAGTTAATATGATTTCCACTGAGCTGATTATTCTGACAGCTGATTTTGTTTTTTGGTTGGCAATAAAAGACAAATAACTCTAAATCTCATCCCCTTTCATTTTATTGTTCATCTCGCCAGAAAGAAAAAAAAAAAAAGAGAAAAACCTAAAAAAGGACCATAAAATTTTATAAAAGCAACATTAAAATTCTTTGAATTCAAAAAACTTTGGCCCAACCTAATCTCAAATTCATTGATTCTTGTTGAATTAATAAGCGTAAATTACACTATGTGGTCTTTCAATTTTGTATATTATTTTTATTCGAAAGCTTCCAAAGAAATATATCGAATCAGAAAATAAATCAATATAACTTACAATCATTGGTCTAATCAATTCAATTAAAATAAATTTAAATATAAATAGTTAAAATAATAAATAAATTTTAAATATAGTACATATTTAATAAATTATCATATTAATTAAATAATTGGTCTGCTTGATTCAATCAGTTAAATTGATCGATTCAATTAAAATAAATTTAAATATAAATTAATTAAAATAATAAATAAATTTTAAATATAGTAAATATTTAATAAATTATCGAATTGACTAAAGATCATGACATTTAATATAAAATTAAAAAATTAAAGATTAAATCTTACACTTCCAAAAAATATTTAAAAAATAAAAAATCAAAATATATTTTTTATTAATTTTTGATTTTAACATATATAGCAAATAAAAAAAATTTTCAATTTTTATTTGAACTTGTCTAATCAATTAACTCTGTTTTTTTCTCAATGGTGCTAAATAATAAATTATCTCCCAAAGCCTTGCCATATTCCGGTATCCCACGCCCTCCTTTGTACCATGGCGTAATTTTATTTATGAAAAAATAATCAACTTCATAACCATGTTGCATTCGTTTTTCTTTTTTTTTTTTTCTTAACTTTTATTTTTACTTTTAGATTTCAGGAAATGATGGTTTTCAATTCTCTTCTTCTTATTTTTATTTAAATTTTCAAATAATTTAAAATGAATTTAATTTATATTAATTTTTATAAAATAAAAGTTTTATGAATTTTAATTTTAAATAAATTAAAAACGGCAACAATAAATTATAAATATAAAAACATAAATGTATTAGGTGTTTAAACATAGTTTTAAAACATTTTATAAATAAAATATTGACAAAAATGTGATTGAAAGAATACTTATAGTTGGTTTGGATGGGCGGTTAGATTCGGTGAGATTAAAAATAACGGTAACACTGAGATTAGTTACTGTAGCGATAAGATTAAAATCAACTGTGGAACATATATTTAAATTCAGTTGTAGCGGTAGTGGTGTGATGAGAATATAAAATAACTAATATAGATATTAAATTAAAATATGTATATATAATAAATAAAATATATATATATTAAATAATAAAATAATAAATAAAATTATATATTATTAATAGTAATTAAAAATTATTAAAATTATATTTATATTAAATAATAAAATAAAAATAAAAATTATATTTATGTTAAATGATAATAAAATTATTTTATATTAAATAATTAAAAATTATATTTATATTAAATAATAAAATGTAAATAAAAATTATATTTATATTAAATGATAAATAAAATTAATATTAAATAATTAAAGCTTATACTTATACTAAAAATAAATTAATATAAACTAATTTTAAAATAAATAATTAAAAAAAGTAGTGAGAAATAAAGGGGGATTACCTCTGTTAAGTGAAGGTTCAATGACCTAATGGCCCTCCGTTCCTCCAACGAAAAACTAAAGGATCAAAAGAGTTTTCACCTTATCCAAATGCACGACCAGTGAAAGTGCAGGCCGGTGGAGGAGGGCGGGGAATCCCTCATTTGCTACCACGATTTCATCGCACCAAAGGGAGCCTTGGTTTTGACATTATATATAATGCATTAAGCAATAGGCCTAGGCATTGGGCAAATGAGAGATGTCATCAATATTAATCAACAAACAGGGTGAACCCAGGAAAATTGAAACTATAAGTCGGCTTAGGCAATAGGCCTAGGTAGTTAAAAATATTATTGACTAGTCGAAAAGACAACTCGTGATATGTCACTTCGAAATGATTGAGGACCACTAAAATTAATTTCAATGAAATTAAAAATCATGTTGGTTAATTTTGAGATTAATTATCAGTGAAAATTACAGTCAGTTATTGGATTATATGTGTGTGTGTGTATATATATATATATATATATATATATATATGTTGAGATTAATTATCAGTGAAATTACAGTCAGCTATTGGACTATGTGTTTGTGTGTGTGTGTGTATATATATATATATATATATATATATATAAATATGTATGTGATAAACAATTGAGGGATGACATTATTTGTGAGATATTTAAATTTATAAAAATAATAATAGATTAGATATTTATAATTTTTATAATATTTTAATTTATAAAACAGTTATTAAATTCAAATTTATTTATTATTTGTATTAAATTTGCATATTACTATTTGAATCCTAAATGATATTATTCATCAGATATCTGAATCCGAAAAAATTAAAATTCATTAATTCAATTTATTTTTAAGAAGACTATAAAATTAAACAAAAATTAATTTTATTTTAAAGTTACTCATAATTAACAACTAACAAACAAGTTCTAAAATATAAAAATAATAACTTAGACAACAGAATAAAAAATCTAAACTACAAAATAAATTTTAAATAATAGGAAGAATTAATTTCATTAATTAAAAATATTTATTCCATAAACTAAAAACAATTAGTATAACTTAATATATAATAACTTTATAAAGTTAAATTATTATTAATAATATATACATATGCATAAAACAAAATTATCATTAATCATATATAATGAATAAATACGTGATATAATACACCTTAGTTATTTAATATGATAGATTATAATATATACATATAGTATTATACTATATTATATCTTGTATATTAATTTAAATATTACATAATCTTATAATAATACATTACATAATACAATATAATATATTGATGCTGATGTTAAATATTATTGATATTACGCGTATATATATACTATTACAATATTATTTATTATTAGAAGAGGGATCCACTTAACACTAATATAAAACAAATTTGTTTTACATACTTTTATAATTTTTTATATAATTTATATTTATTTAATCTGACCGTCATATTTTATATTCTATTTACATAGATTATGCATGTTGAGTGTTGACTAAATTAAAAATATCTAATTATTAGTTTGATATAACAAATTTTTAATTGTTAAATTTTTAATAAATATCTTAATTGATATAGTAAAGATATCAGATAAAATATTAATCTTATAAAAAATTATATAATTGTGCATTACACTAATGTAAAAGAGATCTCTCATTGTATTATTATATTATATTATATCAAATAAAGTTATATAATATATAATATTTAAATATTTTAGTTGTATATAATATTATAATGAAATATTTATATAAATATTTTGTATTCTATTTATACAAAATTATAAAACTATTGATATTGTAATAAATAATGTTATTATATTATAATGTATAAAATATTTAGTAATCATATTAATAATCTATAATATTACAATTAAATATTGTATAATTAATACATATATTATATCATATACAATTAGTCTATAATTATATTATAATATTATGTTATATGCTAACTATATTTATGTCATTACAGTAATTTAATTAATTAAGTCTTATTAAATATTATTTTATAAAAATACAGTATATCTTTAAAATTAAAAAGTACCTAACATAATTAATTACTGCTTCCTTTGAGTATCAGTATCGAAAAAATAATCAATTAATTTAGTTTTATAATTAATTTATTGCTATATTTTAGTTTGAAAAGCATTTTATACTTATATATAAATTAATTTTAGTGGCATATCATATTAAAATCTAAGATTAGCTCATTTGTTAAAGTGTCCAATGCTTAGTTTAATGAGTTAAGGCTTAAGTCTTACATATCGTATAGATATTTTGCATTTTATAGGAATGGATTCGAATAGCCTATTTGGATATCCGAATTTATTCTTTGTATATGTAACGTGGATTTGGATAATGCATTTGGATTTTTGAATTCATTATCCAAATCCACATTATTTACATAGATAATGGATATCCAAGGGTTTATATCCATATTTTCTCCGAATACATTAGGAACTCAATTTGAATATCCAAATCTACAAAAAAAAAATCAAATAATTACGAATATTCGTATCTGCTATCATTGTTAAGTGTAGTGAAAAAAATGAAAAGAAAAAAATTGCTAAAAATATTAAAATAAAATTTGCAAATAAGCAAATTTATAATAAATAATTAAAATTATTTTTATATAAACTAATACTTTCTAAAAATACTTGAAACATATTTCATGCATAATTTAATGTTATTTAACGTTTAGAATCATAAAAATTATATTGAATAAATGTTTAAAGTTATTTAACATTTAAAATGTTGAGAATATTTCTCATGTATAATTTAATATTATATTTAAAATTTTTAAATTCTAAAATATATTGTCACATTATTTTTGTCTTAACGTGACAAATAAAAATTTAGTTTGCTAAATACAAATTATCAAGAGTTTTTATTAATCTTCCTTATCTAGGTGTAATCTAATGAATTTAACTGATGTAATATAATCTAAAGTTTGACAAATGCACTTACAAAAGATGTCATAGTCTTGTTAACAAAATTAAGTTTAGGAGTAGATTTATATGTGCAAAAAATTGACACCAATGTCCATGTAGATGGTACTTAATGAGTTCAATATTAATTCAATGTTATCTTAATTTTGATCTTTTAACTAATGGTCTTTATTTTATCTTTCTTCTTCTTCTTCTTCTCATTTGAATATTGGCAAACTTTTTAGAGTTCTTTTTCATCGTTAGAAGTAATTTTAAAAGAATAAATATTTGGTACATTGATAATGAAAATTTTTTAACTTTACAAGCGGAAATAAAACATTGTCATGTGTTTTAAATATATATATTTAAAAAATAAAAGTTAAATAAATAGGATAAATGATAATGTTTTAATCTACTTGTGGAGTTTAAAAAAAAAACCTTCATTGTTAATGTACCAAATAATTATTCATTTTAAAAGCCCACCTCACCTCAAAAGTCTTCAATAAAAATCATTTGTTCACATGAAAAAATTCTATCACCGAATTTAGTATTTTTTGAAAAAAAAAAGCATGTGCAAATATTGACCAATGTTTTTATTTTAAACATTTAAACTTTAGTAGAGAAATTAAAATTAAAAACTTTTAAGATACTGTCCACTATTTGGTTGGACCTTTGTCCACTATAAGATAGTGGCCACAGAGAAATTTCTAGAAATTGTGTATGCGTAACTTTTTAAGATTTCATCATTTAAATGTTTTAAATTTAATTATTATTAATTATGAAATCATACTTAGAGACAAGAACAAATAATTAATGAAACAAATAAAATAAATAAATAAATAATGTAAACAAATAATAATTCTAGGCATCAAGTAATTAAAGAAAATCCAGTTAAATATGGATAAAGAAACTAGAACAAAATTTATGAATAAAATAAATAAAATACTTGGAAGAACGAATAGAATGTTTAATAAATTCTCCCAGTATAAGTCTTATTGCTTGTTTATTTATTTATTATCAATGCTTTATATGAATTTAATTGTTTATTGTTGTTTATTATTTTATTTATTTATTTTCTATTAATTTTTAGCATGATTTTATTTATTTATTTACTTATTTTGTTCGTTAAATGATATTAACTTAGATTTTATTTTTAGAATGATTTTACAATAATAAGTTAAACTAAAAACAAGTGGAGACTATTTGATAATGAAATTCTTGTGCGGGACTGTAAATGCTCAATTTTCTAAGAAATTTCTAGGTGAAAATGATCCTACTAAATTATGTTAGCATGATGGAGAGTTTAGGATGATTTTAATATCAATACTCAAAGCTTATTTTTAATTTAAAGATTAAAATATTATTACAAGAAGATAATATAAAATTAGGTATAGAATTCATAATTATTCCTTTTATCAGTCGTCTGAACAAATAGTGTCTCTCGAAAACTCTTTGGATGAGGAGATTTATCTTTGAACTTTCTCTAGCACGACGGAAAAAGCTTAAAAAAATTTTCAATATTAAAAATATTGAAACCATAGACCAATTAATTAAGACCAAATGATAGTATTTGACTACTTAGATATTGCTCACATGGAAAGCATTGTAGATGTTAATTTTTTTTTTATACGTAATTATATATTTGAATTTAGTTATAGTAAAGAAGACTAAAACTATCCTTTTAAGGGTCATGTTGCTTAAGCTTACTTTAAATCGGAGAGATTTAAAAGAGAGTTAATCACATCTAAATAAAAAATATATATTAATAGCAACTTCATAATTTACGTTTAGAATATTAATTCGTGTTTGATAGATTGTTGCATTTCTTTTTGCTATGAGTACCCATTCCTTAATAGCTATATTTCAATTTGGACACGAATATTAGACAGTATAATTTTACCTATTCCATCCTCATCTTTAATCCAAAATACAAAAATTAAAAGAGAAAAGTTAAAAGGAGAAAAGAGAGTGGATATATAGATCGAACGACGTAAATGATAATTTCTTATTCTTTCTCCTCGAATTATAACTGTTGCAAAAGCTATATCGCTTTTTGTGATGAAGTGTACACTGGTATGATGAAATATCAGGCACATATTCTATATCTTATCTTATCGATGAAAAACAAAACACAAATTGGACAACTATTATTAAAGAATCCGTATAATAGAGCCATTACCTATTAATACTTGAAATAACAAAACTGTTTTTCACTGTAGTAATTGGATGTCCTGTTATTTCCAAAACAGAAATGTGACCATTATTTAAAAAATTTTCAACGCTTAAAACTATGACAAATGCTCCAATTCAATCAATTTATCCTTGAAATTTCAATCAAAATCAATAAAAGGTCTTGCTAATATGTTTTAACTCTAGATTATGCAAAAATATCAGTTGTGAAAAGTTTAAGAGAAACAAACATTGAAATGGGCTTCCGAATATGATGAAGTGATTTTCCCTGCTTCTCATCTCAAATTTGACTATAGTTCCTTCCTCCTCAGCTGTCCACAGAAGGAGAGATAGAGCAAACAACCTAAAAAAAAAAAAAGAAGGCATCTGTATGGATTGAAATATGAAGAGAGAAAGAGCAGATGAATGTGTTCAGAAATTTTTTTCTGGGGATTCCATTATATATATAAATATATATTTGTATATATGTTTACAATCCCAATTGGCAAAGGCATGATAATTTTCAAGGAAAAAACAATTTGCTTTTTGCCGTTTAAACTTCGATTAGTGTTGCTAGTGACATGTCTTGAATTCAGATTACATTGCATTAAAGATATAATATTTAAATGAGTAAAAATTTTTAACTTTTACATTAAAATCATAATTTGAGAACTTGAAAAAAATTAAAAAGAAAGATTTTTAAATTTTAAAATATACTTTTAGATAAAATAATTTTATTACCCTCTTATTTATATAAACTTTTATTATTTTAAATATATATTTTTTAATATTTCAATTCCCTCAGCATTTTATTAAAAAAAAGGTCAAAATTTTAAAAATTTAAAGAGGATATTTTTTCACCGCATCATTTAAGTGTCACCCTTTTCAATAGCAAACACAGGTCACTTCAACTTCAAACATAATAATATAACAAAACATTAAATTTTGATAACAGAAGCACCAAATTAAACAAAGTTTTATATGAGCATACCATAGACGTCTAACTTGTCTCTACCAACTAGATAAAGCCTGCCATGAATGTTCAAAGAAATCCCAAACAAAATAAAAAGGTAAATCATCCCAGCCAAGAACTTCAAATGATTATATATATATATATATATATATATATATATATATATATATAATGCAAAATAAAAGGGTAAAAAAGTTGTCATTATTGAAAGGATCGAAAGAAGTATACCCTTGATATCCAACACCCATGCCAAAATGCAGCATTAAGATGTGAACAATCTTTCTTTCATAAAATCCAAAAGATTACCAAAAAAAAAAATGTAGAAGGACAGAAGGATCAAATCAACAGCAACAGTATTACCAATATTAAAACTAAATTCACCATTTTAGTAACATATGGATGCCTTTAATCAGTGTCTGCGCTATATTACACGCTGACTATCCAACAGAAAACAAGACATGATCCGTCCAACCTCCTTGGAAAATTATAGTCGAAGCAGGAAAAATCTTCCACACTGAACCTGTACATACTAACCTATAACATTTCCGTGCCGGAAATTTCACAACAGAGCACCAAAATAAGCTTCCATGCATGGAAAGGACACAAGAAAATGAAAATATCTCAGCAGGGTTCTATCTTAATACAGATAGGCCCACTTAAATGTTTCACTAAAAAAAGCAGCATGTTATTAAAGATAAGCACATCAACTAGTAAGAATAAAACCTGTGTGAATTTAAACTTCTGCTAGGTACCACTTCTTTATCATTACTATCTCCAACCATAGAGCGCTGAGAGAGATCCCATATAAGCTTTTTCTGCTGGTAATTAATGTGGGAGAAGCAGGCGCGTAAAAGATCAACTGGCAGTTCTCTTTTAGTTGCTTTGGTAGCTTCAGATTCATCAATTGCCATGTTTGGTTAGACATGCATTCGCAAGGACTGCATCACAGTATCATATTTGTTTATGCAACACTTGGTAAGAAGGTTAAAAAACTCATCGAATGAGGCCTTCCAAAGAGACCGATTGGCCATATTGTAATTGCCAGCAGCTCTAAAATCGATCATCTGTTTTGTTGCCCTATCAAGAACAGACTTCAGAATAAAAGATGCCCAATCTCCACTGGGACTTTCTGAAAACAACATCAATTTGATCAAAGAAACACGATGAAAAAAACATGAAGAGTTTTTAATCTTATCTATTATATAACATTTTCGAAGGCCATGTGTTGTATATGGCTTATATAATTTTATATGCAGAGGTAATAGGGCCCACGGATAGATAGGTTGGGGCGGTGCAGTATATGGGCAATTTTATAAAATTGTACTGGGTAGGGCTAGTATAAATATATGGTTAATATAACCCTAAATTAAGTAGTGAATAAAATCATCAGCCGCCTCTCCCCGAGGACGCAAGTATGTCGTCGAACCTGGTTAAATCTCTGTATTAATTTTTTCTTCTCTTTCTTTATGTTTTTGTGATTCCTTGGTTCTTAGATTCAATAACTGGTATCAGAGCTGGGTTAAGATGATGAACTCTATCGCAAAATTCGATGTGGGAAAATTTGACAGAACAGGCAATTTCGAATTATGGCAACGGAGGGTGAAAGACTTGTTGGCACAGCAAGGGATGTTGAAAGCACTGAATGAAAATAAACTGCAGACTACGGAAGATTCTGAATAGAAGGAATTGCAGGCACGAGCAGCGAAAACAATTCAGCTATGTCTGTCAAATGATATTTTGTACCACGTTATAGATCTCACGTCCTTAGTAGAGGTCTGGAAGAAATTAGAGAGTCGGTATATGTCAAAGTCCCTGACAAATAAATTATATCTGAAGCAAAAATTATATGGCCTGAAGATGCAGGAGGATACAGATCTAGCACAACACATCAATTTCTTCAATCATAATGTTAGTGATCTGTTGAGAATTGAAGTTAAGATTGAAAAAGAAGACAAGGCTATGATTTTGCTGTGTTCATTACCTCATTCGTATTAACACCTGATTACTACACTCGCATGGGGAAATGATACAATCAGTGTGGAAGAGATTACTGCAGCACTGTTAGCCTATAACCAACGCAAGCAGAATTTCGCTGATAGCACCCAAAACGAAGGGCTGTATATGAAAGAGAACCAGGAACGTGGAAGAAGGCAGAGTAAAGATACTATAAGCAAAAAGAACTCCAAGTCAAAATCCAAGGGCAGAAAGAATGTTCGATGTTATAAATGCCAGCAAATGGGGCATGTTAAAAGGGACTATCCAAATAAGAAGAAGCAGAATGATGAAAGGAATTACGATTCATCAAAATCTGCTAATGTGGTGCATAATGATGATTCAAATGGCAGTGATGGGGATTTGCTGTCAGTCTCTTCATGTCAACTCACTGATTCATGGATTCTAGATACAGGGTGTTCATTTCACATGACTCCTAACAAGGACTGGTTCGATTCATATAGCTCATGTAATTTTGGTTTCGTCTATTTGGGTAATGATAAAGCTTGTGCTGTTACTGGAAAGGGACAAATCAAAAGTAGAATGCATGATGGTGTTGTTAAGACGTTGTGTGATGTTAGACATGTACCAGAATTGAAAAAGAATTTGATTTCTTTGGGTGCCTTGCATGCTAACGGTATTGGCTATAAAACTCATGAGGATTGCATCAAGGTGAATAAGGGTGTGTTGATAGTAATGATAGGGAAGATAACTGTAGGGAACATTTATAGGCTGGTAGGAGATACAGTTATAGGTGGAGCTGCTGTTGCAAAATCTGATCATGATAGAACAACTTTGTGGCACATAAGACTAGGTTATTTAGGTGAAAGTGGGATGGCTGAACTTCATAAAAAAGGTTTATTGAAGGGGAATTAAATGCTGCAAATTGGCTTTTTTTAAGTTCTGTGTGCTTGGGAAACAGTCTGGAGTGAAATTCAAGACGGCTAGACACAAAACTAAAGGAATTTTTAATTATGTGGACTATGATGTATTGGGTCCTACAAGAGAGTTGTCATTGGGTGGTTCACTATATTTTGTTACTTTTATTGATAATTTTTCTAGGAAGGTCTGAGTATACTTCATAAAACAGAAATCTAAAGTTTTTGTCAAGTTCAAGATATGGAAAGCAAAGGTTGAGAACCAGACGGCAAGAAAGATCAAGTATTTGAGATTAAATAATGGCACTGAGTACACAGACTCATAGTTTTAGAAATTTTGTGAGGAACATGGCATTCAGAGGCACTTCACAGTCCGCAGAACACCACAGCAGAATGGAATTTCAAAAAGGATGAACAGGTCCTTAGCTGAAAGAGTTAGGTGTTTGAGATTGAATATAGGACTTCCTAAACGTTTCTGGGTAGAAGTAGTGAGTATGGCATGTTATCTCATCAATAGATCACCACGGGCCTCTTTGGGTGGAAAAGTCACAGAAGAAGTATGGGCAAGTAATGACGTTGATATTTCTAAACTAAGAATTTTTGGTTGCCCAGCTTATGTGCATGTTCCTAGTGACAAGAGGTCTAAACTTGATCCAAAGTCAAAGAAGTACATTTTCTTGGGATACATGAAGGGGGTTAAGGGGTACAAGTTCTGGGATCCGAAGGCAAAGAAAGTGGTGATCAGCAGAGATGCAGTATTTGATGAAAAATCCATGTTGCAGCAGAACAATAGTGAGAATATGCTAGCTTCAGAAGAGAGTAGTAAAATGGTGATAAAGGTAGAGCTAGAACAACATGCAAAAGATGTTGAAAAAGCTAGAAGTTCTAGTTCAAGGGATGAGAGATCCTTGTTAGATGGAGAGCAACATCAAAGTATAGCCACAGACAGACCCAGACGAACGGTTAAGCCTCAACCAGGTATGGTTTTGAAGATTTAGCCTCATTTGCACTTACTGTTAGTTATGGAGATCCTGTCACTTTTCAAGAGGCAATAAATAGTAAGGATAAAGATAAATGGCTAGGTGCCATGGTAGAAGAAATTGAGGCCTTACACAAGACCAAAACTTGGGAGCTGGTTGAACTTCCTAAAGGAAAACAAACTATAGGGTGCAAGCGGGTGTACAAGAAAAAGTCAGCAGTATCAAAAAAAAAGAGGGAAAAATTCAAAGCTCATCTAGTGGCAAAAGGATAATCACAGCAGAAAGGAGTTGATTATGATGAGATATTTTCTCCTGTGGTTAGACACACTTCCATCAGGGTGGTGTTGGCATTAGTAACTAGCTGGGCATGCATTTAGAGCAGATGGATGTGAAAACAGCTTTCCTTCATGGCGATTTGGAGGAGCAGATTTACATGGAATAGCCACAGGGGTTTAGTCAACCTGGATAAGAGAATTTAGCTTGTAGCTTAAAGAAATCACTCTATGGGTTGAAGCAATCTCCACCGTAATGGTACAAACGATTTAATGGCTACATGATCAAAATTGGCTACAGACGATGTGAGTATGATTGCTACATTTATGTTAAGACACTTGATGATGGTTTTTTTATTTTTCTACTACTATATGTGGATGATATGTTGATTGCTGCTAAGAATATACATGATGTGATTAAGTTGAAAGCCTTATTGGGAAAGGAATTTGATATGAAAGGTTCAAGTGCTGCCAAGAAGATTCTTGGGATAGAGATCTGTAGGGATAGGAGCTCAAGAAAACTGTGGTTATCTCAAAGTAACTATGTTGAGAAGGTGTTGAACATATTTGGTATGAGCAAACCTGTTAGTACTCTATTGGCAAATCATTTCATACTTTCCCTGGATCAATGCCCAAAGTCAGATAGTGAGATTGAAGGTGTGGCTTTAGTTCCTTATGCAAATGCTATTGGTTGCCTGATGTATGCCATGGTTTGTACAAGACCATATTTGGCTCATGCTGCAAGTTCATGTCAAAGCCTAGTAAACAGTATTAGGAAGCAGTTAAATGGATTTTCAGGTATCTAAGAGGCACTATAGAGTATGGCCTTATGTTTAGTAGTAAAAAGAGTAATCCTTTAGTTGTGGGATATGTGGATTCTAACTACGCAGGTAATTTGGATGATAAAAGGTCTACAATAGGATATTTCTTTACTCTTGCAGAAGGACCAATTTGTTTGAAATCAACTATTCAGTCCATTGTTGCATTGTCTATAATTGAAGCAGAGTATATAGCAATTATTGAGGCTATCAAGGAAGCTTTATGGCTTACAAGGCTAGTGAAAGAATTGGGTATTAAGCAAGGTGGAGTTAAATTGCACTATGATAGTCAAAGTGCTATTTACTTGGCAAAGAATCAGGTTTATCATGCTAGAACCAAACATATTGATGTAAGGTTCCACAAGATCAGGGAATTGGTTAGATCTGGTGAGATATTATTAGAAAAAATTCATACATCTGAGAATGCAGCTGATATGTTTACAAAGCCAGTTACTACAGATAAGTTCAAGTATTGCTTGGACTTGATCAGTGTTTGCAAATTCTAATGAAGCAAGTCACCCAACCTATCGGAAGTATAAGGGGTTCTAGTGCTTACCTTTTATGTTCATGGGGTTTATTCGCTAAGGTGGAGATTGTTGTATATGGCTTATATAATTTTATATACAGAGGTAAGTGGGCTGATGCTAGAGTGGAGTGATGGCATCTGCCTTTTATAGGGCCCACGGATAGATAGGTTGGGGGTGTGGGGGCGATGCCCCTACGGTACACTACATGGGCAATTTTGTAAAATTATACTGGGTAGGGCTAGTATAAATATATGGTTGATGTAACCCTAAATTAAATAGTGAATAAAATCATCAGCTACCACTCTCCAAGGATGCAGGCACATTGCCGAACCTCATTATCTCTGTGTTGATTTTCTCTTCTTTTTTTTTGTGTTTTTGTGATTCCTTGGTTCTTAGACTTAACACTAGGAATAAATGTTGGCCATGCCTTCACCTTGAAGGCTGTTTATTCTATGCTTATGAGGACAAAAAGGGGGCTGCTTTGAGGAACAAACCATAGCTGTAAGACTAATTCTAAGTGCACGAAGATCCATGCCATGAACACATGAAGAAACAACCCTTGCAAGGTTATTAGTAGTTTTTGTTACTCTTGGATTAGAGGGAAGGCCTACAAAGAAGAACCATAAATGCCGAAAATGGCCATGCAGGCAATTCGCATAAGCTAATCACCTCTAAAAGGAAGCTGAAGGTACCTAGAAAGCAGTTTCTAGCCTTTGGGTTGGAAAAGTATTTGTAAAAACACGAAATCATCCTTTTGAGCAAGCTCATCTGTGTGGCCATTCTTGCCCAGTGGGTTAACCAATTAAAGTGACATAGCCAGACCTCCCAATAAAACCTGTTGTCTTTCTCTCAGCTGTGCTCCAGTATCCTGTAACTGATTAAACTCCAAAAATTGATCAATATCATCTACATCAAGAAGAAGGCATAGTCTATCTTTTATTATAACCCTAGTAGCAAGTATTGGTCCCTGCTCTAGGTGTATATTAGAAGCTTTCTGATCATTGTTGTAGATAGCAGATGAATTTGGAAGGTCAACTTCCAGAAGAGGGTGAGGCTTGCCAATTAAAGAGAAAGGAACCCTACCAAAAGCATCAACCTGGAGAAAAGCATGTGGCTCAATATTTGCATGTGTTCCAAGAGAAAGACCTCTAAAATTAGTTAGGCAAAAATGATGTCTTATCTTTGCCCCAACAGATTTTCTTTCAAGACAAACCTAGTGATAATAATCATCCACATAAGGATCGTTACTATGAGTTTCAACAAGCCACATTTTAAGAATGCCCTTGATCTCATCAGTTGACATGTACTTGGATCAAAATTGAGGCCATCCAATGTTACTATTTATTCCACTACTATCAAAACCCTGCTCAGAAACTCATGGATTCAGCCTACCTTTTTGAGTTGATTTGGGTTTTTAATCTCTTGGATCATCAATACCAAGTATAGCTTCAAATTTGTTCATTAGAGGTGGGGATGGAGAAAGATGAGGATTAAATAGTGCGGCTGAATCCTTGACAAATGGTAATGATGGTTGAACCTGATGTTGTAGTCTCTGCTGGAGTGCCTGTAGGTGTGGCATTAATTATGGTGTAATCATTCCATTTTGATGAGATAACTGTTGTTGCAACATATTGTTTACAACACTAGAATTATCTCCAGCATATAAGTTTGGCTGGCTTCCCCATTGATTTGACGGTTGACTATTGATAGACAGACCATTAGCAAACTGAGGTACATTCCTGGCATATTGTGACCCTTGATGTAAACCTGACATTTTAAGCTGAGAATTAGATAAGGCAGTGAGAGTTGGCAAAGTTGCCATCTGTGATCCAGCAACCATATGGATTATTCAAGTGATCAAAAAGTTGTTTGATGAAAGTTGAGGAGATCTGCCACTTTGAGGGTATGAAGTGTTGTAAGAAGATTTTGGAACTAGAATTGGTTCACTAGAGAAATGTTGATGGTTGTGGGTGTGTTGTTGTTGCTGCTGCCATTGCTGCTCAGGGTATGAGGATGTCCTATAGAGATGCTTTGAGTACAAATTGGGCGATCTTTGTGATGACCAAAGCTTACCTTCAGGAATACTTTCAGTTTCAATAGCTTACTGACCAATCCAGTAAGGAAATTCCTCCCCATGTGCCCATTCAGCAATAGATGAACCTTGAAGGAGAAAACCAAACATGTCAAAATAAATATGGCATTACATGCATGTATCTGCGTTTGTCTGTGTAGTTACGGCCTTCACTTTGATGATGTAGGGTCTTAGTTCTTGTATATTCATTTAAAAGAATACAAATAGGGGTAATACAATTCATGACTTCATGCATGACTTTTGTTAAAATGATAGTGAAGGAAAACAAGCGCTAGCATCGAATGATGACGATTAATTGATTATGTTAATAATGTGTCATCATGGAACACATTAGGCAATGGAATTGAGCAAACTCTTATTACATTTCGTAAAAAAAGTAATATTTTAAGCTTATTAGATATAATAAAAAATTCTTCATCATATACGTGTCTCTCAATGTTCATGAATCAGTGCCGTACCTCACTTTGGTGATGTAAGGGGTGCCAAAAGTGCATCTTACACGTTTGACGTATCATGCCTTAACCCAGTCAGACTAATTAAAATAAAACTATAGTGCATAAATATGTTAATAAAAGGGCAAAGAAAAATCGCCAAAGATTTTGAGAGTACTGATGGCACATAGATAATTAAATGTACATTATAAGAGGTTTGATAAGCAACAATAAGTGAATCTGACAATACTTTAACAAACAAAGAATATCAAGAGCTAAGAATGTTATCTATGCTATATTTACGACTAATTATTTTGTATACCATGGGATCTGATTCCTACAATTATCTTTCTTAGAGCAGCATGTAATACAAAACAATGGCAAATGAAATTTCAACAGCTTGACTACGCTGAGCATCATCGAAATGGACTTCAACTGGGTGAGCATCAGTGGATTTTCTCATCAAGTAGCAAGAATATGCTATTAAAAGAGCAATACCTATCACTTAAATCAACAACCAACTATTTTGTCCCATAAATATAGAGAACAAGAACAACTTCATGTCATGCACAAAGGGTCTTCAGTTTTAAAGATGGGATATTCAATCAGGTCCAGACCTCAGGTGCTTAAGATACTTGAATATAGGCAAAATTTCATGATTTTATTAACAGGAGACAAAAAAAAAAAGAAAGAAAGGAGGAAGGAAATTTAATGCAATTCTTGCATATCTCTCATCAAATTCTAATTTATAATGCCACCCCCAACCACCATCCCATATTTTTAGTAAGACTATCCATTGCCTTCATGATCTTCTATTCGAAACTGTATTCTTCAATCTGTCAAAAGGAAAGCACATCCACAGAACCTAAGAATAACAAGTGTATAAAAGTTTTATCAAATGGTAAAAGCGATGACCTTCCACCAAATAAATCAATAATAATCATGATAAAACTAACCCACATTTTACCATTTCTTTTTTCTAGTTATGAAAAAATTAACCAACAAAAACACTCTCAAAGTAGTTAGGATGTTGAACTTAAGTAGAAAATGATCTGCTCAAAACATAGATGAAAGAAGAGAATATAATAGAGAACGAGAGAGTGAAAAAAATGTTTGTTGGACTGTGTCACTTGATTTTTTTGATTTTTATTCTATCAATATATCATTTTTGCCAAAAAGTTATCCACCAAACATGAACTACTACCAATACATTTTACTTCCTACTTAGCATAATTCAAGGAAGTTTACTTGCACAAAAAAATGAACTAACACTGTCAACTTAATACAAAAATATGATCCTAAGGTGACCAAGTAGCAGCATTTGCATCTAGCTACACTTCAACACTCCTTTTTGGATGTTTTGCTGCTGACACTAATAAGCTCCCTTAGATGTTCAAATCTAGTCTTAGTAAGAGGCTTAGTTAAAATATCAGCCAATTGGTCCTTAGAACTGTAATGAACCATTGTAACCTCATTACTTTCGTACACTTCTCTCACAAAATGGAACTTAATCTTGAAGTGCTTGGTTTTTCCATAAGAAATTGGATTCTTTGAAATTGCAAAAGCAGATTTGTTGTCATATTTTATCTCTATTGCTTCCTCTTGTACCAAATTCAAATGGGATAAGAGCATCCTCAGCCAAAGAGCTTAATTGTCAGTATTAGCAACTGCAATGTATTTTGCTTCTGCTGTCAATTGGGCAATAGTTTCTTGTTTTTTTGAACTCCATGAGAGCACACCATAACCAAGAATGAACAAGTAACCAGAAGTACTTTTCATATCATTGGTAGAACCAGCCTAGTCACTATTAGTATAACATATCAAGCTCAGTTTTTCAACTTTTTTAAACCAGACTCCCAAATCTGATATGCCTTTGATATACCTTAGCACTCTCTTTGCTGCTCTGAAGTGTGAAACATTGTAGCAACGCATGAACCTAGATAGTAGGCTTACTACAAACATAATATCAGGTGTAGTGGTTGTTAGGTACAACAAACAACCAATAAGACTTCTATAGTTCTTCTCATTCATCTTTTCTGAGTCATCATCAATGCTAAGTTTTTTACCTTGAACCACAAGTGTACTCACTGGTTTGTAATTGTCCATGAAGAATTTCTTTAAAATTTTCATAGAGTATCTTTGTTGGCTTATAAAAATGCCCTTTTAAGTTTCATGAATCTCCATTCCAAGAAAGTATGTCATCTCACCAAGATCTGTCATCTCAAACATATTTTCCATTTGAATTTTAAAGTCTTGCACTAACTTTTCATTGCTACTAGTTACTAGCAGATCATCCACATAAACAGATACTACCAGTAATGTTTCTGCTTGCACTTTTTAATGTACAAATTCAATTACTAAGACTTCTCTCAAATCCCAGCTTCTGTAGGTGATTGTCAATTCTCTTAAACCAAGCCCTTGATGCTTGCTTTAGTCCATATAGTGCCTTCTTGAGCTGATAACTTTGGATTCATTCCCTTCAACAATGAAACCTTCAGCTTGTTTAACATATATATTTTCTTTTAAGTAGCCATTCAATAAAGTTAACTTGACATCAAGTTCGTGAATCTTCCATTTCTTTTGAGCAGCAAGAGCTAACAAAAGTCTGATAGTGTCTAACCTTGCTATTGGAGCAAAAGTTTCCAAAAAAAATCAACTTCAAACTGTTGAACATAACCTTTTACCACCAATCTTGCCTTTAACCGATTAGCAAAACCATCAGCATTAAGTTTAGTTCTAAACACCCATTTAACACCAATGACATTTTTATGCTTTGGCCTATCAATAAAAACCCAAGTATGATTCTTTTGAATCATGGACATCTCAACTTGCATAGCTTTCTTCAATCCATCAGAGTTATTAGCTTCCTCAAAGCTGATAAGTTTAAATGAAGCCATATTACACCTATCATAAACTTCTAAAAGAGGTCTTGTACCTCTTACTGCATAATCATCATCAACCCTTTCATTATCAATAGCTTCAGATTCTTATTCAAATGTGTTAGGTTCAAGAATTTTTTCTTCAATAGAATTAATATCTGACTTTTCCTAGTTCTAGGATGCTTGTTCATTGAACTTAACATCCCTACTCATAATGACCTTTTTAGAAGAAGGATCAAAGATTTTATAACCATTCTTGTTACTGCTATAGCCAACAAAGACCCTAACCTTGGACTTTTTATCCAGCTTGTCTCATATAGCTTTTGGTATGTGAACATAGCATAAACATCTAAAGATCTTCAAATGGTGTACTGAAGGTTTAAATCCAAACCATGCCTCAAATGGTGTTGTCTCTTTCCAGCATGTACTGGCAGTCTGTTTAGCAAATACACAAATGTATTTACTGTCTTTGCCTAAAATTTTTTAGGTAAATTTCTTTCAAATAGAAGACATCTTACCATTTCCATCACAGTTCTATTTTATCTCTCATAGACCCCATTTTGTTGAGGACTATATTTGTTCATGAGCTAATGTTCAATATTAGAAATTGTACAAAATTCGTTAAACTTTTTTGATGTGTATTCTGTTCCATTATCAGACCTGATCATCTTTAACGTGCATCCATTCTGATTTTCAGCATAGGCTTTAGACTTCCAGAACACTACTGCAACTTAGATTTTTGCTTCAAAAAATAAACCCAACATAGTTTAGTACTATTGTCAATGAACAATATAAAGGATCTACTATCATTAAGAGACAAGGTCCTCATAGGACCACATACATCAGTATGAACAAGTTGCAGCTTATCAGTTGCTCTCCAAGCCTTATTTGCTGAAAATGGAAGCCTATGTTGCTTTCCTAGTTGGCACACTTCATATATTTCTCTGCGTTCATGAACTTTTGACATGTTTAAAACCAAGTCACTTTTGCATAAATGACTCAGTGTATTGTAATTGATATGTCCTAATCTTTTATGCCATAAGTCAGTTTCATCAACAACACTAGCTTATGCACTTGAAGTCACCAAATTACAGTTTAAAATAAAATTTTTTTCATTCATGGCAACAGACGCAAGTTCACACCCAGTAGAATCATAGATCATCCAAGATTTGTTCTTAAAAACAACAACATAGTTCTTTTCTAGCATATGACCAACACTAAGCAGATTTTGATCTATATCAAGTATTAAGAGAGGATCAAAAATAATTTTAGTACCTGATGGAGTGTCTATAATCACATCCTCGTTGCTTGTGGCTTCTATGAACTTGTCATTGCCTATTCTAATCTTTAAGCTGTAGCTTTTGCCAATTCTCTTGAACATGCTTTCATCAGAGGCTAAGTGGTTTGTGCAACCACTGTCTATTGGCTAATTTACTTTGGCTTTGTTACTAGTTGCATAACGAGAAGTAACCAACATTTGCTCCTTTTGTTGTTGATTTCCATCAATTATCTGAGCTTACGTGTTTTCTGTTATTGGCCCTTATTCTTGCAGACTCTTTCCATGTGCCCCATCTGCTTACAGTCTCTACACTATATATCTAGTCTAAACCAACAATACCTCTCCAAGTGTGTAGTCTTCTAACAATGTGAGCAAGGTGGATATTTCTTCTTTCCACCATCATTAATACTGTCCTTGTCTCTTTTTTTTGTTTCTCTTTTTTATCATTCACAGCTTCTTTTCCTTTGCTTGATGAACTACCACCTCTTTCTTTACTCTTGGCCTAAAAAGCACTTTTAGAGTGCTCTTTCTATCTACTTGCTCTTCTTTGCTCTTGAGCATAGGGAGCATTTATAAGTTATATCAAATAGATGCTGGACAATCCCTTGAGTCTTCAAGAAAAGAAATCTTTGACTCATATTTCTTAGGAAGAGTTGTGATGACCTGCTTCACTATCCTCTTGTCACTAAACTCATCCCCAAGTAGCCTTATGCTGTTCACAACAGCATTAATTCTGTCAGCATATTGCTTGATAGTTTTACTTTTTTTCATCTTTAAAATTTCATAGTCTCTTCTTAAATTAATCAACTACTGCTATCTAGTCTTGTCTGATCCTTAAAACTCCTCTTTAAATTTGTCTCAGACTTGTTTTACAGTTTCATAAGCCATAATTCTGGTGAAGATCACATCAGAAACACTATTTTGTATGCAAGACATAGACTTGTACTTTTTGGCACGTTCTTCACTATGTTGCTTCATTTGAGCTATGGTGGGATTGGCTCTCAAGGGTGGAGGGTCTCGATCAGTTTTAGTCACTTTCCATAAGTCATGTTCCTGCAGGTAAGTCTTCATTTTTACAACCCAAATGTGCCAGTTTTCACTAGCAAAGACTAGTGTTGGTGGTGGAGAAAAGTTGCTTGAAGACATGAAGGCAGTATCTTGGTTCAAGACTGTATGCAAGGTTGAAACAGCTTTAATTCTTCCACAAAACACTCCAGCAATATGTCAATAAGAACTCAGGTCTCCTAAGATAAAAGCTTTAGTACCATGTTGAACTTAAGTAGAAAATGATCTGCTCAAAACTTGGATGGAAAAAGAGAACATAATAGAGAATAAGAGAGTGAAAAGAATGTTTGTTGGATTGTGTCACTTGATTTTTCTGATTTTCATTCTATCAATATATCATTTTTGCCAAAACGTTATCCACCAAACATGAATTACTACCAGTGCATTTTACTTCCTACTTTCAGCATAATTCAAGGAAGTTTACTTACACAAAAAAAAAAAAGACTAACACTGTTAGCTCATTGTACAAAGAAGGTCATTTCTTAGTACAAAAATATGATCCTAAGATCACTAAGCAGCAGCATTTGCATCCAGTTGTACTTCAACATAGGCCAATCTAATTTCTTGATATATATTCCACTTCATCCCAGCACATCTTATTTTCTTATTCACAAAACTTTATAGTTTTCCTTATATGAAACATAAGTTTCCATTAAAAAAAGCACCAGAACCATACAGCTATGGTCCATACTTAAAAAAGGCAAAAGATGCTTATATCAAAGTTCAACAATCAGCATTGATGCTAAATAGAACATATAAAAAGCTTCTACAACAAACAAATCCAAAATGATTGGACTTAACAACATCATTTATCTCTAATTAAATGGTAGGAGAAAGTAATGGGATAAATAAACTCACTTTCTCTGGATCCCCTATTTCCAATTATCCCTGAGCCTTTTAGTCCATTAACTGCTGTGTTCAAATGCAACAAAATTACAAGCCAGCATAAGCAAACACTTAGTCACGAATGCTAGGCCAGAATTAACCACTAATAATCATGCATTGCCATTACTTGCAGCTGGTAGATTATGAATTTAAAAAATATCAAGGAAAAAGATTAGAACTTTATCTTTTTTTGATTTTTTATATAGTCCAAAGGTTTGATCTAGGCACTAGCATACAAGGAGATATAATTTAAAAGAAAATATCTTTTCTGATGAATTTTATGAAAATTAAGCTAAATATCAAGCAAAGTTCAGATTCATTCTAAAAGCAGCTTAATGTTAATGCCCTTACTTGACAGAGTTACAATAAAAGTTTGGAGGATCAATCTTCTTAGAACACTATCGAAAAAGTTTGGAGAGGAGTAGAAAAAATATTTTTTTCTCTATCTTAAGAAACCTAACATTGAGTTCAATGAGATAAAGTACATCATCTGTTTATGGCTGCTAGCACTATAATAGTATATAATATATCACCCTAGGTAAAGTGCTAGGTACCTGTAATGATAAGGGAATAATCAGTAAATATACTCTTAATAGACTCATAAAATAAATGTGTTAGAGTGTTATAGTTATGGAAACACTCACGATCGGATCTACTTATTTGAGTTTGAAGTGTGGCCACTTCTAGGAGCTTAAGGGCTTGGCTCTAGCAACACTCATAAAAAGAGGATACAGACACATGACAATAATAGTGTCCCCAGATATTATTCATTGACTGGTGTTGAAATCTTTGTGTGAGAAGTGTTCGGTTAACCAAATGAAATAACTGGTTTAAAGCATAGTTTACCATGCAATTTTGAGTAACTTTAACATTTTTTTACTAAGTGAAGGTTCAATCGTAAGGCACTTTTATTTATGCAATAGATTTCCAAAATTATCAAAATTTGATTTATTTTCAAAATGGTGGGGGATTGTTGGAACAGTTTCAAAGTAATGTCAAAGGTCATGTCTTCAAAAGTTGTATCTCTTAATTATAAAAAGTGGTGCCTCTTGGTTATTTACCAAGTGGTGTGACTATCCAAATGGACATGTATTTGGAAAAGTTATGTCTACATGAAGAGACATTTATTTGCCTATAAATAGAACACTTATCATTTGGGAGACGTAGATAGAAAACTACAAATAAAATTTTGATAGTTTTGTCACACATTGCTTAGTGCATAGTAGATTGATGTCATCAATGCAAAATGCCATCAATCATAGGGCTTCATTGTATCCTCAAGGTTTATACACCTATAACCTTTTTGCATACCTAATTAATGGTAGGGCCGAATGAAACCTTAAAGAAAGTAGCATTGCTACACACCTTGAAGCTTTCGTTAATTTCTCATGTTTTCGATTCTCCACCTACTAACAATAAATGCATAAAGCCATGTAACCTTACCAGTTATAAGTGATTGTAGAACCCTGGTGGATTTTTTTCCCCTAGCTAAGCTGATCCTTCCAGGTTGAGCCCCTCTCAATGTTTCCCACTCACTATCACAGTGAATTTGTATAGTCATAGAAATAAAATCGTAGAGAATAGGCCCGAGAATGGTCGACCATTGTACACCTAAAATCATATCACAACCTCTTAAAGGTAAAAACATGAAAATAATAAGCAATTTAATCCTTGGAACTGACAATTGCGCTCTTTAAGAGACTCCCATAATGATCATCTTGTCACCTTCAGCCACAGTAATAGGTTTTTATAGGCTCTGTATAATTTTCAAACCCAACTTTTTTGCTACTTTATAATCCAAAAATTTGTGTATACTCTTAAAGTCCACCAATATAACTGTTGGCTATTTTCTAATGACTCTGTGAACCCTTATAGTTTGGAATCCCTTATTACTTAGTATAGCATCCAATATGAGTGTGTGAGGGTTCCCATCCTCTTTGCTCTATTGACAACACTTACTAGATTATCAATATAGTCCAAAAATTCCTCAGTTTCATGCTCAATATCTTCCCCTCCATTAATAATTGATACAGTTGGGATCTTACACATTTATGCTCGGGAGATATTTAGTACTGAACCAAAAACGAAAGCCATCCCTCTTTTTTCATACTTCTCAACTTGAGTAAATTTCCTAATACCACTCCTTGCGAACCTATCTGGTTGGGATTATTAGGCCTATTGTTTGTAAAGGTAGGTTTTTAGTTTTATGTCAGGTTTCGATTTTGGGTATTCTTAGGATTGGTAGCAATAGTGGTAAAGCTAAAAGTTTAGTGGTAGAGTGTGTAAAGTTTGTATAGTTATGGCTTAAAGTAGGTTTATGTGAGGTGGCTATGGGTTATGCTTTCTTAACAGTAGGGGAGATAAGGGATTCAATCTATTTTGCTAGATGTAAGGCTTGGTTTAAGGTTTTTGGTTTGAGAAGTTTAATAGTTTGGGCAATGTCAAGCTTGAGGTTGCTAACATAAACACTCAGGACATGCTTATCTGAAAGTTAGAGCAGATTCAAGTTACCCATAAACTCTTCATGGTAATGCTCCACTGACCACCATTATTTAAATCCCACTAAGTTAGCCATTGGCTCCTCATACTTTCCAAGCACAAACTTGTCCTTCATCCCTTCTATAGAAGTTAACTAATTCAACCTACTAAACCCCCTTGCAGCTTAGTATAACACTAGTGCCATTGAAGTGCCTTACCTTTCAAACTTAACATAGCAACTCAAAGTTTGGAATCTGCAAGTACTACTTTTTTTAGCTTTAAAATATTGCTCTAACTTCATGAACCACCTTTTAAAGTCCTCACTAAGGAACTTAAGGCATAATAATTTAAATTGATGATAAGAGTTAGGGCATAGGGCCTTACTTGCTTAAAATGATCCCTAATGATACTAGCACTAGTGGTTGAGACTTCTGTAGCCTTCTTCTTTTCTCCAAATGGTTCAACTCACAGGCTACTAGAAGTTTGAAAAAGTTTTAAACTCCAATTTAATCTCAAATAGAAAACTATCCATCTTTAGGTCTATTTACTAAAAATCCTTTTAAAGCCAGAAGATATCCTTATGCATTCGACTAATCAGCTATGGTTGTCAAGATGACAAACTTTGATACCTTTGTTATTACCTGAATGAAAACTCATAAATGATGTAAGAATTTTAGAAAAAATAGAGAGGATCGAAGAGAGAATATAATAACTAGAAGAATATTAAAAAAACGAAGAAAGTGAAGTCAGAGAGAGAATTTTGTTAAAGAGAGAGAAGAATTTCCTTACATTCTGTATGTCCTTTCAACGTGTATATCCACCTATAATTATAATGACATCTTCCCTCTAATTACATCCAAACATAATGCCTAGTCCAAAGCACATGGTCGACCCAACAAAGCAACAAAAGAAAAGTTGAAATAAATGAAATTAACTAAAATAACGAGCTAAAGTTTTCTAGCACGTAACAAGAGAACATGGTTGAACAAGAAGCTGACTTTGGTCAGAAAATGAAGAGTCCCACATAGCAGAATAAGTTAGTTCTTATTGTTATCAAGGATGAGACATACAAGCTAAAAATGTGTGATTGGCAATGCAAAAGGTTGTTTTGATGTTGAATTGCCACAAGAAAACTTTCAAATCCTAATGGCATATTTGGATATTCCCTGTCAATTCCAATGGGACCACTATTCTATAGTTTGGTTCAATTTTCATTTTTGGATAGTAGTTCTTTTTTTCCTTTCAATTTCTCAAACACACTAAATCCAAATTTAGTACCCCCTCATGGTAATAGCCATTTGACAGATATGACGAATAGCTAAAAATCTTGTTTCTAACCAGTACCCTGCTAGAAATTACAAATTTAAAAGCATATATATATATATATATATATATCAAATCTAAAACCTATATACATTTTTCTTTTGTTCTTTTGCAAAATTCCTTTGCTTTACTCCTCAATATTATGAAAGATCAACAAAGAGGAAAACCAAGGCACTAAACTGGTTTTTAGGTTCAATTTTTGATATATGAGAAAAATATTAGGAGCAATTAAAGAAACCTTTACATTTCTATTAGGAGATTGTTAGCATTGTTAAAAGTTATTTAATCTGATAGCTTTTAGAATATAGCTAAAGGAGTAGTGAAAGTGGGTTGGTTTTCATTCATTGACAGTATACAAAAAATTGTACTAAGGATGAGAGGAAAAATATGAATGAATTTACATGAATTTCTCTTTCTTATTCTCTGTTTCTCTATTCTTTTCTTCTTCTATTTTCTTTGTTATCTCAGTTTGTTCTTGAGAATTGTTCTTCATCCCAGATCTCTTGTTCAAACATTTATTTCTTTAATCTTTTTTACTTGATTGTTTTGCTAAATTCTACACACATCAATTGGTATCAGAGCTATTTCTTGGCACCTGCAATGGAAGAAAACTCATTTTTCCAAGACTTCAAAAGAATGATGGAAACCATGGATGAGTTTCTAAAATAAGTCAAGGTCCAAACTCAAGAAAAAGATCATTTGACAGAGTTGCTAAACCTCAAAGAAATAGGTGCTGTTGATGAATACTATGGTAACTTTGTATTTTTATTAGAAAAAGGTTGATTTACATGATTACTGTGCAACCAATTTGTTCTTAAATGGGCTTCAAGATGCTATAAAAAAATCTGTTAAATTGTTCATGCCAAAAACCTATCAACATGCCTTTGTAATGGCTCATCTCCAAGAATTAACCTTAGAAACACTAAAACAAAAACCCAGTACTATTATTGAAGAACCATCTTGGCTATCTACTTTCACTCCAACTTCTAAAATCACTCCAAAAAATTAACCTTCACACCCTAACCCCAACTCTTCTACAACTAACATTATCAAGAAACATCCAGAAGAAATCATTGAGGTAATGGAAAAAGATGCAAAAAATCCTTAAATTTCAACATAAGCCATGAAGGGTGTTGCAACCAAAGGTCATAATACTTGGAGAGTCATTGTGTATGTCAAGCATGGATTGTTTCACATAGATGGTGCAACTAAAGGTCATAACACCAAGAAAAGTCATTGTTAATGTCAAGAATGGATTGTTTCACATATAATGGCCTTTAGCAGTTGTCATAATTTTCTAGATGTTGAAGCTGTTAAGAGATTATGTTATAATATCATAAGACAGGATTGTTGAGGTTGCCTCCCAAGCTATGGAAGAAAAGAAAAAAAATATTCATGAAGTTGCATTCGGTCCCTATTCTAAGTGATTCAACTCGTTGGAGACCTTGGCCATGTTAGTAAGGAGTACTCGAGCCTACCATGTAGTTTTGGTTTCATAGGGCAAACTCTTGATTAAAGATTACACATGGAATTCTATTGATTTACTGTAATATTTTCCAGATTTTTAACCTTAAGGACAAGGTTTTTCTTAAGTGGGAGGGATTGATTTATGAGAAAAATATTAGGAGCAATTAAAGAAACCTTTACATTTCTATTAGGAGATTGTTAGTATTGTTAAAAGTAGTTAATCTATTAGTTTTTAGAATATAGCTAAAGGAGTAGTGAAAGTGGGTTGGTTTTCATTCATTGACAGTATAAAAACAATTGTACTAAGGATGAGAGGAAAAGTATAAATGAATTTACATGAATTTCTCTTTCTTATTCTCTGTTTCTTTATTCTTTCCTTCCTCTCTTTTCTTTGTTATCTCAGTTTGTTCTCGAGAATTGTTCTTTATCCTAGATCTCCTGTTCAAACATTTATTTCTTTAATCTTTTCTTTCCTAATTGTTTAGCTAAATTCTACACACATCAATTTTAGTAGGGGAATATGCCCAACCCTTATTTTTGACAATTTTGGTTGGTTGAATATGAAGCTAGCAATGAGTTTCCAGTTTGAGTAGATTTATAAGGTTTTAAAGCTTGAAATTTTGTGGGGTGAAAGATAGGGAAAAACATGCCAAAAATCAAGGCAAAAAGGCAGTTGAAAAGGAATCTTGGAGGGGTTTACTACAAACTTTGTGTTAAGATTTATGATGTTAGGGTTTAATTTAGGAAAAATTAACTAGAGGATTGTAAAGAGGAAGCCAAGATTTGTTTTTGGTGAAAGTTGGGGATGACATGGTGACCTGCTGGCAATCGATGGCAGTGGTTGGTAGTACAAAGGGTCAAAATTTGGATATTGCTATGGTTTCTAGAAAAAAGAATGAAGATGACGTTGGAAAAGATAAATATTGGAGAAAGAAGAGTGATGTAGAAAGAGAATGAGTTGGCAAAATAAGAGAGGAGAGGGAGAAAATTTAATTATTTATCAAAAAAATAAATAAATTATTAAAAATTATTTTTATTTATATTTTTAAATATAATATATTTTAAATCTTATTGAATTTTAAAAATTAAAAAATATTATTTACAATATTAGTTTCAACACTATTTTAAATTTAATTTTAATATTTTTAATGTATTATAAAATATAATTTATAAATGTATTTTCAAATATAATCTATAAAATTTTATTTATAATTCCATATTAAAATACATTATATTAATAAATATTATTTTTTATATATTAATATATTTTATAGATAAAAATTAATTCTAATAAATAAAATATTATTATTTAACTTAAGGGTAAAATAATATTTTATATTTACTTTTTACCTATTGTATAATATCGTTTTAGCTAATCAAACAATATAATAGCATTCCTCTTTTATTTTATTCAACCACTAATACATATTATTATTTTATTTTATTTGCACATAATAGCTATTACATTCTTTTTTTATTTCATTCCAGTGAACCAGATATAACATAATTGTTTTTGACATTTTTATTAAAAAATAATCAAGGAGTCCATTTTTAATTTGAGTTTGATATCGAGGAGAAGATGATCATGAAGAATAATGGGTGGTCATGGCTGAATGACTGCACTTTATGGTCCCAAAAGTTCAATTAAAATGAAAAAAAAAAGAATATTTAGCTGTATTTTTATAGTGTGCTCTTACATCTTTGGAACTATGTTACGTTTAAAAACATTTACGATATGGAGTGAGTTGCTGTCCATGGATGATGAAACTTTAAAGTTCAACGACTTCAATAGAGAATTTTTGTTTATCAAGACTGATAAGCTCATTAAATTAATGAAATTATCAGAGTTTAATGTGGTAAGAGTTTGTGGTGGTAAGAGTTTTCAAGTTAAGGTCACAGAGTTTAATGTTGTGAGCTCAACATTGAATTTTGATCGAGGTAACCCAATGGCATTGTTCGGTCAGTAGGTGCAGCAACCTTCAAACATATCTGGGTTCGATGAGGAAGAGTCAAGGAATGAAGATGAACACGAACCATACTGAGCGTTTGAGAGTAGAAACGCGATAGGGAATAAATTAATTACTGGGCCTCCAATGACAGACAAGGATCTTGAAAATGAGGCTTTATATTGTGGGAACCAAGAGGTAGCGTTGGAGGATAGTGATGCTAAATGTAGGTTTGAGGAGCTGGATTCCAAGGATGATCATATGGCTCTCGATAAGAGAGACATTGGGCATACAAAAACATTTAAGGAATATTTTAGTGGCAGAAATATGGCAGAGTAGATGATATATCTTCGTCTAATTTGCAGGTTAGTTATTTTGTGGCCTGTAAGGGAATGAAGTGGACTATAACAATGACTCTTGTGATATTAATTTCAAGAGACCATACAGGAAGGTGTTACCTGGGACAAAAGTTGAGGAAATAGACCATTGTCAAAGTAGCCTAATCTTACACAGGTTGATTAAGCTCAAATGCAAAATGCAGATAAGGCTCGTTTAAAACAAAGAGAAAAGGGTGTCAAAACCTATAGAAACTTGAGCCTTTTTTGCACAACAGTAAGAAGGTAAAATCGAGAGGAAGAAAGGAGCTTAGGAACTATGAGACAATAGAAGTCGTTTGGCACTAAAATTGCTGATGACTCTCTCTCAGATGGAGACTTAAAAAATAGGAGAAAAATTCTACACAAGGAAGTAAGGAAGACAAGGAAACCAGTAAAAGTATTAGGTTTGTCGGCTAACTATGATGATGAAACAATGTTGGAGGAGTTAATGTAATTGCAAGCTAGAAAAAAAGAAAAGGGAAACTGTTAATGTTACCAGGTTCGGTTACGCTTTTCTTGGTTATTTTTGTTTATTTCTGTCTTAAAGCTGTGAAGGTTGGATGTCTATTAGTGGACTTAGGTTAATCTGCAATTGATTCGCTGGAGTGATAAAGGGTTAGGCAGTGTGTCGTGGCAAAGTAATATGGTAAAAATTACGTATGACTACAGATTCAGATCATACGTGTCAAGAAATGAATTCCAAAGTCATGAGGTATCCTTTTATCCATGGCACAATGATTAACTCTGATTCGATTTCTTGGCGTTTACTGGGAAATTGGATGGCCTAGTTATAATTTATGATAAGTTTTACTTCAGTGTAAGTTTCTGGTGGTTAAAGGCAATTGGAGTCTTCATAGCTTTGCCATTATCATTCGCAAAGTTTACGTTATTCGTGATATGGCTTCCTTTAAGAATCTTTAAGATATGACTTAAAATTTACGGATTAAATTGAATGGTAATTGGTGTGTTGTAGACGGATGATGGAAATGGGTGTGTTATCTGTTTTGTCTTGACAAACACTGGTGATAAAAGCCTTAAGAAGCTACTTCAGGACTTTTCTTATTGGCTTTCAACAAGTTTATTGAAATGGTCGAGAAAGGTTGCGAAAGAGGAAGTTCGTGTGATTAGAGCATGCAATTTTTCTTAATCAATAATGATTAGAAATATGATTAAGCTTGTTTTAGTTTTTATTAATTCTTATAAATCATTCTTATATAAGAGTAAGGCTCATAATACGAATTGGTTAGTTAGTTTCTAATAATAAAATCATAACACTTCATACCATATAAAAAAAAAGAGTTATGATGAAATTTATCACTAAACTATGAATCAATTTTAAATGCTATTATTATACTTCCAACTTTATTATGCTTGTGAATAAAAAAATTGAATTGACTAAAACTTACCATCTAATTAAAAATGTGCTTTACTTAAAATTAGATTTGTCTATGAATCCAAGTCAATTTAATTCAAAATACAATTTAATTAATGAAAATATTTATTTAAATATAATTATAAATATATAACAAATATTGATATAAAAATAAAATTTTATCATTTTAATATATTCCAAATAGCAGAATAGGTTTGAGTTTCAGGTTGAACCTAGGCAAGCAAATTTGTTTATGCTATTCAGACACAGTATGAAATGACCTAATCTTTAGACGCCTCAACTTCAAAATCTATTGCATGCATACTTAGGGTTAATTTCTATCTTGTCCTATTTTTCCTTTCATTTTCCATCTATGAACTTGAAAACAATGGACTTATACCCAAAAAAAAAAAACCCATGATAGTATTTGCTAATTATAGTATCCAAATTTGTCATTCAGTGCATATCAAAAACCCCTAATTCCCTTCAATTCATTAAAAGATTACTTCATCCATATCATTAAATTAACTAAGTTTAAGCCCATAATATTTCTAGCACCAAAATACAATAACGTTGCACCCACCATCTTTCCCCTAATTCCTATACTTCTTTAGTGTAAATCAAGTCTCTTTTTTGCTTCACATTTCTCTTCATCATTTATCTCTTTTTTCTAACTGTCGGCAATATGCCTCACCTTTTTGTGAAAGAAGCGCATGACTTAAAAATAATTTTTCTTGACGAGGAAGTATCCTTTCAATCATGACTTTTCTTTTTTGATGTGATGGGAATGAAAAAAAATATAGATTCTCAACTCGTAATCATGAGGAGGGATCGTCGGACTTGGATGGCCACCACGAAGTGGCCAATACTTGGAGTCGCCACTGATCACTTGGGCTAGGTGTGATTAGACACCTATTGAAACAGATATTTTGAGTTACAAAGCTTAAAACATTGATTTCGTAGTCTGCATGGTCCAAAGATTTGACAGTTGGATTTGGGAATTGGTTACATGTGGGGAAGTATCAACATCCCTACGATGCCCGAAATCAGTACCTTCTAGCTATGTGTTATCTTAGTTTCAGTTTTCTTGGTTTTGACTTATCATTATTTCGATATAATCCTCTTTTATGTATGAATTTGGTATAAAATAATAAATTTGGATTTTAAGGAAAATTTCAATTTCATATGCATCCCGGAGAGATAGGAAACATAGGGTTTTTGACAAAAAATGATCTCTGAATTTAATTTTTAAAGCAAGATATTTCGTGTCAAGCACTAGAGGATATCGACATGAAACATTGCCTTTATGATTTTTTTAGCACGATTTGATATATGAATGCAAAGTAGACATCACAAAGAGAAACGTTTTAGTAAAATGAAATAATGAGATAATATCGCATAAAATAAATCACACAGGAAATGAAAGAGGAGGGATTATTAGAATGTATCTCGTAATTATCATTGATTATCTAGAAATAACAAAGTTAGAAAATTTTGAGATGTGTTTGGACCCATTAGTTATTGAGGCAGAAAAACCAAGTTTGAATTTTGAAAAGCTCAGAGAAAATCTCATAGGGAGAAAATTTGATCTTTGATGATTTTTGAAAAGACAAGATTAAAAAACTTAAATTGACAAAAGTTGACTATTTCTTGACAAAGTGACATCTTTGACATTTCTTTGCAAAATTGACAATTTTGGTTTAAGGGATGGGAATTAATAAAAAATAGATATCGAAAAAATTTTGAAAAATGTTTGTGCCTTGATCCAAGCCTAAAGGGATTGACATGTATATTTTTTAGACTCAATGGGTTGGCTAGACTCACTTAAAGGCATTCGAATGCCTCAAAGAGGGATTTTGGAAAAATCAATTAATTTTGATAAATATTGAAAACAAGGGACAACATTATGTTATCCTTTTTTTCAATTTTATATTAGACAAATTTGATTCTAGGCATCGGGTGAGGTACCATTGGAAAGATAACTCGATGAAGATTAATATAAAAATATTCTAAAAAATCTCAAAAAATCACTTTCTAGGTGGAAATAATTTTGAAAGTTGGGATTAGTCCAACACTAGCAACATGTGCAGGGGAAATGGAGTAGCAAACATTGAAAAATCATTTCAGACTCATTAGAAATTATTAAATCACAAATCTTTTCAAAAATGAATTTCATAAGCATTTTGGAAAAAAGTATTTACGAAATCCAAAAAAAATCATCTGATGGGCCGAAATGGCCCAAATAGAATGCAAATCACTAATTATAGGGTTCCAGACAATGTTGGTTTGAAAAATCATAACTCTTTCATCCGGAATGATCCGAGGGAAAATAAGCCACCATTGGAAAGGTAATTTGATGCCCTTTAAGGGAAAAATATTAGAAAATTAGTGAAAATTATTTATGGTTTTAAAAATGATTTTTCAAGTCATGACTATAGTTTTGCCAACATGAAACAGGGGAAAATTTTAGTTTTTTAGGCTTCTTAGAACTAGACTCAAACTGTGGACATTTGAATGCCCTTTACAAGAGGAAACTTAGTGAAACAGTGGATTCAAATCTCATTCACACAATTCTAGAGTAGTTTGGGATGATGGAACAACCCTTAACCATGTCACTAGTAAAGGACTTTAGACAACAAGATCGAGACATAAACAATTTAGGACAATTTGAAAGATATTTTTCTTGAAAATCAGAATATTTAGCCTTATTTAACTTGAAATCTAGATATGGAAAGCTTAATTTTTCTTCTAGATTAGAGGGCCAATAGATAGAAAACCTTAAGTCCATGTTAATTAGCATTTATTAAAGTTAACATAGCTTTAACTTGGGGAGTTATTAGAGAAGAGATTTTTTGCAAGCATCAAACAAGCATTTTGACAAGCTTGTGATGAATAAATATGATATTCATGATAATAAACATGGCAAGCATATTCAAATAAGTTAAAATGCCATTTAGACGAATATGATGACAAAAATTTAAAGAAATAGGTAAAGAAATGCGTGGAGATGTTAGCTTCATGAATGGCATCAAAAGTCATGCCATGTCAATGATGTGAACATGCTCAGACAAGAAGAGAAGCTTGCTAGAATTCTTAAGACAACATTAAAAAATGTTTTCAAGATGAACCAAGCACATAAATATAAGAAACCATGGTAGAGGGATCAACAAAGCATCAAAAATCATAAATCTACCACATCTAAGCCCACAAGATGCTTAAGAATTCTAAGATAAGGTCATGGTTAGCATATTAAGGCTCACTACAATGATGAAAATATAAAATCCAATTAATTAAATGATGAAAGAAATAGGAAATATACCTAAAAGCTTGAAAACCTTGTTAGTGATGTTAAGCAGAAGAGACTTTGCACCTATAACTCTTTTTTTTTCCTTTCTTTGCTATGGATTAGCAAGAAAAGATGGCCAGGAATGGGCTTGACGGTTGTAGCATTCAAAAAAGGGAGGTTGGAGAGGATAAATGTGAGAAATAAAAGGTTTTTAGAGGGTTTTTGAAAGGGTTTTGAGTAGAGGTGGCAAAATAAACCTAAACCCTAAAATCAACCTAAAAAAACTCAAACTAGACCTGATTTGATTAAAAAGTCAATGGCCCGAACCTGAGAAAACCCAAACCTAAAATGGCCTGAACTTGAAATGAGCCGAACTCGAAAAGACCCGAACCTTAAGGAACCCGAACCCAGAAGGACTTGAACTCAAAAGAACCCGAACCCAAATTTAATACTAAAAATAAATATGATGAAATTATAATTAAATAATTTTTTATAAATAAAAAACTTTAATTATCAATTTTATTTTAATATTCTTTTAATAATTTAATTAAATATTAAAAACTTAATTTATATTTTATATATGATTAAACTTGCTCGTGGGTTGGGTTGAGCCACTGCCTGAATTTTTTTAGAATCCTAAGCTCAGGCCCTTATTTAACGTGTCTAGACCCGCTTGTTTAAACTAGAATTACTGTTCATCACATTAAATAAGATTTTTATTAATATTTATATATTTTATAATTAAATTGAAATAAAATATATGTTATTTTAATCTATAATCACTATTTTGAGCCAGCTAGGCTAGTCTGAAATAAAAATATGAAAGCTCGAACCTAAGCCCAATTAGGCTAGATGGGCATCACAACTCCTGAGCATGTTTATATATGATAAAATAATAATTTATCAAAAAATAAATCATATCATGAATTTTGAAAATATTGTTAATAAAGTATATAATCTATTTATCATTTTTTTTAAATTTAATTACTTAAACTCATTAAATATTAAGAGTTTATGTATGGTAGGAGTAAAATTTTAAATATTTCTTTGAATATTATTCTTATTTTGTTATTGTTGTTGTTGTCGTTATTATTATTATTATTATTATTATTATTATTTCAAGTAATGATATTAGAATCTGATACTATTATAAAAAAGTAATAAGATAAATTAAAAAATATAGAAGCCATAATCGATAATACTATATTAAAAATAAATTAAATATTAATATCATATACAATTTAATTCAATATTACAAACTTAATTTATATTTTATGTATAATTAAACTTGCTTATGGGTCATACTGGGTTGCGGCTCGAATTTTTTCTAAAATCCTAAGCCTAGACCTTTATTTAACGTGCCTAAACCCACATGTTTAAGCGAAAATTACTCTTGATCACATTAAAAATATTTTTTATTAATATTTATATATTTTATAATTAAATTTAAATAAAATATATATTATTCTAATTTAAAATTACTGTTTTGATTGGGCTAGGCTATTGTAAAACAAGAATATAAGAACATGAGCCCAGGCCTAATTAGGCCGAATGGGTAGCTCGACCTTGGGCAGGTCTATATATAATAAAATAATAATTTATCAAAAAGTAAACTATATCATGAACTTTGAAAATTGTGTTAATAAAGTATATTATATATTTATTACATATTCTTAATTTAATTAGTTAAACTTATTACAAATTGAGAGTTTATATATTTAGCAGTAAAATTTTAAATATTTCTTTAATTATTATTATTATTATTATTATTATTATTATTATTATTATTATTTCAAGTGATGGTTGTCGGTACATACCTGGCCTTAAAAACTTCGGACGATTCGAAAGGCATAGCATGCTCAACTTAAAAATAAATGATGGTTGGTTGTGGTTGAGCCTTTGAGTTATCCCATCGTCAGGACTTGGATTAAGCATAATAATGGGGACGAAAAAGGAGAGACTGTTGGGCGAATCACTCATCCAACTGGTCTCAAATGGCCACCACGAAGTGGCTATAAACTTGGAGTCACCACTGATCATTTCAGGCTAGGCAAGAGCGGATGCCTGTTGAAAATAATATTATGAGTTATGAAACTCAAAACACTAATTTCAAGGTTTACGAAGTCCGAAGATTCGTTGGTTGGGCTTCGAAGTTGGTTATGCACAAGGAAGGACTAGCATCCCTGCGACGCTTAAAATCGATACCTACTAACTATGTCTCACTTTGGTCTCTGTTAAATCAATTTATTTGGTCTCCATTTAGATATAATTCTTTTTAATGCATGAAGTTTTGAAAAATGGAAATATGAGTTTTTTAAAAGAAAATTAGATTACCTATACACCTCAAAGATATGAGGAATATAGGGATTTTTGTGAAAATGATGTCCGAATTGGATTTTAAAAAATTAGGTGTTTTGTATTAGGCACTGGAGAGATACCAACATGAAACACCGCCTTGTAAATTTTAGTGAAAAATAAATTTTAAATATGAATGCACAATAATCATTACAAAAGGAAACAAGTTAGTAAGGTGAAAAATAAGAAATATAATAATATCATAAACAGACAATCATAAACAAAAAAAATATAAAAAGGAGGGACGATCGAAATCTATATCATAATTGCCTTCGATTATTGAAGAATAACATAAATGACAATTTTAGAGACTAGTCCAGATTTAGTGGTAATTTGAAGAAGAAAGAAAATTTCTATCAAAATAGTTTTGAGGCATCCGAAAGAGAAACATCTTAAGTTTTTAAAGTAAAAGTAGGGTTGGAGTATCCAACTTGGTGAGGTAGGGTTAGAGTATCCCCTAAAATAGAGTTACGAAAATAGTCAAGACTAAAGTGAAAATTTGAATTTTTAATGAGAAAAATAGGGTTGGAGTATCCCTAAAATTAGGAAAACATTTAGGAATAAAGAGAAAATGTGAATTTAAAAACATGGTTAGAGCATCCCCTTTGAGTAGTTGAGTTGAAGTATCTCCACTAGCAAAAGTTTTAATATGAAATCCAATTTTTTGTGTTTTAATCTTGATCCAAGTCAAAAGGGGTTGATGTTGTGAGCGAGACCAAACGGGTGCATTTCAAGATATTTAAATGTCTCGATAAAAGGAGATTCAAAAATTAGGTTAAAATAGGGGATATCATTAGGTCCCTCTATTCCCATATTTTCTTGAGTACATCCGAAAGCTTTAGGGGGTAAATAAGGTATCGTTGGAAAGGAAACTCAACAAGGTTTAATATAAAAATATTCCAAAAATTCTAGAAAATCATTTTCTAGGTAGAATTAATTTTCAAAGTTAGGTTTATCTCAGCACTGCAGCATGTACAATTAAAAGGGCATATTGGATTTTGAAAAATCATTCTAAGCTTATCCTCGATCGTTAGATCATAGATAATACCTTTTAGAAAAGGGAATTTTATTAATCTTTTTGGAAAAATATATAGAAATTTTGTAAAAATCATCTGATGGGCCAAAGTGGCCCAAATAGAATGTTGCACACTGGTTCCAAGGGTTTCAGGCAGCAAAGGTTCAAAAAATCATAACTCCCTCGTCTAGGATGATCTGAGGGCAAATAAGATGCCCTTAGAAAGGTAATTCAATTCCCTTTAAAGGAAAAATATTAGAAAAATAAAAAGAAATGTTTTGTAGTTCAAAAATGATTTTTTAAGTTCAAACTACAATGTTGTCAAGGGAAAAACAGGAGGGATTATTTGATATTCTGATTTTTCAAAGATAGGCTTGGGTCCAGGATGTCCAAACATTCACGATAGAATGTAACTCAGGCTTTAAAAGTTCATTCCACAATCCCAGAGTAGTTTAGGACAATGGAACAACCTGTTGACCATGTCACAAAAGGGAACATGAGACTCAAGATCAAGCATAATATTAAAAAAGATTTTTTTGAAAAAATAATTTATTTTTCTATGAATCTAGAGCTAAAATGTTGATTTGCCCCCAAGATTGGGAGACCAATTTGATGGAAACATTAAATCCATGCTACTCTTCATCTATTAAAGGTAACATGAATCTAACTTGGGGATGTTTCTAAAAATCAGTTTGCAAGAAGCAAGCAAACATTTTAATAGAGATATCATGAACAAAATATAGCACATACAAAGATAAACATGGATTAAACATGAAAACATGCAAAGATGATGTTTTGACATGGGAATGGGTGACATAGATGCTAAAAGATGACAAATAGGGTGCATAGAGGTGATTAGGTTTATACAAAGGAATGGATGTTGGGGTTGTCAAGACAACATTTTTATTTCATGAGCCTCCTTAAAACACAAGAAAAATATTTGAACATACCTAAGACACATTAAGGTGATCGTTTAAATATGAAATGGATATGTGAATATGGAAAAAACATGGCAAAAGATACATGAAAAGAGGTTGACAATGCTAAAAATGAAGCATGGTGAGTTTATATATCTAACAACATCAAGGTGTCAAGAAGGTCATCAAGATCCTAGGACTACCAAAACCATGGCAACAAAGATGCATAGAAGTATTAGGAGGGTCATGGCAGCATGAAGGGCTCACTAAAATGAAATGAATGATCAAAACAGAAAATATATGGAACTAGGTAAAAAATATACCAGCAAAAGCTTAAAGTTTTTTCTTTTTTTAAAGTAGTTACTTTAAGCTCAATTCCTTCCCTCATTTTGCTATTGTTTAGCAAGAAAAGGGTGAGAGAAAGAAGCTTTCTGGTAATATGGTTGCTGATGGAGTGTTCTAAGGATGAAAGTGTGAAAGGTTAAGTTTTTAAAGGTATTCTAGTGGTGGTTTTGGGGAGCTATTAGAACAGAGGTTGGTTGAAGGTGAAAGGTAATGGAATAGTGTTTTGGTGAGGATGAATGAAGAGTTTTTTGGGATTGCTAAAGAGTTTCTTTCATAGCTGGAAGTTTTTTTATGACTAAAAGAGTTTTTATTGGTGTCTAAGAGAGTTTATTTTTTTTTGTGGCTTAGGGAGTTTTTTTATGGGTGAGAGTCCTCTTTTTAATCTAATGCTTAGCCAATGCCTTTAGGGGACAAAGCAAGGGCATTTTTGATTTTTCCCTCCTAGACCAGGGAACATCTCCAACTACCATGCTCAGCTGGTTTTCTTCTCATTGGTTCTGTCATGCTAAGAAAAAAACCAAAAAGATTGCAATAGCCTCCCAGCTGATGATATGCCTGCCACCCTCTTACAACCATATATCTTGTGAAAGTGTTTTCATTGGTTGTTTGGGCTCTAAAATTTGTTTAAATTCAATCATAGGCCCAAAGCCAAGGTTTGCAATTTTTTATGATGGTTTCTTGGTGCCAAAAACATGTTTGAATTAGATCTTTGAAGGTTAAAAATGGTCCGAGCAAGGCAAAATGCCTTACTGTATCGATACAAAACATGTTGTATCTATATAAGACAATTTTTTACCTCTGAGTATCGATACAAAGAGGTATGTATCGATACTAAGAGCAAAATTGTTTCCAGTCTCAAGACTTAGAGGCTTGTATAGATACTCCATGGACTTGTATCAGTACTCATGCTTGTGTATCGATACATTTTGCCAAAAATCATAACTTTAGCTACTGCCGAGGCTTGTATCGATACAAACATGCTAGGTATCGATACAAACATGCTAGGTATCGATACAAACATGCCAGGTATCTACCCTCTAGTATCGATACTATATGTGAAAATTCAAGTTTTTTGCATCATAAAGGCTTCGTATCAATGCTCGTGCACCAATATAACTTGCACATACATGTGGCTTCTCCAATTACCTTAACCTGAATGACCTTGGTGACACGATGAAAATGGCCTTTGATGGCTTGATTTTATATTTTTTTTAATAACGCCCATAGGCATTTTAGACCTTTCAAAAAATATTTTTTCACTTGGCGTTGTGTCACCTAATAGTGCCTGGCTACAAGGCAACTGACAGTTGTCCCTCTGTTTTTATTTTTATTTCCTAATTTTATCATCTTTTACCTAATGCTTAGGATGCAAAAAATTGGTCCGGACAAAAACAGGTGTCTACAACTACCCATCTTTGGCCGTTGTTAAGTATTAGGAACATGGCAAAGACAATTAGACACTATTTTGCTCGGATGGGATGATGGATTTGTATGCTTATTAAAAAGTGGAGAGTTACTTAGTATCATGTCGAGATGGGTTAAATAACTTACAAAAAAGATGATTTTAATGAGTTTTGTAGGGTTTAACCTTCCTACTAGGTTATTTTTTGATTTTTTTCAAACAGATGCTATCAGCTTGTGTAAGCTTTAAGATAGGTAAAGAAATTTTTGTGGACTAAGGTAGACAAGTTCCATCAGCTTGTGTGGGCTTTAAATTAAGTGAAGAAAGACGTTCAGCTCTTTGTGAACTAAGGTAAATTGGTGCCACCAGCTTGTGTGGGCTTTAAGGTAAGAAAACATCTTACTTTTTGAGGATTGAGGTAGGTTTTGTGGTGCCACCAACTTGTGTGGGCTTTGAGGTAAGAAAACATCATACTCTTTGAGGACTGAGGTAGTTTATGTGGTGCCACCAGCTTATGTAGGCTTTAATAAGTGTCTTGCTCTTTGAGGACTAAGGTTAGTAGTTACCACCAGCTTGTGTGGCTTTGATAAGCATTTTGCTCTTTAAGGACTGAAAGAAAATAAGTTTGGGATACTTCTTTTGGATGATTTTTAATAAGCTCGTAAGGTTAAATATACTTACTTGAGACCTTTTGAGGTTTCTCCAAATAAAAAAAATCATACTTTAGGTTTCTTATAAATTTAACTTCGGTATATAGGAGATGATACCTATAAAATGTTAAATGCTGCATAATGCATGGAGATGCAAATGCCTACCTAATTGATGCAAGGTTGATGACTTAAAGGCCTAATCCAATGGCTGGCTTTGGGCTTTCTTCGACTTTGGTGAGGTGACCTTTTGCCTAGGGTTCTTTACTCTTGCTCTAGATTTTTAGAGGCTTTAAATGTTAAGGTTGTCCCCTTTTTTGAAGGTACAAAAGGTCCATGATCACTTATTAGGATAAGGTTTTGAGCATATTTTCCAGATGTAGGGTCCCAAGGTAAGACCAGTTGTGGCCCTAAGAGTTCATTGTTGGTATTTAAACATGAAACAAAGTTTTTGCAAAGTTTTATCTTTCAAAGTAATGCTAGGAAATCCTATTATTAGTTTTATCCATTTATCAAGCATTATCAATTAATGCAACACTGAATGCAGGGTCACAAAAAGGTTTTGTAAGAACTCAAATAGTTATATTTTCATTCAAAGAAAGAGGGTACAAGTTATGACAAACTTATAAGATTATGAAAAAGTTTGAAATACACAACAGATAACAGGAGTCTTTTCGATCAATTGGCTTTTATGTATATGACATGAATTCTTCACTAACTGCCTTTAAAGATTTCTCTTGAGTAATTAATCCTTTTTGTGTTGGCTAACTCATAAAAAGATTCTTTTGATTCCCCTATGGTGGAATAGGGCCTTAAAGTTAGGCAGTTCTCATTTTTTGAGTGCAGGTATGGATGAGGTTTTGTTGGTGTTGGTCAACACAGAATAGATGGGTTAGGTTATGACGTAGGGTTTTGAATATAGGGAAGATAGGTTTTGGGCTAATGATGGTTTGGGCCTGGCGTAGTTTGAATGAAGAGGTTTGACCACTTAAATTGCCCTTTCGGGTTTTTGACTTAAGCTAGTTTTTTTTATCTTCTCTTTTTATTTTTGTCTTACATTTTTCTTTTTTTTGGTGAGTGGTAGGCGAGGGACTAAGAGGATGCCCTTTCAAGTTTTCATCCTAAAGTCTTTTCAGGTATAGTATTTCTTAACAGAATCAGAGTTCATGGGGTTGGACAGGTCACTACCATCCATCTCAGTTACGATTAGGGCTCTTTCAGAGAATACGTATTTCACCATGTATGGCCCTTCCCAATTTAGGGTCCATTTTTCATGAGCATCTTTATGGATTAGGAAAATATGTTTGAGCACCAGGTCACATTCTCAGAACTGATGAAAATGGACCTTTTTATCATGGGCTCTCATCATGCATTTTTAATACATCTGACCATGACAGATGGCTTTGATCATTTTCTTTTCGATGAGATTAAGCTGCTCATATCAATTTTTAACTTATTCAGCCTCTTCAAGTTATGATTCCATTAAAACTCTAAGGGAAGGGACTTCAACCTTGATAGGCAAGATAGCCTCTATGTCGTAAACCAGGGAAAACAGGGTAGCACCTATAGAAGTTTGTATGACTATGTGATAAGCATGCAAAGCAAAACACAAATTTTTATGCCAAGCGCTGTACATTTCAGCGATCTTTTCAACTATCTTCTTGATATTCTTGTTGGTTACTTCAACTGCACCATTCATCTTCGAGTGGCATGTGATAAAGTTTTGATGCTGAATATTAAACTAAGAGTAGATTGCTTGCATCATCTTATTTTTCAGGTTACATGCATTATAAGTAATGTTTTATTTAGGAAGAGCATATCTAAAAATGATGTCCCATTTTATAAATTCGCACATGATAGATCTGGCGACACTGGTATAAGAAGCTGCCTCTACCTATTTGGTGAAATAATCAATCACGATCAAAATAAATCGATGCCTATTAGAAGCATTGGGGGTAATCGGTCCAATCATGTCCATGCCTCACATAGAAAAAGGCCATGGAGCTATCATAACATGTGAGGTGTTAGGGACATGGATCTTATCAGCGTAGATTTGGCATTTGTGACATTTTGGAGCATAGTCAATGCAATCCTTTTCAAAAGTTAACCAATAATAACCCGATCACATGACTTGTCTTGCCATTCAGTGTCCATTAGCATGCATACCACAAATTCATTTGTGAACTTCTTTAAGTATTCTTTTGCCTTTAGAGATATCCGTGAATCAGAGTAGAACCTAATCCCAGCCTTTCTTGTACAGAATCTCACCATCCAAAATAAAGTTCATAGCTAATCGTTTGGTGGTTCTCTTATCAGCTTCAGTGGCACTTTCTTGGTACCACTGATCCTTGATGTATTGAAGGATGTCGTGATACATGGCAAACCATCTTTCTTTTGTTCAATATTTTGGCAATGTACCAGGGCTGAATAGATACTTATTTGGATAAGAGCAATGTTTGATTCTCGATTGACTTTAACCATGAAAAATAAAGTGGCCAACGCATTATCAATTTTGTTCTCTTCTCGAGGTAGATGTTGAAAGCTAATATCATTAAACTCTTTCTTGAGCTCCGATATCAAATTTCCATAGTGGATCAGTTTAGCATGACATGTTTGCCATTCTCTCTATAGTTGGTAAATGACAAGGGCTAAATCTCTAAACACTTGCAGTGTTTGAATGCCCCTTTCAATGGCTACCTAGAGTCTCATGATGCAGGCCTCATATTCTGCTATGTTGTTAGTGCAGTGAAAGTTTAATTTAGCTATGAAAGGGTAATGGTTTCCCTCGGGTGAGATAAGAATTGCCCTAATTCCATGCCGTAGTGCATTTGAAGCTCTATCGAAGTACATTATCTGCCTCAGATATGCATATTAAATCTTTGTCAAGGAACTTAGAGTTTAAAGGTTGATAGTCATTTATGGCTCGACTTGCCAAAAAGTCTAGTATTGCACTGCCTTTAATGGCTTTCTAGTTCACATACACAATGTCGTACTCAAAAAGCATAACTTGCCATCTATCTAATTTCTTGAACAAGGTGGGACTTCACATAAATACTTAGTGGGATCAAGCTTGGTGATTAACCATGTAGTATGGTACAACATGTATTGCCTTAACCTTCAGGCTACCCAAGCTAAAGCATAACATAGCTTCTCTATGAATGAATAATTATTTTCATATTCTATAAATTTCTTACTTAAGTAATAGATAGCTTGTTCCTTCTTTCCTGATTCATCATGTTGTCCTAATACATAGCCCATCGACTTATGTAGGATTGATACATAAAGGATTAGTGGTTATCCGGGCACTAGTGGCACAAGTACCGGAGGGTTCAAAAGGTAATGTTTGACCTTATCTAAAGCTTCTTCGTATTCTTGATTCCATTCTCTAGGATTTTGTTTTTTCAATAGCCTAAAGATCGGATCGTATTTCTTAGTCAATTGAGATATGAATCAGGCTATGTAGTTCAGTCTTCCTAAGAAACTTTTCATTTCCTTTTGAGTTCGAGGTGGTGGTAGGTTTTGAATAGCCTTAACCTTGTCAGGATCTACTGCATTCTTTTCTCGCTCACAATGAACCCCAATAATTTACTAGGGGTGACACTAAATGTGCATTTGGCAAGATTTGGCTTGAGCTAGTATTTGCGAAGACTTTTAAAAAGTTTTCGTAAATGGGCAACATGTTCACTCTCTTTTGTTGATTTGGTGATGATGTTGGCGATCATGTCATCCATATAGACCTCTATTTCTTTGTGCATCAGATCATGGAATGATGTTACCATAGCCCTTTGGTAAGTTGCCCTAGTATTCTTTAACCCAAAAGGCATCACTTTATAGCACAAAGTTCCCCACATCGTTATGAAAGTGGTTTTTTCCATGTTTTCAGCTACCATTTTGATTTGATTATATCCCAAAAGCCCATCCATGAAAGAAAATAGTGCATTTTTGGCAGTGTTGTCTACTAAGGTATCGATGTAAGGTAGAGTAAATATCTTTAGGGCTAGCTCAATTCAAGTCCTTGTAATCCAAACACATTCGCAGTCTATCATCATTCTTAGGTACCGAGACTATATTGGTCACCCATTCAAGATATTTGACTACTTTAAGAAATCTTGCTTCAAATTGTTTTTTGACTTTTTCCTTAATCTTAAGGAGCATTTCTAGTTTCATCCTCCTTAACTTTTGCTGGATTGGTTTGCATTCAAGTTTGAAAGGAAGTTTGTGAACTAAAATACTGGTATCTAATCCGAGCATGTCTTGATAGGACCAGGCAAACACATCTTGATATTCCTAAAGGAGACTTATTAGTTCAGCTTGAGTTAATGGCTTTATAGAGGTTTCAATTTTAACCTCTTTTTGATCTTCCTCTATTCCAAGGTTTATGGTTTTAGTGGGTTCTTCATGGGATAATATTTGTTTTTCTTGTTTAACTAGTCTCAGTAGTCTAGGGGTATGGTTTTTTTAGGATCCTTTTTAGATTCGACCTCACCAACATAGAACGGTTGCGCGAAATTGATTTCTGAAGCTTCAGTTTGAAACATTCATGTCATCTTCATTGGAACACCTGAAAATATGAAAAAGAACAATATGGGTGAAAAAATATGTAAAGAAAGGTTTAAGGTTGGCAAGAACTATGAACATAAAGAATGAATGCAAAATGTTCAATCTTTTTCATTGATAATACTTAATAAAAGTTGCCCATACAAAGGATCCCATAAAGCTTTTGGGCGAGAGCATATAGGTTTAGTTCATAGCATTACTTTGAAATATATTTAAATATTATAGGAATCTCAATCTCACTCCAAACACTTGAAACAAAACCTGAAGGGCACAGACCAGTCTCCAGACATGTGGTTGACATCTCTGGCTTATCAATCACATTGATGGAGAAATCTTTAAATGCCTTGTTTAACATGAGCACAACATTAACAAAACCAGTGTTTGCATGTCCCATTGGGCAAAAACTTTCCCGAAGGTGGTGGGAACATTATTGGTTCATCTTTCGTGTCTCATTCTCACAAATGGGCCATCCTTTTCTGACGCTTTTTTTGAGCTTGTTTTCTCTTTTGTTGCTTATTGGGCTTGAATCCTAGCCCTCTTTTGTCGATATGGTTGACCACTTTCAAGGCTTCAGAAACTCCTTGAAGGCTTTTTCCAAGTCCCTTTCTGGCCTGGGCATTTTTGCTGACAGTCAACTTCAAACCCATATAAGTAATTTTTGATAAGTGAGGCTAAACTATAGCATCCCTTCCTTGACATAAGTAGCATTGACAAACTTGAAGGACCGAAAAGAGGATTCTAGGATATCTTTGTTAGGCTTAACATATGGGGCATCAATTGAGGTAGTAGCAATGATATCTTCTTCTCTTTCGATAGTGATGACTTTATTCTTGATGATGAATTTCAACTTTTCATGCAAAGATGATGTTACTGCCCCAGTAGAATGGATTCAAGGCCTTCCCAATAGGCTGTTATATGATAGAGCAATGTCCATCACGAGGAAGTCAACTCTGTAAGTACATGGGTCGATTTGGAGTAGAATGGTGATGTTCTCAACAATGTTTCGACAAGTTCCATTGAATGCTCACACAATTGTATGACTATTCTGGATATAAGATATGTAAATAGGTAGCTTGTTCAAGCATGACATGGGCATTACATTTAAAGTTAACCCTTTATCAATGAGCACTTTGGGTAATGTGGTGGCTTTATAATATGTGGTGATATGGAGTGCTATGTAATTTCCTTTTCCTCCATATGGGATTTCATCATCGCTGAAAGATATATAATTATCGATGGTAATGTTATTTACTAGGTAATTCAATTGACCTATAGAAATGTCAGAAGCGACATAGGCCTCACTCAAAACCTTGCAAAGGGCATTCTTGTATGCATTCGAATTCAACAGTAGTGACAACACAGATACCTTGGCGGGTTGCTTGTTTAACTGATCAACGATGCTGTATTCACTGTTCTTGATGAATTTGAGGAATTTTGTAGCTTCTTTCTTGCTTATTAGATCCTTGATAGCTACCGATTTTAAGTTTTTGTTTATAGACTTCAGTGCTTAAGAAATAAGATTAGCATTTTCTTACTGAGTACTATTTTTCAATTTTGTTAGGGCATAACATCAGTTGCTCTGAGTTAGGTGACTTGTACTTGAAAGGTTAACATTTGCTACTTATTGTCTAGATTCTTCGATGATTAAGGCTTTGCTTTCATAGTTTTAAGGAACTACCTTATCATCTTTATATGAGAAGGGAGATGGAAGTTGAATGATCATCTTTGGCGGAGGCTAAATAGAGTCAACTTTAACTCTCGGTCAATTGTCATACAAAATCAACGACCTTTCAATCTTGTAAGGAAGATTGCCCTCTTCTTCTTCTAGTGCATTAGTAGATGGTGTTGCATTTGTAGACTCCACATGCGAGGTTTACTTTTTATCATAGAATTTGATGCTATCTTCGTTCATCATCCTTTGAACCATTGTGCGAAACTCTTTTCATGTTTGTAGAGTACAACCATAAATAGTATCGAAATCACAGGAGTTGTTAATCCTTTCCTTTATCTTCTCAGTTGCATTAAGTAGCTTAGCTTGGACCAGGATTTGCCATACCAAATTCATTGGCATTCAAACTTTTTCTATGTTTTCCACAATCTCATAGTTTTTTTTAACCATCATTTCTTTTAGGTCTAACTCAGCATAAGTTTGAGATGAACTAGCTTTAGTGCTAGATTTTGATTGCTTACTAGCTTTCATCCTTTGTTTTCCTTTGTCCTTGTAGATATTTTTTCTACTCAATTCATTTTTCACGGGCTCATCAATCCTCCCACGGGGTATGACCATATCTACAAAGTTCTTCAGGAAGCTTCTCGCTACCTTTTCGTAATAAGGAGCTTACAATGCGTCGATGAATCTAATGATCATCTCTTTTTCTATCAGTAAGGGATGAATTTGGGCAGCCTCCTCCATCCATCTTGTAGTGTATAGCCTAAAACTTCTATTAGCTTTTTTTCTCATGCCCATAAGATATAGACAACTAAATATCTAACCATCGATGGGTCTCTCCTCGTTAATGGCATTGATAGACAGATCATTATGTCCATCCTACTCCTTATAGAACTCAACTTTGGATTGATCCATCATCCCTTAGACCATTTCTAAGAATGATGGACAATGTTGCAAGTTGTGCTCTTGACCGCAGTGGTAGTAAGATGTATCAACGACATTTTTTTACTTTTGTTATCTATTACTATTCCAATTTTCACGAAAGCCCGCTAGACCTTGCTCATCGAGGTTTTGACTTCTCCTACACTTTGTTTTAACTTGACAACCTTTTCCATTGATTATCGCATTCACTCTCAGTTCATGTGTGATTAGGGAGTGGGTTGGCCCCTACATTGGGTCCAGAACCTTACTCAATCTTAATCACTCCTTTTTCTAGTAAACCCTACACCTTTCTGTTGAATGAAGTGCAGTTCTCAATGGAGTGGCCCTGCATTTTCGTTTGGTATTCAAAATAAGCATTCTCATCATATCCTTTGGGGTAAGATGGTGATCTTGGGTTCATGAATACTGGGGCCAGTAGTTTAGCTGCCAATAAACGGGTATAAATCTTTTTATACAAGTAAGTGAATGGTTTAAATTATTCATTTTCTCAGGATGCTTGTTGGTTATTCGGAGCTCTTACATTATGCATATTGCAAGATGGTGCATTTTGGGGCAAACTTTGCATGGGATTTGGTGCAAAGCTTATTGTCGAAGAGAACCTGGTAGCATGGACTGGTTGCGGTGCTGATGAGTAAGGGGTATGACCCATATTTAACATGCTTGGGAAGTACATAGGTTATGATAGATGTAGACTTTGATTAAACTTAGCATGGTTCTTGCTTATAACATTCACTTCCCTCTCCTTAGCTTTATTTGCTATCTTTTTGACTGATTCAAATGCTTCCTTGATAGAAATCCTGCCAATCTTGATGGCAGTGTCAATCATTTTACTTGATATGACTATATCAGCAAAATTTTTTATGGTGCTTCCTACTAGCCTTTCGTATTATGGAGCTCGTAGGGTGCCAGCAAACATAACTGTAATTTTTTTTTAGTTAGAGAGGGTGAACTTGAGCTACCTCCTTCTTCCATCTCTGAGCATATTGTCTAAAACTCTCGAAAGATTTCTTCTCCATGTTCATGAGAGAAAGATGATCTGAAACCCAATCCAACACATGCTTATACTATTCAAGGAATGCGTGTGGTAAGTCTACCCATGTTTGAATTCTTTCAAGATCAAGTCCTATGTACCATCGAAGGACTGCCCCAGTTAGACTATCTTGGAAGCAATGGATTAGTAGCTTCTCGTTCTCTTTATGTCCTACCATTTTATGACAGTACATGCGAAGATGGGTAGTAGGGTCAATAGTCCTGTTGTGTTTTTCAAAATCAGGCACTTTAAACTTGGGTGGGATGACGAGGCTCGAAACTAGCCCTAATGACTTTACATCTATGATTCCAAACTTGTTACTTTATTCCATAGCTCGAAGATGCTTCTCTAATGAGTGATACTTGTCCAAGTCCTCATTATTTTCTAAGGGCCTCTTTGTCTTCTCTTGCTCCATGTGCTTATCGAGGTCTCAGACTAGAGGCCTTGATAGTGAAGAGCTTGTGCCTTGAAATCCTTCAATTAAGTGGGACACTATTGCAGGATTGATATAAGTAAATGACTGAGATGGTGGGATGTTCGTTGCTAGAGGGTGCTGCCCATGTAGGGCCCTTTTTTAGCATTGGTGGACTTAGTACCACCAAACAAATTGCTTTTAGGGTAGGCTAATTCTTTCCCTATCTCGATTATGGTCGTCTACCTTCCTTGAGTGCAATGGACACCAATTTAGTTAGCTCAACGATCTGTGCTTGAAGTTCCTCATTCTTATGGAGTGCCTGCTCTTGGACTCTCTCTACATAAGTTTGAGTCTTTCAAAGTGGGCTTGGTTATTGTTTTCCATTGCTTTCCAATGATTGTTATGCAAATGCAAAAAGGACAATAGGATAAAGGGGCAGCTCCACCAATAGCATCTACCATTAAAGCAATAAAATGTCTTAATTACATGTAATTACATTCCAAAGTGCCTAAAATGGTTACATTGCTTGATTCCATGGTCTCAAAAATGCAAAAACTCTTCCTGGTGGGCTCCAATAGGTAAGATATCACTTGTCAGGGATCGAGCTACATCCATCATGTTCTTAACCTCCAACTGAGCTGCCTAGATTTGCTTTGTGAGATGACAATGATCGTCTTGATAGTTTTAGTGTACATGATTAACCACTTGAAGCCATTCTTACTCTCATAGTTCAGAGGCTCTCACTAGTGCATCGACTTGGTCTTGGCAAGCTTGAAGAGAATGCTCTAAGTCTTGAATTCTGAGTGTTAGAACTCCATTTTCGGCCTGTTTGCTCTCAAATCCTGGACTCGAGCCTCTAAACATTCATTCCTCCTTCAATAAGTTAATGCAAAAATTTGGGTTCTAACAAGCTTTTCCTTATTAACCTTAACAGCTTCTCTCCATTGGTGTAGTTCCTTCTCGAGAGTAGTAATTTATGTCCTCTACTTGATGGATGACTTTCCAAGTCTTTGGGACTTGCTTCCATTATTAAAGGCCACATAGTCTCTTTTCAAGCTCTCGAGATCCACATTGAGGTGGTTTTTCTCCTTAACAGCCCTGTTCATCTCGCCATCTCTAAGGTAAATGTCTATTTTCAATTGACTATTTTCCTCTTTTAATTAAGCAATCTCCTTGGCAAAGGTTGCCTTTTCTTGTTTGAACTCTCACTTGAGCAATTCCATCTTGGAAGGAAATTTGTTAACCCACATTTGTGATGTCTTGATACTAGACAGGGTATGGTGTCATTAATTCAACGGATCCTTCATTCATCATAACCTAGGGTCATACTACTCCCTCTCCAATATCTCTCCATGTAGCGGGTTTATTTCCATGCATGAAAGGCTAGTTGGACTTTCAACTTGTAGTCTGGCTCACCATAGTCAAAATCCCATAACTCTAGTCTTAGACGAAGGGGATTAACTGATAGCACCAAAACTGTCGAAGGACTAAAAGAGGGCCATAGCTAGTACTTCTCCATAATCCCATGAGTGGCACGCAGCTGTAATTTCTGCACTGGTATATGGCCATTTGTGGGGAAAACCAGAAGGCCTTCCATGTTACCTCTTCTTCCTTAAGGTTTTGAAACTTTTGAACCCACTGTTCTTCAGATTTGTCTTGAGGCCATTCCTTCTCAAGTACCTTAGAGATAGGGCTAAAGCTGGGTAAGTAGCAATGCGACGTCCTACTTTTTTCTGTGCTAAAGTGACTGATGAACCAAATGTGAAAGAGCAGTGACACACCCAATCAAATGGCCCTTACCAATTTTTTTACAAAAATCAAAAGCTCGAATAGTTTTGGCAATAATGGCAAGACAGGATTAATGTTGCAGCATAAACGAGAAAAGACATCTGCTATCGTGACTTCAACATAGCCTAATGTTTTGAGGAATAAACCAGACCATATATCGCTGAAGCATAGGTATCTTAGGTTTTTTGGATGTCAACAGTACTTTCCATCGCTTCTTTTAAGCTAGCCCATGAGATGTATTCACTGTTCCCTTTTTTTTATATGACTCTCAATCCAAGACTCTGTTGCCTCAAGGATTTGAACCAATCTTTTCTTAAAGGTTAGAGGATTCAACACTTTACAGTATATCCTATCGACCTTTGCCCTTTTAATGTTGAGTAACACAGTGTACTCATCAACCATGGGGACCAAGTCTTCATGACTGAAAATGAAACACCAGTATGTTGGATTCCAAAATTGAGAGGTCGCTTGCAATAAACCGACATCCAAATGAACTTGAAGCAAAAAAAAATATCTTCGTATCTCTTAGTGAATGATCCCCTTTCAATACTGTCCCAATTGGTCCATACAATCCTTAGATCTTGCCAATCATTTTGACGGTACCCTATCTTGATCCTTGCATGTCATAGACACCAAATTTTGTCTAGGCAATTTTTAAGACACTTGTTATTTAGAATAATTCAATTAATCAGGCCATTTTTAATTTGGGTTTGTTGGATTCAGAGTAATTGGGTTTAATTCATTTCAATTTAGGTTTATTTAGAAAAATACAAAATAAATATAAATAAAAATGTGTAGCCTGGTTTCAAAACCTAGGCCACCGTTGTGAATATGTAGCCCATGAACAACACACCAAGCACATACTTTAGTCATAAAATAACAAAAAAAATGTCAAAGAGAAAAAAAAAACAAAAAAAAAGGGAGTGGCCCCGGTTTCAAACCCAGGCCACCTTATAAAGTGGGTCACTTATGACCCACACACTAAGCATGAATTTGTGTCATAAAATGACAAAAACAAACAAAAAGACAAAAAAAAAGAATAAATAGCCTAGGTTTCGAACCCAAGCCACATTTGTAAAATGGGGCACCTATGACCTACACGCCAAAGCTAAGTTTTTATCATAAAATGACAAAAACAAATGAAAAAATAAAAAACAACAAAAAAAAAAGTCGGCTGCCATACTCAGTATGGCAGCAGCTCATGGCAACAACTCTGTTGATTTGTAGGGCCAACCATGGCAGCTTTTGCCATGGATCTAGTTCCCAAACCATGAACCGTTTTAGCTTTTTCTCGGTGCATATAACCACCAGAGTGGAAAAAAAGAGGGAGCTCGAAAAAAAATTTTCAAAAATTAAAAAAAATACAAGCTTTCAAAAAAAAATAACACATAAGAAAATCAAAAACTCAAAGTGGGTTTTTTTGTTTAAAGACATTTCGATGCTTACTTTGAGAATCCCAATGGTGAAAAGGAAGCTCATATAGAGGGAAGAACATACTAGAGTTTGGGAATGATCTAACGGTGGACGACCGTCGAATTTAAGGTAAAAGGTTCAAACTTTATTTGTAGATTTAGAAAAATCTAAAAAGATTTAGAAAAATTTGACTCTGGATTTAAAAAAAGGAAGTTGAAAAGATTCCAGAGGTGAAGTTTGAGAGCCAACAATTACTAGTTAGCGACGACTGTCAATGATGGCTGGTGGATGACTTAGTGGCTGGTCATCAATTTTTGGGTTTTTTTTCCCTGATGTGGTCTGGTTTTGGGGCGAGGAAGAAGAAAGAAAAAAAAGGAAGGAAGAAGAAAAAGAAGGAAAAAAATCAAAGAAGGAAAAATAACCAGCCACTAAGCCTCACCAATCTTTAAACATAAAATGTAAAAAAAAAAAAGTTAAAACTGGTATTGGGACATGATATGCCATTTTAATTTTGCGATTGCATTTTATCATTATGAAATGCTTGTTTAAATATTTTTCAATGATGTTTGTTCTATGCCTTTGATTTTTAATATTATTTGTTTATTTATTTATTTTGTTTTTATCATACTTGTTTGATTAGATAATGTATATATATATGTCAAGAAAAAAAACCTAAAGTTAGATTATGATTAACCCAAATAATGGGATTAATCTTAGTCTATCATTTTTCACAATTTGAAAATTTAATCTTGGGGTAATATTAAGCTATTTATATTAGGATTCAAGGTTAAAAAAGGCTATAAATATTCTTTTTTTAAATATAATGTCTTTTTTAGTGTCAAAATTTGTTCATATGTTGATCTTTGCTTAGAATCCTTGTGTTTATTACATGGTTAATGAGCTATTTTATCATCTCAAACTACTCCAGGATTGTGTAGATGAGCTCGTGAAGCCTATGTCACACATTGTTTTTTGCCACGGACATTCGGATGTCCATGGTTCGAATTTAGTTTGAAAAAGTTCGAGAAAACCAAAAATTCTTCTTATTTTACGCTGGCAGCACTGTATTCATGACTTGAAAAATTATTTTTGAACCATAAACAATTTTTTATGAATTTTCTGACATCTGTTTCCTATAAGGGCATCGAATTACCTTTCCAATGGTGTCTTGTTTACCCTCCGGTCATTGCAGGTGAAAGAGTTACGAGTTTTTGAAGTTTTGCTATTTGAAACCCCTAGAATCAGCGATTCACATTTTGTTTGGCCAATTTGGCCTACCAGATGATTTTTTTTGGATTTTTCAAATATGTTTCATAAAATGTTCATGAAATTGCTTTTTCGTAATGGTATGTTTTGTGATTTAACAATTCCATATGGGTCTAAAATGATTTTTCAAAGTCAGCTGCCCCACTTCCCTTGTATATGCTGCCAGTGTCAAGCAATCCTTAATGTGAAAAATATTTCCACCTAGAGGTAATTTTCTAGGATTTTTGGAATACTTTTATATTGATTCTTATCGAGTTAACTTTCCAATGGTACCTTACATAACCCCTGGAACCTTTGGATTTGTCTAGAATAAAATTGAAAATGGGGATAGCATGACATTGTCCCCTGCTTTCAGCATTGTTCAAGATTAGTTGATTTCTCTGAACTCCCACTCGGAGGCATGGAAACACGTCCATGTGATCACGATCAATCCATTTAGTTGAAAAGAACATGCATTGACTTTCGTAGACTTAGATTAAGGCATGAATGATTTTTAAGCTTTATCATCCTTATTTTTATCAATTCTTTTTAATTAAAAATCACCTATTTCGTTAAGAATTTGTCAAAAAAAATTGTCATTTGTTAAGAAATCACCGAACCTTTGGTAAGATAAATCATTTTAGCTCATTTCTCTAAAATATTGAAGTTTCCATTAGGGATACTCCAACCCCATCCTCTAAGGGGATACTCCAACCTTGCCTGTGCAAACCATATTCAAATTTCAAAACTTACCAAAGTCATCATTTATGGGGATACTCTAACCTTATCTTCGAGGAGATACTCCAACCCTATCCTCCGAGGGGATACTCAAACCTCGCTTTGAAAACCTCGTTCAAATTTCAAAACTTACCAAAGTCATCATTTATGGAGATACTCTAACCTCATCTTCTGAGGGGATACTCCAACCCTTTTTTTTCAAAAATTATCAAAAAAAGTCAAAATTCATTAATTTAAATTTGTAAATCTCATTTTTCTTAAAAGCATTAAAAAATCAAATTTTCTCTTTTCGAATTCCTTCAAATTTTTCAATGTTCAAACCTGATTTTTACCCTTCGATTAGTCTATGGGTCTCAATACGTCATTAAAATTATCGACTTAGTTATTTCATGATAATCGAAGACAATAACGAGATACATTCCTATCATCCCTTCCTTTTTTCCCACTTTTGTGTGATTTATTTTTACGTGATGTTATTTTTTTATCTCACTAAAATGTTTTCCCTTGTGTTGTTCATCTTGCATTCATATTTTCAAAACCGTTTTAAAAAAAAAAAATCACAAAGGCAATGTTTCGCATCGGTATCTCTCCAGTGCTTGACCCAAAATGTTAGATTTTTTTTTGAAAAATAATAAACTTGAAGGCCATTTTTAATCACAGTCTCTATGTTCTTCACCGTTCCGAGGCACATAAAAGATTCAAATTTTCTTTAAAACCTAAGTTTACTTTTTTATACAAAATTCATGCATTAAAAAGGGGATTATATTAAATAATGACAAGTCAAAACCAAGGAAACCATGACAAAGTTTGGATATGGCTAGAAAGGTATCGATTTCAAGGGTCGTGAAGAGGTTTGTACCTTTTTATGCGTAACCAACTCCTAAACCCAATTATTGAATCTTTAGACCATGTAGACCATGAAACCAATGTCTTGAGTTTTGTAACTCAAATGATTGATTCAATGGGCATCTGATCATGCCTAGCCCAAATGATCAGTGGCAACTCTAATTGTTGGCCACTTTATGGTGGCCACCCAAGACTAGCTGGATGAGCGATTCGTCTGATGGTCTCCTTTTAGGGTCAAGAGCTGAGAATTTATACTTTCTCACCACCATTATGTAAAAAAAAAAAGGAGTTTTGATCAAGAGGACTTTTTTTCATCGAGAAACACTCTTAAGTCACACGCGCTTCCTTCACGAGAGGCACAATGCTGACAGCTTGGCAACTCCATTTAGAAGAAATTTAGAGAGTTAAGCCTATGACTGGTCGTGTCCTTTTTAGGTCTCGATTTCTATGGTTTCAGTCATTGTTTAACTATAATCCCCTTTCATTTTTGTTTGCTAATCTTTTATTTGTCATGATTTTAGCTATGACATGAATTAGGATTGCCTTATTCCTGAATAAATGTTGATTTAGTAAACATGGTAATACAGGGGTAAAGAAAAGGTTTGATTATTTCCTTGACACACACTACGCACTAGCATTTGCATTAGACTCCCACCAAATTCCATGGTGAGGTTAGTATCCTAATTATTAGGAGGAAGTGAGCTATCCACCTTCATAAGTAATCCTCTGCATAGGCATAGCAAGACTTTTTAGGGTGTAAATTACCTATGTCTCTTTATGAGTGCCCTTTCGTATTTTTATAAGGAAATACATCCATCAGATCAAACCTGTTTCACCAAACCCTCAATGGGCCTACGATCAAGGTGCCTCGACTATTCTTACCGGACAGAGGAGCGATTAGAATACCAATTTAAATGTTAACTCAAACCCATATAGTAAACTCTATGAGCTAAAGTATGTCAAACCATACAGGATTGCTACTAAAATAACCCGGAGAATAGGGTCACTTAGGGAAACACTTCTTACCTTTACTCTTATATACCATGATTATGTAGGCGATGATGAATGAATGTAATCGCCCATATTTATACTTTTCATGATCATTTCTTAGGGTATGCTGTTACATTCTATAGCTAACCTTCTTTAATAAGTGGGTGATGATAAGGGAATGTCATCACCTATAATACCTCGCGTCATTTAAAGAGTCATATCTAACCTAAACAAACTATCAGGCTATCCAAACAATGGCTGAATGATGGTGATGAGCAAACATTGCCACTTGGTTAGTTACTTTTGTCCCTGTAAGGTAGCATGTTATCTCATTACAGGTAATTTTTAAACATGAAAACATCGTTATGCTATTAGTTTGCTGTCATAATTGTTTTGTTTGCCCTTAGGCATCGTCTATTGTCATAGCATTGTCTTTAAGTCATTTACATTTTTTTATTCTTTATTGATGTTTGCATTATTTTGTATTGTTATTAACCTATTTTCCTTTCCTTTTTTTTTCCTTTGATTGTTGAATGCATCATAATCATCATCATGGGATAATTGGCTAAGGGTTCAGTGTTCAGTAAAGGGTGTTTGCCATGAAACAGCAGCTCACTTTCGTTCTTTGATTTTTTGAAGATGTCAGAGCATGGTTTGATAATCGATAATTCAACGATAAGTTTGAGGAACTTAAACATAGTCAAGCCTTAAAGATACATGAAAAGGGTAAGTAGGTCCCGAAGACAAACAATAAACATAATCAAAGTAGCCTAGTCTTTGAGGTGAGATATAATACCCTCCAGAGATCATGAGTAAAAGTCATTGATGTTCTTCGAACATGTGACTAAATGATGTAATCATGTCAGATACCTTCGAATGCAACCATATGTGCTCAGACTTTGTTTCTTGCTCCAGGAAAGACATTATTGGTGAAGCTGTCCTGCAAGCCAATTGTCTCTCACATTTGCATAATTAGCTCAATTCTTTTGCTACTTTATTCATATCAATAATCATTCACTGTCATGATTCGATGCATAAGATCATTCCATCATGAGCAATCATCAATTAACATGTGTCATAAGAGTCTAATACGGGAATATTCATAAAAGTGCAAGTGATTCTGAGGTCAAACAAGGAATACAAAACTGATTATTTCACATCGTTACAATAAACACCCCCATAAAAGGATCATGGAAAATGATCATCAAGCACGGATTGAATATCTTGAGTTAATGTACAAGGAATCTCAAGAACAAATGCTCTGTTAATAAGACGAGATGCAAGCCCAGATCATGCAACCCATGGAGCTAATGACAGCCTCCACAAAGGAAAAAGGATGAGCCAGTACTGTCGATATAGGAAAAAAACTAGCTAACCTAGAAAATCACCCCACCGGTAGTACTAAAGCTACCCAGGAGAAGACTCCCTAAGAGCATCAACCCAATACAATTCCATCCCCATCGGTACCACCAATAATCTACTTGAACCCCATGGTAGTGAATCAATCTATCCTTAGATTTCAAGGGGCAAAATGAGAGTTTCTCTGACTGATCCCATAACCCTTGACCATGACGAGCAAGAGAGGATGAATACCCAAAAATCTGTAATGTTTGTTTTAGCTTTTAGAAAAGTGCCTTAGAGCTATAGAAGCGAGTGACAATTCAAAGCCATTGATGTTGAATCTTTATTTTTGGTGTTCAATCTTGTCATTCCACTAAAGTTCAAGATGCCCGATTTTGAAAAGTTCAATGGAACTACTAACCCTACTGTGCACATTCGGATGTACCTAAAAAAAATGGTAAGGTACGAGAAAGATGAGAAACTCCTTATCCACTGTTTTTAGCATAATCTGACTAAGATGGCTGCTCGATGGTACATAAAGCTTGATAATGTTGAAATTTAGTCATGGGCTAATTTGGCCAGGGCCTTCTTGAACTAATACCAGCAAGTGTCAGATTGGGCCCATGACCTTTTCTCTCTTATGAATTTAGAAAAAAAGACAACTAAAAGTTTTAGGCAATATGCTCAAAGATGGAGGGAAGAAGCAACTTTGGTCCAACCCCCTTTAACTGAAAAGGAGATGACCATAACATTCATCAATACCCTGCGTGCTCCGTATTATGAGAAAATGGTAGAAAATGCCACTAAAATGTTTGCAGATCTAGTTTTGTCTAGTGAAATGATTGACCTAGCCATTAAGAGTGGCAGGATATCCTTAGGTAAGTCATCTAGATCGAGCAAGAGACCTGCTACTAATAAGAACAAAGAAAAAAAGGCAAACACTATAAGCTCTGCCAACTCATCCCAACCGGGCTAGTATTAAGTGCCCAGTCTTTACTATGTAAGTGTGCCCTACTTTAGCCCTGTTATGGTACCTCTTTAATCAGTTTATGCCACAACCTACAACCCATCCTTTAATGTCCAATCAAATATACCATGAAGCAACCAACCATAAGCGAACCAAATTTTCAACACTCGTTTCAACAATGCACCAAATAATCAAGGTGCGAACCAGTGAAGATAATAATTTGACCCTATTCCCATGACTTACAAAGAGCTTTAACAAGCTTTGCTGGAAAAGCATCTAGTTGCTCCCATGTATGTCCCAAATAAGAAACCTCCATACCCTCAATGGTATAACCCTAGCAGCCATTGCAATTATCATGCCAAGGCAACAGGGCATAGCATTGAAAACTACATTTCCTTCAAGCGAAGGGTACAAAGCCTTATTGATTCTAAAGTTCTACAGTTTAGGATGAACCAAGGGCCAAATGTCACTATTAATCCTCTATCAAACCTTGGTGAGCCAGCAATAAAAATGATTGGTGTTGAAAATAATTATGAGATTAAGAAGAACATGGAAGAAGTCAAGATGCCAATAAGTCTGGTTTCGCGAATATTGATTCAGTCGAGAGTGCTTAATGTGGTTGAAAGATCAAAAAAAGAATAGGATGATTTTTATGACTTCCATACTGTTCATGGGCATACTCTTCAAACATGCAAACAATTAGAATGGTCCAAAAAGTGATGGATGAAGGTAGCATTGAATTCTATGATAAGAAGCAAGCATCTCTTACCGAATCGATAAATATGGTTGGGCAAGAAATGACACAACCACTGTATAAGAGAGGAGAACCCTTTAACCTCTATGGATAATAAACCTTTAGGGCAAGTTCTTCGACGCTGATACTGAGGCTATTCATAAAGACTCCTACACTATTCCCACATAAGAGCAATAAAGCTATTCCTTGGAAATATGAGGGGTGCATCATGATGATCAGGTTAGCCATTTAATTTGCAGCAGTAGATGTTATGGTTCTGCTTCTTAAGAGAATTAGAAAATCAATGCCACTATGATTTCCAACACCCTTTAGGTTAAGACCAAGGACTCAAAATTCAAAAAGATAAAAAAGGCAATAGATGAGAAAGAGGCTATTAAGTTCTGGAAATTTATCAAGCACAGTGAATACAACATTGTCGATCAGTCAAGCAAACAATCGACCAAGATCTCTATACTATCTTTACTCCTTAACTCAAAAGTTCATCGAAATGCACTATTGAAAGTGTTGAACGAGGTGTATGTGCTGCCTAATATTTCAGTAAGCAAATTGGATCACTTAATGAACAATATCACCATTGATAATTACATCTTATTCACTGATGACGAAATCACTCCTGGTGGTAGGGGTAGCTACAAAGCCCTACATATTATTACCCACTGTAAAGATCGTATCTTACCAAAAGTTGTCATAGACAATGGCTCTGCCCTCAATTTCATGCCCTCGGCTACTTTAAATAGGCTTCCTGTTGATACTTCTCAAATTAAGCATAGCCATACGATGGTGTAAGCATTTGATAGGACTTGTCATGAAGTCAAGGAAATATCACTATTTCGCTTCAGATAGGCCTATGCATTTATGAGATTGATTTCAAGGTAATGGACATCACCCCATCCTATAATTGCTTGCTTGAGAGGCCATGGATACATTTAGTTGGGGTAGTACCCCTGTCTTGCATCAAAAGCTAAAATTCATGATCGAAGACAAAATGGTCAACATTGGAGCTGAAGAAGAGATTATTGCCATTGCTTTTACTGATATTACCTATATTAAACTAAATGACAATACACTTGAGCAGTTTTCCAATCATTCGAGTTTGTAAATGCTATATTCATAGAAGAAGGCCTGCCAATAGTTAAGCCTTGGTTGTCAAGGAATACCAACATGGGTTTGAAATTAACTGTTGGCAATGGTTGTCGAGCTAGAAAAGGGCTTGGTAAGAATCTGTAAGGACTAGCTAAAGTTTCAATATCATTCACCAAGTTAACAAGAAGGGCTTAGGATTTAAGTCCAACATGCAGTACAAGAAACAACAAGTTGAGAAAGCTAGAGATCAGAGAATAACTCATCTTTTAGGTTAAAAAGTAAGACCAGAACTGATGGTATTCCCACCGATTTATGAGACTTTTCGCTCAAAAGGATGCATGGATCTTGGTCAATTGGAAAGAAAGAAAGCAACTGATGTCTTGGTCATTTTGAACTGGGCCTTTTACAACCTTTATATCCCTACCGTTGATGATCAGTCGAGCCAGTTGAAGTAGAGCAATGAAACCTAACTTCATCCACCAAAATCTATTCTTAACAGCAAGGCCGTGTCAAAAACCCTTATGTTTTTTAAGTCTATTTTCATGTAATGTCAAGGTAAAAAACCTACTTGCTTTTGCCCAATAGCTTTTAAGGGTTTTGTAATGGGCATCTTTTATCAAATATTATCAATAAAATCAACTTTTGCATAAAGTATTTCATCTTGTATGGCTATTTTTATTCTTTACCCTTGCTCTAATTCTGTATCTGTATATAGTTTTGTCTATATTGTTATTTCCTCATATTTTAGGTGCTCCGATAAAGTGACATGGATGTTTTAAATAAGCTCCCAGATATTGCTTTCGAACGATCAATCTATACTATGAAGTTGATTTTGATAGAGATTTTGAGGGGAACTCTGTACCATAAAATCTACTATGATTGGTCGAGCATGAAAAAAAATAGATTTTTCCCCATGAGGAACCAATTAAAGTTATAAATTTAGAGACTGAAGAAGATTGAAAAGAGGTTAAAATTGGAACTTCCATAAAACCCTCCACTAGAACCAAACTGATAAACCTACTCCAAGATTATCGAGATGTATTTGCCTAGTTATATCAAGACATGCTTAGATTGGATACCAACATTGTGGTCCACAGGCTTCCCCTTAAACTTGAATGCAAACCAATCCAGCAAAAGTTAAGGAGGATGAAACTAGAAATGCTCCTTAAGATTAAAGAAGAAGTCAAGAAATAATTTGAGGTTGGATTCCTTGTAGTAGCCAAATATCAAGAATAGGTTGCCAACATTGTCCTAGTCCTTAAGAAAGATGACACAGTACGAATGCGTGTTGATTATCAGGACATAAACTAGGCTAGGCCGAGAGATAATTTTCGCTGCCTCATATTGATACTTTGGTCAATAATACAGTGAAAAACTCCTTGTTCTCCTTTATGGATGGGTTTTCAAGTTATAATCAAATTAAAATGGCACCAGAAGATATGGGGAAAACTACCTTTTTAACCAAGTGGGAAACATTTTATTATAAAGTCATGCCTTTCGGGCTCAAAAATGCAAGGGCAACTTATCAAAAAGCCATGGTGACACTATTCCATGACTTAATGCATAAGAGATTGAGGTTTATATGGATAATATGATAGCTAGTCAATAAAAGAAGAAGAGCATGTCACAGATCTTCAAAAGATTTTTTAATTGTTGCAAAAATGTTGGGTAAAGTTGAACCCCTCCAAATGTACTTTTGGTGTCACCTCAGGTAAGCTATTGGCTTCATTATTAGCAAAAAAAGGAATAGAAGTTGACCCATATAATGTCAAAGCTATACAAAATGTGCCACTACCTCAAACCCAAAAAAAGGTGAGAATCTTCTTAGAAAGACTGAACTATATCTCCAGATTTATATCCCAATTCACCGATAAATATGACCTTATTTTTCGATTTTTCTATAAACAAAATTCTAGGGAATGGAATGAGGAATGTCAAGAAACTTTAGACAAGGTTAAACACTTTCTATCGAACCGACTAGTTCTTGGTCAACCTTTGATCCCCTACCTGGCAGTTTTCAACAAGTCTATAGGTTGTGTACTTGGGCAGCATACTGATTCGAGAAAGATAGAGCAAGCAATTTACTACTTGAGCAAAAAATTTATGGAGTGTGAAAACAACTACTCTGCAATTGAAAAATTGTGTTGTGCTTGGGTTTGTATAGCCAAGAGAGTTAGGCAATACATACTATACCATACCACATGGTTAATTGCAAGACTTGAACCTATCAAGTATTTGTGCGAAGCCCATGCATTGTCAGGAAGATCGGCTAGATGGCAAGTCTTGCTCTTTGAATACAACATTGTTTATGTCAACAAAAGGCCAATAAAGGTAGTGCGATAGTTGACTTTTTAGTGAGCTGGGTGACAAGCGACTATGAACTTTTAAGCTTTGATTTCCTAGATGAAGATTTAATATGCATCACTAAAGAAGAAGATTTGAGCAATATGGGAAATATCTTTTGATAGAGCGTCAAATGCTTTGGGGCATAGAATCAAGGTAATATTGATTTCACCCAATGAAAGTTACTATCCTTTTACAGCCAGGTTGAACTTTGATTGCACCAACAATATAGCAAAATATGAAGCCTCTGTCATTGGGCTCCAAGCAACTATCGAGAGAAATGTCAAAACTTTATAAGTTTTTGGTGACTTAGCCCTAGTCATCTATTAACTGAAAAGAGAGTGGCAAATGCATGATGCTAAATTGATTGATTATGGGAAACTAATCTTAGACCTCAAAAAAAGAATTTGATGATATTAGCTTTTAGCAATAACCTTGGGAAGAAAACCAAATAGCCAATGTTGTAGCCATATTTTCATCCATGTTTAAAGTTAATCAAGAATTGGGTATCGCTCATATTTAGATGAGTATTTATATGACTTTGACACATTATCAAAATGTTAAAGAAGAGAAGGACAGCCTACCATGGTACCATGACATCCTTTCATACATCAGGGATCAACAGTAACCTGAGCATGCCATAAAAAATGACAAAAGGACTATTAGGAGAATGGCTATGGGATTCGTTCTGGATAGGGACATCTTATACAAGAAAGTCAAGACTAAGTGTTACTGAGATGCGTTAATGCTCTTGAAGCCAAAAGGATCTTAAAAAAAGTTCATAAGGGAATCTGTGGCACCTATGCTAGTGGGCATCGGATGGCCAAAAAAGTCATGAGATCGGGTTATTATTGGCTAACTCTCGAAAAAACTGTATCAACTATGCCCGAAAATGTCACAAATGTCAGATTTATGTAGATAAGATCAACGTCTTACCCTTACCACTCTATGTCATGATAGCTCAATGGCTCTTCTCTATGTGGGGTAAGGAAATGATTAGGCCCATCACCCTTAAGGCCTCTAACGGACATTGGTTCATCTTAGTGGTGATCAGTTACTTCACTAAATATGTGGAGGTAACCTCGTATGCTAATGTCACTTAGTTAATTGTCTACAAGTTCATAAAATAAGATATTATTTGTCGATATAGGCTTCTCGAACAACTCATCACTGGTAATACTTGCAACTTGAAAAACAACTTGATGTAAGCAGTTTGTTCCCAATTTAAAATCCATCATCATAACTCAGTGCCATACCGACCAAAAATGAATAAGGCAGTCAAGGCAGCCAACAAGGATATTAAGAAAATAGTCAAGAAAATGGTTGAGACTTACAAAGATTAGCATGAGAAATGACCTTTCGTATTTTAGGCTTATCAAAGTTCAGCTGAACATCCATAAGTGCTACCCCATTCTCTTTAGTTTTTGGGTTGGAAATTGTCTTATGTATCGAAGTTGAGATCCTCTCTCTAAAAGTTTTGATGGAGGCCAAAGTCAAGGAAGCTGAATGAGTCAAAAGCAGATATGATCAGTTGAACCTTGTCAAAGAAAAACAAATAAAAGCCACCTGTCATAGGCAAATGTATCAAAAGCGCATCATTAGGGCCTATAACAAAAAGGTCTGCCTCCCTCAGTTTCATGAAGGAGATCTGGTGCTTAAGAAAATCCTTCCAATCCATAAAAAGGCCCGGGGCAAGTGGACCCTAAATTGAAAATAACCATATGTCGTGAAACAACTTTTCTCTTGAGGGGCCATGATTTTAATGGAAATATATGGTAATGTCTTGCCTAACCTAGTCAATTCAAACTTTGTCAAGAAATATTATGCCTAAAGGATGAAAACCCAAGAGGGCATCCTTAGTAAAAAACAAAAAAATATAAAACAAATAAAAAAAAGAAAATGAAGTCTTAGATGAAAACCTGAAAGGGCATCTGGGCAACCTACCTTACTTGAGTCAAAAACTTGAAAGGGTAACTCAAGAAACTTAGCTTTGACTGGATCCAAGGTTCAACCAAATCAGACTTTAGCCAAATGCCTGTTAGAAAAGCCTCGGTCAAACCTCACCCAACCATGGCCATATCAAATCAAACTTAGCCTTACTTCAAATAAATGAAGACGAAACTATAATCAAATCAGATTAAACCTTACTTGAATCAGAGTTAGACTTTACCTAAACCTAACCCATTTTTAGAGGGATAAAGAAACAAACACCCAAGTTGGGAGCATTTACAGAATGGCATAAGGTAATCTTAAGTGTCTTCAGAATATCGACTCACATCAAACATATTGATTATTCAGGAAAAATCTGGAGATGTATCAAAAAAGTTCATGTCAAGATTGTCAGGGCATTAATCACCTAAAAAGTCACTTTATTATCATTCTACCTTTTGTTTGTCAAATGTAAACCAAATAGTCTCACCTTTTATCATGAATGAAATATTACCTTATTTCTCTTAACCCTTTCTGCCCATATCTACATTGCATTTTACCATTCAATTGATAATATTCGATAATCGAACAAAATTCACATCAAGATTTCTTCATATTAAATCAAAAAGATGAAAAGAGCATAATGAGCTTTGTTCATGCCTTGAGTGTTAAGACCATGAATTTCCTCTTACACCAGTACCTACCTGTCATAATCATGTGTTGATTTATCCTTAACTTTTGAGACCATCAGTTAAAAAATAGCATCAAAACTCAGTCAAAATCCTATCAAGCCCTAAACATTAACCAAGCTAAACAATCACTTAGCCCATAAACCACTAACAAGATGCAATAACCTTATCAGAAAAGATTATTAAATACCCTAAGTCAAAAAACATAACCAACTTAATTCTCAACCTATCAAGAAGAGCTTATCTAGCATGTTAAGTTAAGAAAATGGTCATCCAAACATCAAGGGAGTCATGATTACAAGGCCTATCAGTGTCTAAAGTGTAGCATCAGCAAAATGGCTCCTAATTGAATGAAAATTTTCAATGTCTATTCCTGTATTAGACCTTATGCCATGATCATATAGTCGCACTGTCAAGAAACTCACGTACATATCATTATATCATGCATTCATATTGTCATAGCATAACATCATCTTACTAGCATCATGTTGAGCACTATCTATCAAATCTCGACAAACTTTTCAATAAGAATCTTTGATATTGAAAATTGGCAAATCGAAAGGTTACTCAAGAAAAACCCTTATTTCTTTGAAGTTTGACATCATTTGTTGAATTCTGTGATCTAACTTATAAGCATCTTTTGTTAAGAATTTTGGTTAAGAACCTCTGTCAAGACCTTTTGTCAAGAAATCATTTATCAAGGTCTAATGTCATTGGAATGCTATGATTCGATTTATTGGCATCCTCTGTCAAGAATTTTAGTAAAAAAAAAAAAAGCCTCAGTCAAGACCTTTTGTGAAGAAATCCTCTTTAAAGTCTAATGTCACTAGAATGCTATGATCCAGCTTATTGGCATCTTCTACCAGGAACTTTTGTTGAGAACCTCAGTCAAAACACTCAGTCAAGAACGTTTGTTAAGAACCCCAGTCAAGAGACTCTATCAAGAAATCCTTTGTTAAGAACTTTTGTCAAAAACCTTAGTCAAGACACTCTATCAAGAAATCTTTTCAAAAAGACTAGCATTGAGGGTTGTGACTTGACATGTTGGCATGTTATCATTTTTAAGTCAAACATAGGGATAGGTCAAGCCTAGGATCATAGTCTAGGTTTTTTATCCAAAATTCATAAAAAAAAATTCAAAAGTCTGGTGTTACTGGCTGTGATTTGGCACATTGGCACTCTGCCATTTTAAGTCTAACCTAGGGATAGGTCGAGCCTAAGATCACAGTCTAGCTTTTTCATTCAAAAATTATTACTTTACCTTTTGTCAAGAAAATCTCAAAATTGCCACCAAAATTGTATCTTATCCTGGCATTATATTAAATTTAGTCTTTTCATTGCAGGAACATGAGGCAGCTTCGAGCATGCCTATACGAAATAGTGTCTATTGGTCTTTGCCTCATTCTTAATACTCAACAACAGCAAAAGAGAGGCAGCTGTAGACACTAAATTTTAACCAGGCAATTTTTAAGACACCCATTATGCAAAACAATTCATTCCAATTTAGGCTTATTTAGGAAAATACAAAAATATATAAATAAAAATGAGTGGCCTGGGCCACCCTTATGAATATGTAGCCCATGACCAATACACCAATCACATACTTTAGTCATAAAATAGCAAAAAAAGTCAAAAAAATAAATAACGAATGGCCTGGGTTTCGAACCTAGGTTATAAAGTGAGTCATTTATGACCCACACGCCAAGCATGAATTTATGTCATAAAATGACAAAAACAAATAAAAAGACAAAAGACAAAAAGACAAAAAAAAAGAATGAATGGCCTAGGTTTTGAACACAGGCCACCTTTGTAAAATAGGGCACCTATGACCCACATGCCAAAGCTAAGTTTTTGCCATAAAGTGACAAAAACAAATGGAAAATAAAAAATAATGAAAAAAGACAAAAAAAAAAGTCGATTGCCATGCTCAGCATGGCAGCATCTCTGTTGGTTCCCAAACCACTAATCATTTTAACTTTTTCTTGGTGCATATAACAACCAAAGAGGAAAAAAAGAGGTAGTAGCTCAAAAAAATTTCAAGAATTTTAAAAAAATGATACAAGCTTTTAGAAAAAAATAACTCATAAAAAAATCAAAATCTCAAACTAGAGGGTTTTGTTTAAAGAAGTTTCTGTGCTTATTTGAGAATCCCAACGATGAAAAAAAAGCTCATACAGAGGGGAAGAACATAATAGAGTTCGGGAATAATCTAATAGTGGATGGCGGCCAAATTTAAGGTAAAAGGTTCGAACTTCACTTATAGATTTAGAATCTAAAAAGATTTAGAAAAGTTCGACTCTGGATTTGGAAAGAAGAGGCTAAAAAGAGTCTAGAGATGAAGCTTGAGAGCCAACCATTATCAACGAGCAACAACTAACGATGGTGGTCAACAGTCAGTGTTGTAGTCATTCACTAGTTTTTGGGTTTTTTCTTGCTGTGGTCTAGTTTTAGGGTGAAGAAGAAAGAAAAAAAAGGAAAAAGAAAAAGATGGAAAACAAACCAAACTGAGAAACCCAAGCCACCCATATAGAAGAAAAAACAACTAGCCACTAAGCCTCACCAATCTTCAGATAGAAAATGTCAAAAAAAAAGTTTTAAAACTGGTATTGGGATGTGAGGTGTCTTTTTACGTTTAGAGATATATTTTATCATTATGAAATGCTTGTTTAAATATTTTTTGATGATATTTGTTCTATGCCTTTGATTTTTAATATTATTTGTTTGTTTGTTTATTTTGTTTTTATCATACTTGTTTGATTTGATAATGTGTATATATATATATGTCAACAAAAACACCCTAAGTTAGATTAAGATTAACCCAAATAATGATATTAATCTTGGTCTATTATTTTTCACAAATTGACAATTTAATCTTAGGGTAATATTAAGCTGTTTATATTGGGATTCAAGGTTAAAGAAAGCTAAATATTCTTTGTCTTTTAAAATATAATGTCTTTTTTAGTGTAAAAAATTTTCATGCCTTGATCTTTGCTAAGAATCCTTGTGTTTATTGCATGGTTATCGGGCTATTTCATTGTCCTATACTACTTCGGGATTGTGTAGATGAGCCTGCGAAGCCCATGTCACTTATTGTTTTTTGCCACAGACATTTGGATGTCCATGGCTTGAATTTAGTCCGAAGAAGTTCGAGCAAACCAAAAATTCCTCCTGTTTTATGCTGGTAGCACTGTATTTATAAAATGACAATTATTTTTTTCCACAAACAATTTTTCATGAATTTTCAAACATTTTTTCCTATAAGGGCATCGAATCACCTTTCGAATGGTGCTTGTTGGCCCTCAGATTATTCCAATGAAGGAGTTACAATTTTTTGAAGTTTTGGTGTCCGAAACCTCTAGAATCAGTGATTCATATTCTTTTCAGGCATATTCAACTCACCAGATGATTTTTTTGGATTTTTCAAATTTTTTCATAAAATATTCATGAAATTCCCTTTCCGTAAAGGTATTTTTTGTGATTTAAAGATTCCATATGAGTCTGGAATGATTTTTCAAAGTCAGCTAGCCCACTTCCCCTGCATATGCTGCCAATGTCAAAGCAGTCCCTAATGTGAAAAATATTTCCACCTAGGAGGCAATTTTTAAGGATTTTTAGAATAATTTTACATTGATTCTTATCGAGTTAACTTTCCAATGGTACCTTACACGACCAATAGAACCTTTGGATTTGTCCAGAATAATATTGCAAATAGGGATAGCACGATGCTGTCCCCTATTTTTAGCATTGTTCAAGATTAGTTTATTCCTCTGAACTCCCATTCTGAGGCATCCGAATGCCTTTATGTGATCTCGATCAATCCATCTAGTCAAAAGGAGTATGCATTGACTCCCATATACTTAGATCAAGGCATGAACAATTTTTAAGCTTTATCATCCTTATTTTTATCAATTCTTTTTAATTAAAAATCATCTATTTCGTTAAGAATTTGTCAAAAAAATTGTCATTTTGTCAAGAAATCACCGAACCTTTGGCAAGATAAATCATTTTAGCTTATTTCTCTAAAATCATTAAAGTTTCCATTAGGGATACTCTAACCCCATTTTTTGCAAACCTCTTTCAAATTTTAAAACTTACCAAAGTCATAATTTATGGGGATACTCCAACCTCATCCTTTGAGTGATACTCCAACCCTACTTTTGAAAACCTCATTTAAATTTCAAAACTTACAAAAGTCATCATTTATGGAGATACTCCAACCCTGTCTTTTGAAGGGATACTCTAACCCTATTCTTTTTCAAAAATTGTCAAAACATAGTCAAAATTCATCAATTTAAATTTGTCTATCTTATTTTTATTAAAATCATCAAAAAATTAAATTTTCTCTCCTCAGATTACTTCGAAATTTTCAATGTTCGAACTTCGCTTTTATGCTTTGATTAGTTTATGGATCTCAATGCATCTCTAAAATTGTCGATTTTGTTATTTCAAGATAATCTATGACAATAACAAGATACATTCCTATCATCCCTTCCTCTTTTCCCTCTTTTGTGTTATTTATTTTTACGTGATATTAATTTTTTATCTTACTAACACATTTTTCCTTGTGTTGTTCATCTTGCATTCATATTTTCAAAACTGTTTTAAATAAAAATCATAAAGGCAATGTTTTGTGTTAGTATTTCTCCAGTATTTAACCCAAAATATCTAATTTTTTTTAAAAAATAATAAACTCTAAGGCCATTTTTAATCACAGTCTCTATGTTCTTCAACGCTCCGTGGCACATAAGATTTAAAATTTCTTTAAAACCCTAGTTTACTTCTTTATACAAAATTCATGCATTAACAAGGGGATTATATTAAAAATGACAAGTCAAACCCAAAGAGCAACCAAGTTTGGACATGGCTAGAAAGATATCGATTTTAGGTGTCCTAAAAAGGCTCGTACCTTCTTATGTGTAACCAACTCTGAACCTAACCGTCGAATCTTTGGACCATGTAGATAGAGAAACCAATGTCTTGAGTCTTGTAACTCAAAATGTTGATTTCAATGGGCATCTGATCATGCCTAGCCTAAATGATCAATGGCGACTCTAATTGTTGGCCACTTTATGGTGGCCACGTAAGACTAGTTGGACAAGCAATTCATTCGACAATCTCCTTTTAGGGTCAAAAGTTGAGAATTCATACGTTTTTGCCACCATCATGTCAAAGAAAAGAGGAGTCCCCATCAAGAGGACTTTTCCTAATTGAGAAATAGTCTTAAGTAGTGCACGCTTCCTTCATGAGAGGCATAGTGTTGACACATGTAGTATTAAGATAAGCCTCTATTTAAGGACATCTCCATTTTCACGCCTCGACACTTTGACCATGCTTGAACTTCTTTGAAGGGTTTTAGCTTTGAAGTGGACTATTGCTCCATGACAGATGCCCCTTGGTGAACACTAATACATTAAAGCCAATTGGGCCATACTGATAGTAATTATGATGAAATGATGCATGGTGAAAAAGAAAAGCAAAAAGGGAAAAGTTAGTAACCAAAACAAAATAATAGGTAAAAGATAAATAAATGAAAGAATAGCAACAAAAGTGTATCACAAAATTTGCCTTGAGAATAGGCTATCTGATGCCTAGGGCAGACATGATGAATATAAATGTTAAGGTATTAAACGGGCAGCATACCAGCATGTCCATATTAAAATTACCTCTTCACGAAGCAACATGATACCTTTTGAAGATTAAGACTAACCATATAAATGGTGAGGTTTGTTCATCACCATCCATGTTAAACATGTTCTAAGCCATTGTTCGAGTAGCATGATGGCTTATCTTGGCCAGATACGACTATTTCAAGATGGCATTGTAGGTAATGACATTCACTTGTCCTTACCTACTTATTAAAGAGGGTTTGCTACCGAACGTCATGGCATATCCTAAAGGAATGATCATGAAAATAAAAAGACAGATGCGGGGACAATGTTCACCCATCATCACCCATGTAACCAATGGTATGTAAGAGTAAAGGTAAGAAATGTTTCCTTGAGTGACCTTAATTTTCAGGTTATTCTAGTAGCATTCAGTATGACTTGACATGATTTAACTTGTAGGGTTCACTATATGGGTTTAAGTTAACCTACTTCAGTATTTGAATCATTCCTTTGTTCGGTAAGAATAGTCAAGACACCTTGATCCTAGGCCCATCACAGATTTGGCAGAGCAAGTTTGATCTAGTGGATATATTTCCCTATGCAAGTGCGAAAGTGTACTCATGAAAGACATAGGTAATTTACATCCCAGAAGGTCTTGCCATGCCTATGCGGATGGTTACTTATAAAGGTAGATGGCTCACTTCCTCCTAATAATTAGGAGACTAACCACACCATGGTGTATGGTGGGAATCTAGTGCAAATGTAAGTGCAAGGTGTGTGTCAAGGAAATAATCAAACCTTTTTGTTTAACTCCCATATTACCATATTTATTCAAATCAATATTCGTTCGAGAATGAATAATCCCTTACAACCATAGGAAAAAAACATAAACAATAGAGATTAGTAGACAAAAATAAAAAAAATTATATCTAAATAATTATAGAGATCAAAAATCCAAGAATCGAGTGAGAAATAGCGAGTCATAAGCCTAACTCTCTCAAGTACCTAGTAAAGTCTCTAAGTTGTCGTTAGGTGCTCGGCCTTTGAAACTTTGGATGATCCAAAGGGCATAGCGCACTCAACTTAAAAATAAATAATGGTTGGTTATGGTCAAGCCATTGAGTTATCCCACGATCAGGACTTGGATTAGGCATAATAATAGGGATGAAAAGGAAGAGACCATTGGGCAAATCACTCATCCAATTAGTCTTGAATAGCTACCACAAAGTGGCCATAAACTTGGAATCACCACCGATCATTTCAGGCTAGGCAAGATTGGACGCCTATTGAAAATAATATTACAAGTTACGAAAGTCAAAACACTGGTTTCAAGATCAACAAAGTCCAGAGATTCATTGGTCGGGCTCAGGAATTATTATGTGCAAGAAAGGACTGGTTTCCCCATGATGCTAAAATCGATACCTACTAACTATTTCTCACTTTGGTCTTAGTTAAATTAGTTCCATTTGGTCTATATTTAGATATAATTCTCTTAAATGCATGAAGTTTTGAAAAATGAAAATCTGGGTTTTTTTAAAGAAAATTAGATCACCTATATGCCTCGAAGATATGAGGAACATAGGGATTTTTGTGACAATGATATCTGAATTGGATTTTAAGAAAATGGGTGTTTCATATTAGGCATTGGAGAGATATCAAAACAAAACATTGCCTTTTAAATTTTGGTGGAAAACAAATTTTAAATATGAATGCACAATAATCACTATAAAATAAAACAAGTTAGTAAGGCAAAAAATGAGAAATATAATAATATCATAAACAAACAATCACAAACAAAAGAACGTAAAAAGAGGGATGATCGAAATGTATCTCATAGTGCCTTCAATTATTAAAGAATAACTAAGATGACAATTTTTAGAGATCGATCTGGATTCAGTGGTAATTTGAAAAAGAAAGAAAATTTCTATCAAAATAATTTTGAGGCATCCAAAGAAAGAAAATTTTTAGTTTTTGAGGCAAAAGAGGGGTTAGAGTATCCCTTCAGTGAGGTGGGGTTAGAGTATCCCCTAAAATAGAGTTATGAAAATAGCTAAAACTAAAGTGAAAATTTGAATTTTTAATGAAAAAATAGGGTTGGAGTATCCCCTTTGAGTAATGAGGTTGGAGTATTCCCAAAATTGGGAAAACATTTAGGAACAAAAAGAAAATGTGAATTAAAAAATAAGATTAGAGCATCCCCTTTAAGTAGTGGAGTTGGAGTATCTCCCCTAGCAAAAATTTTAATATGAAATCTTATTTTTTGTATTTTAATCTTGATTTGAGTCAAAAGGGGTTGATGCTATGAGGGAGACAAAACGGGTGCATTTTAAGACAATCGAACGTCTTGATAAAAGGAGATTCAAAAATTAGGTTAAAAATAGGGGACAGCATTATGTCCCCTCTATTCCTACATTTTTTTAGGTACATCCGAAAGCTTCAAGGGGTAAATGAGGTATCCTTGGAAAGGTAACTCAATAAGGTTTAATATAAAAATATTCTAAAAATTCTAGAAAATTATTTTCTAGGCAGAATTAATTTTTGAAGTTAGGTTCATCTCAGCACTGGCAGTATGTATAATTAAAAGGGCATGTTGGATTTTAAAAAATCATTCTAAGCTTATCTGGGATCGTTAGATTATAGATATTACCTTTCTGGAAAAGTAATTTTGTGAACCTTTTTGGAAAAATATTTCAAAATTTTCTAAAAATCATTTAATTGGCCAAAGTGGCCTAAATAGAATGTACATTGGTTCCAAGGGTTTCGGGTAGCAAAGGTTCAAAAAATCATAGCTCCCTTATCTGGGACAATCCAATGGCAAATAAGATATCTTAGAAAGGTAATTCAATGCCCTTTAAAGAAAAAATATTAGAAAAATCAAAAGAAATCTTTTGTGGTTCAAAAATGATTTTTCAAGTCAGACTATAGTGTTGCCAAAGCAAAAATAGAGGGATTATTCGATATTCTAGTTTTTCAAAGATAGGCTTGGGTTTAGGACATTCGAATGTCCATGATAGAAAGTAACACAGGCTTCATAAGTTTATTCGACAATCTCGGAGTAGTTTGGGGTGATGGAACAACCCATTGACCATACATAAAAGGAAACATGAGACTCAAGATCAAAGATTAATATTAAAAAGGATTTCTTTCTTTTTTAAAAAAAAGAACTTATTTCACCATGAATCTATAGCTAAAATGTTGATTTACCCCCAAGATTGGGAGACCAATTTGATGAAAACATTAAATCCATGCTACTCTTCATCTATTAAAGGTAACATGAATTTAACTTGGGGATGTTTCTAAAAATCAGTTTGTAAGAAACAAGCAAGCATTTTAATGGAGATATCATGAACAAAATACAACACATACAAAGATAAATATGGATTAAATATGCAAATATGCAAAGATGATATTTTAACATAGCAATGGGTGACATAGATGCGAAAAGATGACAAATAGGGTGGATGGAGTTGATATAAACAAGTTTATACAAAGGAATGGATGTTGGGGTTATCAAGACAGCGTTTTTATTTCATGAGCCTCCTTAAAACACAAGAAAAATATTTGAACATACCTAAAACACATTAAGGTGATCATTTAAATATGAAATAGATATGTGAAAATGGAAGGACATGGCAAAAGATGCATGAAAAGAGGTTGTACGATGCTAAAAATGAAGCATGGTGAGTTTATATATCTAACAATATCAAGGTGTCAAGAGGGTCATCAAGATCCTAGGACTACCATTACGATGGCAACAAAGATGAATGGGAGTATTAGGAGAGTCATGGTAGCATGAAGGGCTCACTAAAATGAAATCAATGATCAAAATAAAAAATATATGGAGCAAGGTAAAAAATATACCAGCAAAAGCCTGAAGTTTCTTCTTTTTTTAAAGTAGTAACTTTAAGCTCAGTTTCTTCTTTCCTTTTGCTATTGTTTAGCAAGAAAATGGTGCAAGGAAGTAGCTTTCTGGTAATATGGTTGCTAATGGAGTGTTTTAAGGATTAAAATGTGTGAAAGGTTGAGTTTTTGAAGGTGTTCTAGTGACAGTTTTGGGGAGCTACGGGAATGGAGATTGTTTAAGGGTGAAAGGCAATAAAACAGTATTTTGGTGAGTTGCTGGAGCTAGAGTTGATGAAAGATTTGTGAGAATGGATGAAGGGTTTTTTGGGATTGCTAGAGAGCTTTTTCATTAGCTGAGAGAGTTCTTTTAATGGCTCAGAGAGTTTTTTTTTATAGGAGAAGTTTTTTTTTTTTTAATCTAATGCTCAGCCAATGCCTTTAGGAGACAAGGCAAAGGATTTTTTTATTTTTCTCTTCTGGACAAGGGAACATCTCTAGCTACCATGCTCAGCTGCTTTTCTTCTTATTGGTTCTGTCATGCTGAGAAAGAGAGCAAAAAGGCTGAAATAGCCTCCCAACTAATGATATCCCTACTACCCTCTTACAACCATATATCTTATGAAAGTGACCATTGTCATTGGTTATTTAGGCTCTAAAATTTGTTTGAATCCAATCATAGACCCAAGGCCAAGGTTTGCAATGTTTTATGAGGGTTTCTTGGTGCCAAAAACATGTTTGAATAATATTTTCAAAGGTTGAAAAATGGTCTGAGCAAGGCAAAATGCCTTATTGTATCGATACAAAACATTTTGTATCAATACACAAGGTAGTTTTTACCCTTGAGTATCGATACAAGGAGGTGTGTATCAATACTAAGAGCAAAAATTATTTCCAATCTTGAGACTTAGAGGCTTGTATTGATACTCCATGAACTTGTTTCGATACTCATGCTTGTGTATCTATACATTTCACCAAAAATCACTACCAAGGCCTGTATCGATACATACATGCTGGTTATCGATACCACACCTTGGGTATCGATACCAAACCCTCTAGTATTGATACTACATGTGAAAATTCAAGTTTTTCACACCTTAAAGGCCTCATATCAATACTCCTGCACCAATATAACTTGCATATACCTGTGCCTTCTTGAGTTACCTTCTTGGTCATAAATAGTGAGAAATTGATCTGTGTATTCATTTGAATAACCCTGGTGACACCATGAAAAGTGGCCTTTGATAACTTGATTTTATAGTTTTTCTTTAATACAACCCATAAGCATTTTAGACTTTCCCAAAAAAAAGTTTTTTGCCTGGCGTCATGTCACTTAAAAGTGCCTGGGCACTCAGCAGTCATCCCTAGTTTTTATTTTTATTTTTATTTTCTGATTTTATCATTTTTTTACCTAACTCGTAAGATGCCAAAAACTGGCCCAGACAAAACGAGGTATCTACAATGATAATTAGAGTCTGATAATAATATATAAAGTAATAAGATAAAATAAAAATATAGAAACTATAATAGATAAGGCCATATAAAAAATGAATTAAATGTTAAATATTAATACCATATATAATTTAGTTACATATTAAAAACTTTATTTATATTTTATATATGATTAAATCTGCTCATAATTGAGCTGGGCTGTGGCCTTAAGTTTTTTAAAATTCTAAGTCCATGCCCTTATTTAACATGCCTAGGCCTACCTATTTAAGCCACAATTATTGTTTATCACGTTAAAAAAATATTTTTATTAATATTTATATATTTTATAATTAATTTAAATAAAATATATGTTATTTTAATTTAAAATCATTGTTTCGAGCTGAGACAGGCTAGCCTAAAACAAAAATGTAAGAATACAGTGAATTGGTCTATATATGATAAAATAATAATTTATCAAAAATTAAATCATATCATGAGCTTTGAAAACATTATCAATAAAGTATATCATCAATTTATCATATTTTCTTTAATTTAATTAGTTAAACTCATTAAATATTAAGAATTTATATATGTTAGTAGTAAAATTTTAAATATTTCTTTGAATATTATTCTTATTTTATTATTATTATTGTTGTTGTTATTATTATTACAAATAATGATAATTAAAGTTTGATAATAGTATAATAAGGTAGTAAGATAAATTAAAAAATATGGAAGCCATAATAGATAATACCACATCAAAAATGAAAAAGTCAAATGTTAGATTAGCAACTAGACCTGCTTGTGGGCTAAATAGCCTGCCCAACCCAATAGGGCCTGCACAATCAAGCCCGAGTCTTAGATTTTAAGTTTCAAATAGGCTCGATTTGAAACAGTATTTTTTTAAATAAAATAATATATTTTATTTAAATTTAATTATAAAATATGTAAATATTAATATAAAAATAAATTTTTAATATTATGAATGGCGATTTGTACTTAAATGGGTCGGTTAGGCCAACCTTCAATAGAAATTCAAAATCTTTTCAAGCTATAGCTAGGCCCAGAGAGCCGAAATAAGATTTTTTTCGGCTGGATCAGACCAAATTTAGGCCTGGGCTTAGAATACAAAATTATATAAAAGTGATTACATTTAACATAAAATAAAAATTGATGTAAAACATACTCGAACCTCAACATAACCTAACCCGAAAAGACTCAAACTTGAATTGGCATAAACCCAAATAGACCCAAACCTAAATTAGCCCAAACCCGAAAGAACCTAAACCTGAAAGAACTCAAACCCAAATAGGCTCAAACCCAAATCAGCCTGAACCCAAAAAAACATAAACCTGCAATGACCTAACCTAAACTCATTGGAATTCGCCCAATTGCCACCTCTAGTTTTGAGAGAGCTAAAAGAATAAAATTTTTCTAAGGGTGGTGGCTAATGCAAAAATATATGTCATCTTTTTTTGGCTGAATAGATAATGTATCTTATATATGATTTAATTTCGGCCATCATAAACCTGCTAAAGGTAAGGCTTTTAGGATGTCTCCAATATGGTGAGTCATTATACTAAGGAGCAACCTTTCAGCATTTCATTGGTTGATATATAGCTTTAGGAGTAGCAGGAGACTATGCATGAGCTAACATAATAAGCAAGATCTAGCTTGCCTTTGTTTAATCCATATTATAGCATGAAATGTCCTTGTAATAGGCTTAATAAACCATTCAAAAATGTTATGATCCAATACTTAAAGTCTAAAAATAAAATCCATATGATTTTTAGGAAGTTATGTCTGAGATTGAAAGATTTTTGTGGCCAAAATCAACCAAATTCATGTTTTAATGTCATAGTGTAAAGCTGTGAAAATGATGTAAACTAGGCAAATTTACCTGTCTGTATCGATATAAAGAGTTTTGCATCAATACATAAAACAAACTTTACCTAGATGTATCAATACTTTGAAGATTGTATTGATACATTAAAGGCAGTATTGATACTCTCACTTGTGTCTCTATACAATTTGGCCAAAACTCAAGATTTTAGCTATGACATAACTCTATATTGATACAAATGGCAATGTATCGATACCTTGGACAAATGTATCAATCTATGGCCATCTTGAATCGATACAAACAATGGATTTTGGGATTTGGGTGATGTAAAGACCTTGCATTGATACATAAAAGTCATATATCAATACCTACTCATGAAAATGTGGATTTTACTCACCTTAGCTAAGAAAAAAAGGTAACTGACTCATGCTTATCCAAATGGCCTTAGTGATGCCCCAAATAGTGGCCTTTGATACCTTAGAAAAAAGTTTGTACAAAATGTGGTGTCTACATCAACCTTTTAATTTCTTGCCAAAAAAGAATCTGATGAAGAATATCAATCTCATACTCAAGAAATGCACGAGCTTGTCAAGACAAATGGGACTACCATCTTAGTATAGCAGCTTAAGGCTAATTGGTAGGGGAAAATCATTATCCATGGGATCAAATAAGAGAAGATGATCATCAGGATTGGGAAACCATTTATGTTAGGCATAAAAGAAAAAATATTTGATTAGTTCTAAGTATCTTAACGATCTTTTATTGAAATCATTAATGGATAGGTCCAAACAAAAGCATAGAGTTGAAGACATATTAGAAATATGAAGTAGTTTTGTTAATAATCCTTTATGGATGCTTAAGAATTCTGATCCAAATCTTAGTATAGGTTCCTTATAGCAATTGGCTGACCTCTATGTGTTTTGAATGAGCACCTCAACTATGCTAAGGTTATAACAATAATATATATGCTTTTTTTTATGTTTTGATCTTGTTTTGTAAGGAAAAAATGATAAACTAATGTTCATGTGAGGATGTGATATGACATGCTTAGTTTCTATTAATAATTCAACATTAATTTACTAATGACCTCTTGTTAATTAGTTCTTAACTTTTGTTGCTCATTAATTGACTTAATTAATTTGATAGATCTAGTGTTTTTTATTTAGCATGTATTAAGGTTCTTTTCTTTGCAGTTCATATAGTTTTGTTAAATTTTTATTTTTTGGTTAAATTCGTATTGATCTTATGTATAACAAATAAAGGCTTAAGCATGATTTTTTAGATCTATTAGCCAATACTATTTATTTTTTGAAAGGAAAACAAGTTGGCTATAGTTAATTTTTGTTTAGTTTTATTACTACATAGAGTACTTAGCATATAATCACTTCATTTTTGTGTACTAATAATTGGAAAAAAAATTAAATTGAAGGTCGAATTAGTTAGACTTCTAGTTTTTGATTCATCTCGTTTAATTATTAAAAAAATAAAAAATATTTAATTTCACATCACTTAAAGATCAACACTAGCTTTTATATTTGTCCATTTTTTCAATCTTATCAATTTCACGTTGCTTAAAGACATTATTGACATAAAGAACATATTGTAAAAATTAACTTAGGTTGTGCTTGGTTAGATGAAAAAATGGAAAGATAGATAAAGAAGGGTGAAAAAGTAGAAGAAAAATAAATTGAGTGTTTCTGGCTAGAAACAAATAAGAAAAGAAATAAATTAAGAAAGATTATTATTTTCTACACCTATTACAAAAAATAAATCACTCCAAAATGTGAAGAAAAGATAAAAGAAAATGAAAGTGGTGTAAGTCAAGCATGTACATTTACAAGATTATCTATATTTTTTAGATTTTATTTTTCATCTTAACTTACAACGGTATAATGGTAAAATAATAAATTTTTTTATTTTCTTTTCTCAAAATTTTCAATAATACCAAGTAATAGAAAGAAAAAAGTTTTTTTTTTTCACTTTCGTCCTTCCTACCAAGCACATAAATGAAAAGAAAAAAGATATATTTTCTATCTTTTCACTTTTCTTCTTTTTGAATTTTCTATCTTTACAATTTTTTCTTTCCTATCAAGCAAAGCCTTACAATCATATAAATTTGTTAAAGTTGCTCATTTAAACAAAGTATAGCCAAAAAAAATCCTTTTTCAATCATAAAACTGCAATAAACAATGTACTAAGACACTAACATAACTTATAAAGCAAATTATTAGGGCATGTAAAGAGCAAAAATTCTATAATATGTAAAAATTCCTCCAATAACAAGATCAAAGATTTCAAAATGAAAAAGACGAAGCAAATCATAATAGCTTAAGACAAGGCATAAATGCACAAATTAGGTGTAGTGATACACTCATGCAAAAACTTTAAATAGCTAAAAAGTTGGAAGAGAGAAAAAAAGATGAAATGATGAACCAACCAATGAATCTGAAGGAAATGATGCACCGTTGAGAGAAGAGGAGTTGTCTATTGATGTGACTGATGGAATGAAAAAAAAAAGTTTAAATAAGATGCATTCTATGACATTTCAGTTTGACAATAAGGATATAATTACACCCCTTCAATTTAGATTGAAAAAAGAAAAAGGGTAAAGACAAATACTTCACAACATACATATTCTGAAATGTGGTATAAAGTAATTCATAAAGAAAGATTATAAACAAGCAAAAGGCTTTTCATATTTTTTTCATCGTACCAAACCTAATTACCATAAAGAATTTATTCTTTTTTACAAATTCACAATTTTACATGTCTTAATATCTAATAGGTTAAAAAAGCTCGAATTAGTCCTTTTAAGATAGTAAGGCTCAATTCAATTTTATTAAAACTTAAAGAAACCCAGTTCAATTGAGTAAAAAAAGCTCAAAAACAATAAAAAAGTATTATGTTTAGCTGTATTAGATTTTTACTGGTTTTTTCAATTCGTGATTTATTACTAATTTTTACTGAGTTAAAAATTTTCTAGTTATATGTACTATGTTGAATTGGTTGATCCAATCTTGCTTTTATTCAATGGATATAGGTTTGGTTTATTAGCTTGGAAAGAAAATTGAAAAGATAAAAAAATAAAATCGAAGAAAATTGAAAAAATAAAAAACTACATTTTCTGGATTATATCTCATAAACTGGTATTGCAGTTTTTTAACTCTACAAACAAGATTAAAGAACTATCACATATCTCATTTATTTATTTTTATTTTTTAACTAAGGACATATGATAGTTTTTTAACATAACTTGTAAAGTTAAAAAAATTTTACTGCCAATGTATGTGATAATAATGATTTGCCATTTCATTGATTTATTTAATAAGAAAAATGAAAATTTTGGTCATCCATTACGTATAGAGTGGAAAAAAGTAATATATATAATTTAACTATTATATCTTTAATAAGTTAAAATAGCAAAATAAATTTGCAAAGGGAAATATATAAACATACACATTTGGCATACATCCTTCCCAACTTAATGATCTTATACTACCTCGGTAGTTGGGATAATGGGATTCTAGAATTGAATTTTGAAAGGGATTCTAAGAAACCATTAAAAAAGTTGCCACCAATTTTTTTGGCTAGATATAATTTGTTACCTATAAAAATTTATTTTTAAAAAAAATCTTAAATTAATTAACTTTAATTAAACAGGAAATTTTTTTAAATCTACCATAAAACCAAGTTACGATGACCTCTAATTCTACAATTATGTCACAATGTCCATTTTCATCATACCAACTCAGATTTGGTGGTTGAATAAGCTCTACTGGAAATCTAGTTAGGAGTTGGTTTTCAAAAAGTATAGGCAGTAACTTGGAGTAGGAGATAGGGAATGGTTGAAATTGATCTCTTTTTTTGACACTTTTTGGTTACCCCTGACTTGTCATATTAAATGAAGGACCTAAGGTAAATCCAAAAGCTAGAGAGTCTGCCGATTAATTGTATCGAGATGCCATCGGTTACTAATGTGGAGCTTGAAATTTACTACCTTCAGAAGAGTAATATGGTTGGTGTTGGGAATCCATATTTCCAGCAAAGTCTGGCCTCATGCAATAATAGTGTTTAAAAATTTTGTAAAACAACATAAAATAGGCTGCAAAAACACTAAACACAAAAAAACTGAACTTTCCTTAAGGAACTTTAGTAAGTGAGTTCACGTGTAGTAAACAAAGTGGATTTAGAAAGTTAAATCACATATGATAAGAAGTTACCTAACTTTCAAATCTTGTAATTTGCGTCAAATCCAATTCAAAATATATTAAAAAAGAGGTTGCTATAGTGTTTAATCGGATCCATAAGGTCACAAAAAACAAACTTGTCTTACCTCTAATGGTGATCCACATAGATAATAATTACAACCTTCTCAAAGATCAGCTATTCTTTTATGCTAGCCAGAAGACCAGATGGTCTCAACTAAAAAGTAACTGTGGCTTGCTTTTTCCTTCACCTGATCCAAGAACACTTTTAGGATGGCAGTTTTTCTAAAGAAAAAGGAAGAATAGCATAATAAAGGAAATGAAAGGTGGAAACCATGGTGGTTTTCCTTGCTTGGGGTGGTGACTTTTGGAGGACTTAAGAGAATAATTTTTTGCTTTTCTTTTTATCACTTCGCAAGTGTTTTCACAGTTACAACCAATGATAGCCATTCCTTCCCTTAGCCAAATTCAACTTCTCCTAAAGAGAGAGTTTGATCAATTACATATTATTTGCATACATGAAACTTTTTCACCTTAAATGATTTATTTTGATCACACCACTCACCTATGGTCGCCGAACCTAGCACACCTAATCGACACTATCATATTTGGCCAATAAACAATGTACCTAGACATAATTCTAGCTTGGTGCATCATAAATCACTAGCTAACTTACGTTTCCAATACAGATTTAATTTGCAAATTAAACTCTTTATTTATCTAATAAATAACTTAATTTAGCTTATTTAATTACCATATATTTCAAAAATAACATAAATAAGTAAAAACCCATTCTAGCTAATTATCTATTCCATTTATGAATTTTTATCTAAATAAAATTCATAATTAAATTAAAACAATTTTAGTTTAATAATCTTATTAATACTAGATATCTAAATAATTAATTTTCCAATAAGATTATTTAAGGAATTTCGTCTAGGACACTATCCACTTTGTAATGTCTAATTCAAACATTATCCATGTAGACATAGAATGTCTCAATTTAGACATTATCCAAATAAGACAATTTTATTTACCATGTTTGAAAAAGACAACAAAAATTTAGATTAAAAAAATCTAAATTAAATCCTTCATTTAATCACCTTTTATTTAATTAAGTCAAACTTAATTAAATCCTGATTTTAATTTGACGATATCATCCTATTGTGTGTGACCTATTAGATTCTAAATATGTTGGCATTGAACATAATTAATCCCATTAATCATGTTCATAAATCAAGAGCGAGATCTAGCAACTCATCAAGACCACCCAAATATTGATAAGTCTGTAACCTCATCGAAACCATTTAGTAACCAACCTATCAGTGTAATATGGTCGTTTCACCATATATCCCAGAATGAGCATTAGCATTGTTTAGTGTCTATTCATACTATAATCAATGTAGATCTTTCAACTTAATGTTAACGATCATGAGTCTGTGAAAAAAATTTCCTCATAATTTATTAAGTTTTGGTCATAGACTTTAATGTGATTAGCCGTAGTCAAGATCATTCGAGATATGTCTCCAATGTCACTTAAAGTAGTGATTCCTCTCTAGAGTACTTATCCATCTACCATATGGTTCATGCCATACCCACTACTACCCTTATTTGTATCCATCTATTATGGATCTATTTGTAGTGTGTCAAAGTATAACACTTCCCATATGAGATAACTTGGTATCTCAAGTCTAAGGATTACTTACACGGCTGACACATGAGAACATATTCCATAAACACTTGAGTGATTAATACCAAATGGAGTTCTCATACAGGCCATGCTCAATGAACTTTTTTCCACAAAGCAAGAACCTATGTACTATCCCTAAGTATCCTATATAGTTCAACTTCTATGAGATCAAAGATTAAATGTATCCAAGGCATAGAGGCTTAGCATATACTAGTCTTTATGCATTGTTAATGCCTTATTTTGACAATATGATGACTAGAAAAATTTTTAGAAAGACAGCTTTGATGCAAAGGATCTCATCATCATAACTCATTACTATCTTTACAAAGCCATTGTGTTTCAAAGGCTTCATCAAATTAGTGTTTGCATGATTGCCAATCATGCCACTAACATGAACGAAAAACTTTGCCATTATAATATAGTAACATGTATATAGTTAATTGACTATGTATCCCTTGTCTAATCCAATTGGTTTAAGGGTATACCATAGGAATAAACATATCAAAGATGAAGCAAAATTTTAAAATATTTTAAACCAGACCATACTAGATCATGTTGTCATATACAATAAAACCACCATAATTAAATACCTAAGTTGTAGGTTTATAGCTGCCATCCAAAAACTCCTAGATTCATGTGAAAGATTCAATTAACTAGCCTTCTTCACTATTCTTTAATTCTTGAATGGTAAAGTGTATGGGCATTCTTTGTCTCAATCTACCCTAAATTTGTATAGCTTGTTTCTCCTTAATGACCACCATGGGCCAACAAGTTTAGAATCATGAGCTATTGTGATTAGAAAGTAGTGTAGTGCCAAAGTATAACCTAAAACCTTAGGACTTGCCTCTTATTTATATAAGGTAACAAGGTAGCTCTAATTTAATTTTAGTTAAAATAATTATCCTATCCACTCCTTCAAGCCCTTATTTCCACTAGCCTATGTAAGGTATTAGCTTTCAAATCCGGCCAAGCCCTAATGTATCTATACATTTTTTTTGGCTTAATTTATTTTAAGGAGTTTAAGCTGTTTAATCTAATACTAATTAATTCTTATTAAATCATTAATTTTATTTAAAATGATAATTTTTCATAACTCTAATTCTAATTCGAAATAAAATCATAGCAATTTTATTTGAATAGAATAATTATATGCTAATTATCAAAACAAAATTAACTATAGTAAAATAATTAATTTTAATCATAAATTAAAATAAATAAATAAAATAATTTTTCTTAATTTATCTATAATATTATTCATATTTACTTTATAATTATTTAAACAGGACTTTATAGATATAAATTAATTATTTATATAATTAATTTTCTCTTATCTATTTAATTTAAATTAATTCTTATATTTATCAGAAGATAAATATAACTAATTTAAATTACTAATTCTTGTCTAAATAAATATTTAATCAAATTAAATATGTATTCTAAATAAATAGCACCAAAAATCATCATTCATTTACCCCTAAAAGAAGTTTATTTGTGCACCACTTCACCATATTAAGAATCTTCTAACTATAGGTATTCTGATAACTATTCGTTAAGGAATTATGTTGAGCTAATGGAGGGACCATTTGGACATATATAATTGGCTCCAATAATCTATGTTTTAGTTATTTTGTACCGAATAATTAATCTCATAATTATTAATCTCAGAGTCATACCACTAAAGACCTAAGACTGCACTCCCAATTATATAATGTATTACACAAGCTTTATAAATAGCCTTTTAGTCTAATGTCCTTGTCATATATGTAATACCTTTATATGATATCTGTGATCAACTTAAGTTTAAAGTCCGTTTTACCTACTTGATCATCTTATCTTAAAGTTTCATTATACTCTCTCTGTAAAAATGATTGTTTACCACATGTGAATAATTTATCATTTGACAAACAAATGATCGAAGCCTCATCCATTTTCACTATCTTGTATAATGCCTTTTAAGAGGATAACCTTAACTCTTTATAGGACCTATGATTTCATATTTATAAGTAAAGCTCTTATTAAGTATAAGTCATAAACCCAACGAACTAGTCTAGTAGCTTACTACTTCAAATGCTTTAGTCTTTGGAACATTAAAAGATACAAGTTATACATATGGAGTCAATTTCTTATTCAAGATTAAGGTAATTACATAATGAACATCATAAGTGAATTAATTATTGTAAATGGACTTATTAATTAATTAATTATTAATTAATGAATTAATTACACTTAAGTCCAATCCAATGTATGACCACCTTGAGGCAATATATCTATATCTCTACTTAGGAGTCGACTCGCTCTAGATGGCCAAGACAAGCCATCTCTCTAATTGGATTTAGATGACATAATAGTCTTACCATGAGGTAATTGCTCACATTAACCTCATTGACTATGACCTATCAATTTAGACTATTTACTTTACAATGTTGTCTTCCTAAATATAAAGTCTATTATATGCAACATTTTAATGGTATAAACACAAGTAGTCAATAGCCATATTTGATTAATTTACTTTAACATGTAAATTAAACGAGGATAGAATAGCAATGATATGATGAAACATCACATATATAAATATGAATAATTAATTTAAACTAATGAAATACATTAAAATGTCTTTTATCCTTAGGGCATTCCTAACACATACACCAATAGTTGGCATGCTAGGCATTGAAGATATAAGGCAAAGCTTCCTATTGTGGCTTGGACATCTTTCTTTTGAGCCTTAGACACCCCATTCTATTTAGCATTACATGTCTGGCCTCCTTTAAGCTTTCCAATTTTAATTGCCTTTTCAATCATTTCCCTAAATATAACCATGTCAATAAAACTCTTGATGGCATTCCCCACATTATCAAAGAAAAAAACTAGGCAATGTTTCCAAAAAGTAGAATTTCATTTCTTTCTTGATCAACAATGGATGCACCTGCGTATCTAGAGATATACTTTTATGCATATTGCCTAAAAGTTTTGGTGGGCCTTTTCTTTATATTCTATAATGAAAGACAATTTAGAGCCTAATCCATTATATACATATACTGATCTAGGAAAGCCTAAGCTAAATTTAACCATGTTTGAACCTGAGCTTTATCAAACCTAGCATACTAATGAGCTATAGCAGCAGTCAGACTATCATGAAAGCAATGGATCAACAATTTATCATTCTTCCCATACCCTGCCATCTTGCCGTAATACATCCTTATACAATTAACCGCGCAATTGGTTGTACTGTACTTTTCAAAATCTTTAGCTTTGAATTTAAGAAGGATAACCAAACTGGACACAAAAGCTAGTTCTTCGGTGTCTACAATCCCAAACTTATCAATACCCTCAATAGCCTTTAATTTTTTCTCAAATGCCTAAAACTAGCACTATTTTTTTGTTAGATTTCTTAGTTGCTTCCATTTTTAGCTTTTATAATTTAGTAAGATCATCTAAATCGAACACAATCAGATTAGCTAGAATAAAGTCCTTTTTCTAACATTAACTATATGTTAGTCACCAGATTCACGTATACTATAGGAATATGTCTAATAAATGACATAACTTGTGGCATATTAACCTGATGTGCAATATAATTTGCCTATGGCACACCAACTAGTTCAAATGATTTACACCTTAGATCATTAATTGTAGCATAAGCACCCAATCCTTTTACATGGTCTTTTCTTTTAGTCGAAACTATCATCAACTTCATTATCATGGCCAACTACAGCCTGAGCTCCTTTTGACCTTTCATTATCTTTTCTTACACTTTTTCAATTTTACTGACCATTTTAGATGGATTACTATCCATGTTCAACCATGCATGATGACTTTAATACCTCCAATTCAAAAGGGAAACTCGTAAAAAAGAACCCTCTTATCAAATTAAACTATCAGTCTATCCTCCTAGGTTCATGGATGCATGTTATGAAGGGATATATGCATTTATGCAAGTGATTGCAATTATGCCATTAACGTAACACATAAAATTCATTACTGAGTGAAAATTACCCTGAAAAAAGTTGAAGATTACCATACTTTTAGGGCAAACAACCAATCTCATTATGTACAGTATCATGCATGAACATTATTATCTCCTAATGCACTAATGATGATAACATGATGCATACAAAACAAACAAGGCAAAACAACATGATGGATTAGTCACATAAAGAATATGGACATAATACCATAAAATATTTCAAATATATCGAATGGTCCCAAAGGTTTCATTTTTGAGCTTCACAGCCTTTAAGAATCAAAAAGACATCTATTTCGGTATTAAAGTTTGTATGCTATAACCAGACTCTAAAAGACTAGCCTGATTGATACATAGTCTAAGTTTAGGGCTATCATGATGTTCCTAGTGTCATTATTAGCCATTAATCTGACAGCGTACTAATACGTGCAAACATTTTCAGCACAATGGCTATCATGATTTTAAAACCTTGAGCTGTTTGTTCACGTTAGGTTGGTTTTCCTTTCTGGACACATTTTAGCCATCAACCCTATAGCTAAACGGTGAATAATAATCAATGTAAATATAAACTTGTATCGACGGGATGATGAATACCTTTAGTGATGAAGTTTATTCAACACCGCCTGAGATCTAGACTCAGAAAAATAAGGTGAGAGAAGGTTAGAGGGATTTCCCAATTAGACCTAAGTTTCAAGTTCCTCTAAACTTTAGGTATGATTTAATTAAGTTTAGCTCCTATGACTCATTAAGATGATCTCTAAGACACATGATCCCCAAATCGATCCTTCTGCTCTTAAAGGACAATCAAGGTACCTCAATCCTAAGCCCATCCTAGGCTTAGTAGAATGAGTTTGATCCAGTTGAAAACATTGTATACAAATGAATCAAAAATAAAAGAAATAAACCTGAAGGCTTTGGCTAACCAAATGGATTGTTAATCATGCAATCGATTAATAACCTATATATCCTAAAATAAGTTCTATATCTCTCCTTGCACGGTACTTAATAAAAAGTCCAATGTATATGCTAGTGCAGTGTGCGCCAGAAAAGTTCCAAACCTAGATCTCACTTTATTGTCGGAGATATATATCAATCATTTTGCTTATTTTATAACCAACTACAACTTTGAATTTTTATTTAAGCGCTACAGCAAGGTTAACAGACATAGCAATATCTATAATAATCAATCAATAAATCAAACAATCCTAACAAAAGATATCAAGGAGATTATAATTGATCACCTACTAAAATCGAGAAAAATCAGTACTTGGATAACATGTGACTATTCTAATGCCTGACTCTCAATCTCCCTAGTGGAGCAGCCAAAAAGTTATTGTAATATATCAACATATGAACCTTAACATATCAAGGCAATCAATGCTTTGAACCATTGTAGGGCCCCAACTAGTCAGACGAATCGCTCATTTAAACCTTTTGTATTGAAATACGAGAGTTACTAGGTTAGGGAGTCATCACCAATCTTTTTTGGCTAAGAGTGATCGGTCACCTATTAAAATCATTCAATAAAATGTCATAAAACTCTAAAGAAAGATTTTATGGTCTACGTATACCAAAAATCTATAACTTCGGCTTAGGAGTCAATTACACCATAAATGAGGACTCGATCCCTCTCGCAATACCCAATAAATTGGTACTAACTAATCACACATATCTGAATTTGTTTTTTTCAAATTCAATTAGATATATTCAATCATAATCCCCTTTCTATTCATCAAAATCAAAAAATTTTCACCAAAAATAGAGAATATGTATCCCTAGACTTTTATAGGTACCCATGTAGATAATCGATTATTGATCTGAGATAGCTTGAATTTAGAATTGATTCGAAGCAAAAATCATTTATAAGAGAAAACTTCTTAAAAGTATGTGACTATAAAAAATATTCACCAATTTGACTCCATTTTTAAAGACATCACAAAAATATTTCACTTCGACTAAATTGAATAAATCATAGCTTTGAAAACAAAACTAGAAATCAATTTTATTTAATTCAACTTGTAAGCCTTAACATTAGTCACTAAGGATCTTTTATAGGAAACTCCTAGATGTATTGACACACTTAACATGATTCTCGAAATTAATTTTGAAGCATCCAAATGCCTTTGGATAGTGGACATCAAAATCAGAGAGACTTAAAAATAGGGGATAGATTTGACCTTTTAAGCTCTTTGAATTTATCTTAGATTATTCCTATCACATAAAATCACCAAATCAAATTCTAATGAATGCTAAATCATTTTAATTCTGCCTGAAAAAACTCAAACAATGCTAAAAAATCATTTTAGATGTCAAACAAATTTTTTAATTGGACGTTACTACATCATATATCACATTCAACCAGCATATGTTCTAAATTTTCTTCCTAAGTCATCCGGAATAACAACTAAATGAGCCATACATGCTTAGAAAGCTTATTCATTCTACTTTTATCTAGACATATAAGAAAAATACACAAAGATGACAATCTTTATAGCTCAAGCATTGAAACAAAGCCATGCAAATAACTCATGTTTTAAGATTTTTCTCTATTCATCTGATCATGAAATTAAACATTTCAAAAACCTATTGTAGCCCAATCAATAAGAATTACAGAAAAATACTAAAAAAAATTCCCAATGCTTATAACCTATACAAAATATTTCTTTTTGTAAGCTACTATACTGGACTATAACAGTAGCTTTGACATAACTTAATCATAAAGCATTGTGTCATTTTTTTATAACATGTTTTTGGACATTCAAAAGTCCAGTAACAAGACCAAAAATTTTCTACATATGTCTTATATGAGGAAACAATAAAGACCTCTAAGTGACTCGACGTAAAACTATGTTTTCTGACATTAGCAATGTGCTTCGAAATCACATAAATGTCTTCACTTTTATTTTTTTTATTCATTATTATTTATTCTTAACAGGTGAGAATGGCAGCAAGGCCACTCACTTTTGTGATAAGACTAGCCACTAAGTGACATTAAACATCATACTTTGACTTATCTAAATATCACCTAATGCCTCACATCTAAACTTACAAGGTTTAGACTTAATAAAACGCTTTAAAACACTTAGAAAACATTTTTGTTTGCTCTAAATCAGTTCTAAATTAAGCTATTTAACTAAAATGTCCCCAAGTTGTTCATGGAAGAACTTATTAAACAAAATCAAACCTTCACTCACCCATTGATTAAGTGAGCCAAGACTTGTTTTTTGGGGTTTTTTTTTTTTTAGAAAACAAGGTTTTTACACATCTTAACATTCTAACATGAATTTCTACAAACATGTAATCTACTAACCTATAATTCTAGCAACTAATCAACCATAAACCTATTCTAACATAAGGAATTAGCTATGGCCAAATCAATCCTAAGTTATAGATGCTTATTCACACATGAATTCCCATCGAGCTTCATCTCATAGCATCAAAACATCAGGTTCATGCTTAGATTTTAGTTCAACAACATGCTTTCAATCATTTAACATCATATTTTATCATTCCAGTACATAATTTCAATAAATTAGACTTAAATTACAACTCATCTAAGCTTAATTTAGCTAAATTCATCAAGATCAATAGATATTTCATCACTTAATTTCAAGATCTAGTAAACCTAAGTTAACTAAGCTTGAGATCTCTCTTTTCTCTATGCTTGAGCACTCCTTAAGCTTAAGCATTCAAGATTTCATCGATTAAACAATATAATTTTAGCTCGAAGTTACTAGATCCTAGCTTACATCAATAAAAGTCATTAAGATCTTAACCCATTTCAAGTAATCAAGCCTAGATCTTAACTTCCTTTTTTAGTCAAGCCTAGATTAACCTCTCTAAGCACATCTTCAAGTTGGATTTCATCATTTAATCACTCAATTATGGTTATAACAATGTACAATCAAGGCAATCAAAGCTTAAATCAAGAGATCATAATGAATCAAGCAAGACAAAAACTTAAAGAATGTTCAAACACCTTAGCTGAACATCATTTAAACATGTATAAGTATATATCAATCATTAAACATGCTAATTAAATTGAAATTAAAGAGATGAGAAAGAAGTTATACCTACTCTAAGCTTTTTTCCTTCTAAGAAAGTGATAGAAAGTGATAGAAAATGAATATTCTAGAATATCTAAAAATTTTGTAAATGTTTAAAGTTGTTAAAAATGTAATGGGCCTAAGGTTAGTGATTTAAGCTTAAATCATCCTAAAGTAAGATTAACTTAATCGCTAACTTTCTAACAATATTGGGCAAATGACACTTATGCTCTTAATGAATAGATAAGCATATTTTGCACATTAACCACATGGTGAAATTTGGTTATAGCATATTTCTACACTAGTACAGGTACAAATTTTTTGTAACACTTAATTGATCATGAAATGTCAATATAAAAATGTAGTTATATGCTCTATTTTGTAGTAAAAGTATGTCCTAATGACTTTTTTCGTAAAAATTTGAAATTTTTTATCTTGAACCTCTCGAATTAAGCCCCCTAGAAATCTTAGCATATTAAATTCTAAGGACCTTTCATGACCCAATCTCAATTACACTTTCTTGACCTAAAGTCCATGTTCAATTTCATTTTGGTGTAATCAATTTCAAAATCTAAGTTGCAAAACTCCTCCAATTTCAAAATCTAACTCAAGTTTAAAAAGTTAATGTTTTTTAGTTAACTTTGCCTACAGTTCACTTTTGTCTTTTTATTGACTTTTGATCTCAACTTTTAAACAAGTCTCTTTTTTCATCTAAATATCATCAATAAACACTCTAGCTACCTTAAAAGACTTTTATCTATCATCTTTTAACATTTTATGTTTTTAAAACTCGTGTCCCGCTTTTCCAAATGGGACACTTACCCTCTGAATTAGATAGTTAAGCCTAAATGCTTCATTATATTAAACTTAGTGCATAGAAACAAACTAAAACCTTGATAGGACTTTTCTATCATCTATAACTTATCAAAAAAGATCTTGACCTAGAATCTAACCCCTAAAACCAAGAAAAAATCAGTTAGGGGCTCGACAAAAAAGGTTGTCTATAGATATGAGGGAATTTATCTCATTTGTTTCTAGCCCGTATTAACTCAAAGTCCTTGGCCAAGGCAATATTGTTTTTGGAGTTAACACATACAGGCTGTAAGACTAATATGGAAAGGGTTAAGAGTAGACACTGCACCACGCTCTTGATTTTTCTAGGATATATGATGGAAGGATTGGTTAGATTGACATATTACAAACTAAAAGCTTATTAAAACCATATCAACTACTTGGCATTTGGGTGACTATAATGTATTACTAGATGGCATTCATGGTCTATAAATATAATTATCCTTAATCAATAATTTATATTTATCATAAACATGTTAAAAGTCTAATAGGTCACACACATAGAGGTGATTTTATAGAATTAAAATAAGATTGGATTAAATCATAAAGATATTTATCTCTTAATATCTTAGTTAAATAGTTTAAGTAGTTCAAGGGTCTAAATGCAATTAGACTAAAACCTTTTATGCACTAAACCTTAGATATATATATATATATATATCATGTTTTGGTTGTTCTTTTAAGTTAGACATGTTTGTTGATTTCTTATTTTGCCACAAGCTAACCTTGGTGAAGAAAATCATGCACTAAACCTTGCTTTTCATCCTTTGACGTGCAAAAGTATTCAATCAAGGGAAGGTTTATGAAACTTAAGCTGCTAGCATGACATGACCCTAACCTTTGTGAAGGTTTCCTAAGTCGCCTATGCGCATATTAGAGGCTGGACAATTAGACAACTTTGGTTTATGACAATCGGCCTTAGTGCCATAGAATGATTAGAGTTTGAATTTAATTGGAGACTTCATCAATCCTTCAGTTTAAGGTATGATTTCTTTTTTATTGTTTTTTTTGAGTAGATTGGTTAAAACTTACTAGATGATCCTTTTAGAGAACTTGGTATGTTTAATTTTAATTATTTTGCTGCATACATTATTAATTTAATTCTAATTAAATTAAATTATTTTATATTAGTTTTAATTTGAATAAGCATAATCTAAATTGCAACAATTTTGTCCTTTTTTGAGTTTATTTAGGCAGGTAATGAACTAGGTTTCCATTTCTTGTAAAGTTCCCTTGCATCTTGCAACTAAATATGGTTGCACTAATATTTTCATCCATTAACTAAATTTTTGGGGAATTTTCAAAATATTAGATTAAGCCTTATCGAGTTACCTTTCCAATGATGTATCATATAGTTTTTTGGAGTTTGTTTGAGTAAAAAGTTAATTAGGAAAGTGTTGTACACACTATTTATCCTATATTTCAATCTAGTCTATCATTTATGCCTCATGAGCTACCTATGAGATATCTGAATATCTCATGTTTAGCATATGGTTTTATAACTTTAAATGAGTCAAAGGGTATTCGAATGCCTTGGTATTAGGACATATTCGATTCATCACAAGGTCACCTATTCTTTAAATTAATTTAAACGTTGCTTCTAAAATTACATGCTAAGGTTTTTCACATTATTTTCTCTACACTTTTATTTTCCTTTTAAAATTTTCATGGAATAATTTTTACTTCTTAAAACTCATGGATTTTCATTTGATTTTCATATCCCACCTTGTAAACCTTCTAAATCATTCTCAAAAAAATTGATTTTTTCCCATTTTCAATTTTTAAACCATTTTTAAAAATTTCTTTTATGCCTAAAATCATAATTAGAGTATAAATTTTTTTCAAATCTCAATTGGTTACTGTCTCAAGTAATTACACTTTCACGGGATGCTTTCCTGATAATGCTCGTCCATATCCTTTATAGTTTATTTTTATTTATGTCTCATGCTTCTATGTTATCTTCATTTGTGCTTTTAATTTTCATGCTATTCAAACTCATGTATGTTGATTAATTTCATGGTTATATAGATCTCAAACAAATTAACTTGTAAAATTTATAAAAATGAACTTTATGTTTTTAAAATAGAATGAGGCAATGTTTCTGAATTAAGATCATTCATGAATTTTTTGTTAGGCTGCAATCGAGAAATTTCATTAATCATCATTAACTCAAAAATTTTCAAAATAAGAAGAATAGATTGAAAATTTTAAAAGCATGATACTTTTATATTTTACCATTTTTAAGGGAATTTAAAGGGGTTTTTAATAACAAATCTAGATCATTTTCAAACAATACATTTTTAAGAAGAACTATAAGTAAATATCATTGTACTAAGCAGATTGAATTTAGATTTTAAGTAACACACGTTTAGTATATACTGATTTAAGGCATTGTAGAGGTGCTAATCCTTCCCTATACATAACCAACTCCTGAACCCTTTTATTAATCTCTGATTTTACATGTAGGGCCCAAAGTTTGTCTTTTGAAAGTTTCAAAACCCTTACAAAGGTTGACTCCATTAGTCATCTAGCCAAAAAAATTTATGGTCATTCCAATTTCCCAGTTTTGCCATAATATCTACATGGGAATTATTGGATGAGCAATTTGCTCTAATGATTCAGCCCATAGAAAACATTTATTTTTCCAAATCCAATATGTTCCTTCTTAAGATTCATATCTTGACTCTACTGGAAAGACGTTGAGAACATATATCATATTGACTATTAATGCTGTCTTTAAATATATAATTAATGATTAAATTTTTATATTTAATAAATTATTAGATATTTTTTATTTACTTAAAATTTGAGGCACACGATCTATACAAATAAAGTATATGTTGACTAATGGCCACCTGGTACCCAGCATGTTTGTCAAATTTTAATGGTTAATATTGAATTAGTGGCCATAGGATGTAGAGTTATATTCTTAGACTTTTACTTTGTTGTTTATGTGCTGAAGATATTAGCATTGGATTTGGTCTTTTACATGTTATCAAAGTGTGTAAGAATATAAAGTATAAAAGTCTTATGTAGTAGTTGAAAGTAATTGCACCTTGATTTATAAGTATTGGAAATTTACAATGAAATGAATAGCTAAAAACTTATCAATAGATTAATTCCATTTTATATCTTGGCTTATGCTTCTTCTTTGTGTCCTTTGAGTTTTTTTTTGGTGTGAAAAACACAATAATTAGTATCAAGACCCTTCATCTAAATGATCTTAACTCCTTGATGCAAACATAAAGTATGGGTTTTTTAGAGAAAACAAGCATACCTTATACATAACCCAGAAAATAACTACTTTGAAGATTATGGCTTCCATTAATTTCTCTACTCTTATTTTGGTGAAAAATAATGAAGACTTACCTGTAGGCATATGATTTATGGGAAGTAATTGAAATAGATAGGGATCCATAACCTTTGAGGTCTAAACTACACTAGCTTAAATCAAACAACATGGTGAAGAGTATGCCAAGAAGTATAAAGCCATGTTTTGCATACAAAATATAGTGTCTGATGTCATCTTCACAAGGACTATGGCTTAGAAACATCAAAGCTAGCATGCGACAAGTTGAAGGAAGAGTTTCTTTTAAGAAAACTAGGTAGCACCAAATCATCAACTTGTGAAGAGAGTTTGAGAACCTGAAGATAAAATATAATGAAACTATCAAGCAATACTGAGATAGGGATATTACTATTGTCAATAGCATCAGGTTGCCTAGAGATGAGTTTAGTGATAAGAGGGTTGTAAAAAAAAGTTATCACTACTCTATTGGAAAAGTATGAGTCAAATATCTCATCAGTTAAAGATTCAAGAGATTTAGCCAGCATTTGTTTATCAAAATTGATCAATGCTCTTTATGTTCAAGAACAAAGAAGAACAAATAGACAAGAGGAGCATGCCAAAGATGCCTTTTAGGCAAGAAACAAAAACAAGGCTAGATATTCATCTAGTAAAAGAAGGAAGAGTTATAGTGATAGGTGAAGGAAGGAAAAAATAAGAGCATTAAGGATAGTGGAAACAAAAAATATCCACCATGTTCATCTTGTTAGAAGATAACTTACCTAGAGAAGTATTTAGTGTCAAGCTTGCAAACAAATGGGACACATGGAGAGAGGTTGCAATAATAAAGGTCAACAACAACTAAATACACAAGCTTAACTTGCTGATGGCAAGCAACAGCGAGAAGAGTACATGTTCATTGCATCCTATTATGTAACCAGCAGTGAAGTCAAGATGAGTTGGTTAATAGATATGGCTATACAAACCACATGGTAACAAATGAAAGAATGTTCAAGGAAAATGATAGGAACCCATACTTCAAAAGTGAGAATGGGTAATAGAAGTTGCATTAAGGCATAAAGAAATAGATATGTCATAGTGAGCACTCAGTTAAATGCTTAAGTTGTTATTCATGTTCGTTTAGAACTTTAGATTGATCAAAACCTAATTAATGTTGGTAACTTACTTAAAAAAGACTATTATGCTGTCTTTAAAAGCAAGACATGCTTGATTTAGGACTTAATTAGCAATGAACTTATTTTTGTTGCCATGAAAGATAAAAGCTTTGCTTTAAACTTGAATTCCTTAAAGCCTATTACTTATGCTAGTGTCATAGATAAAACTATTCTTTGGCACAAAAGGTTGGGTCATGTCAACTATAATACTTTACTTCAATTACACAAAACTAACCTTATAGTAAATTTGCCATAAATCCATAAGTATAGTGATATGTATGAAGTGTCAGTTAGAAAAGCAAAGCAAATTACCTTAAACCAACAAATAAGTCTAAAAGTATGAAAAAAGCTTAACTAGTGGACCTATAAAGACTTTATCTCTCAATGGGAGTAGATATTTCATTTTGCTCATTGATGACTATACAAAGATACGCTGGGTTTATTTTTTGTAAAAGCATGAAGTTACAACTATGTTTTGGAAATTCAAAGCCTTTGTTGAAAACCAAACAAGTAGCAAGCTAAAGGTTATCCAATCAAACAAAGGGATAGAGTACAAGTTAAACAAATATAAGGAGTTTTATGAATCTGTAAGCATTGAACACTAGCTTAGTAGAATGATGCGAGTGAAAGACAGAACAAGATAATAATGGACATGGCCAAATGTTTGCTCTTTGAGAAAAATATGTTTGTGAAATTTTTGGCAGAGGCAATCAATACCTTAGTGTGCTTATTAAATAGACTTCCCACTAGAGCTTTGAAGACCAAAACTCCTTTTAAAGCTTGATTATCATTTAAACCTTCTACAGTTCACGTAAAAACCTTTGGTTATGTATGCTATGCTTATATACTAGATGTAAAGAGAGATAAGTTAAATGAGAAATATCAAGTAGGAGTTCTTGTTGAATACAACAACACAAAGGGTTACAAGATCTTTAATCTTTTAATAGAAAAGATCTTTACCAATAGAGATGTGAAGCTAAGTGAAAAAAGAACTTGAAACTAGGAAAAGGGTCAAATTGAATAAATTAAGATCAAGTAACTAAGTTAGGGGTACCAGAGCATTCTCAAACGTCTATAAAGGATGCAACATAGCTATTTTAAAGCCTTCCAGTTATGAAAAAGCTAGCAAAACTGATGGCTTGAAAGAAACTATGCAAGCTTTGATGTTAATGATTTAAAAAATTCATATATGGGTGCTAGCTGATAGACCAAAGCACAAAAAAAATGATTGGCATCAAATGGGTGTTTATAACCAAAAGTCAAAGCCGGCAGTTTTGTTAACAGATTAAAAGCCAGACTGGTTGTAAAAGGCTATACTCAATTGTATAGAGTTGATTTTTTGTAAACCTTTTCACTTGTGGCAAGATTGAACACAATTAGGCTATTGTTAGCCTTAGCTACTCAACATTAATAGAAAATTCATTAATTAGATGTTATGTTAGTCTTTTTGAATGACTTATTAAAGGAAGAAATATATATTGAACAACTTGAAATCTTCTACAAGCTCAAGAAACACTGTATAGATTGAAACAAGTGCCCAAATCTTGGTATGGAAGAATTGACAATTACTTGTTAGAGTTAGGATTTAAAAAGAGTCTTTGTGAACCAACTTTATACCTAAAACAAGACTAAAAAGGTAACCTAGTGCATTTTATCTTTGCACGATGATGACCTACTGGTGATTAGCAGCAGTGAAGGCTTAGTTCATGATTTCAAAAAGCAAAAAAACATAGTGTTTAAAATGTCTAATCATGGAATGATGTCATATTTTTTGGGAATGGAGATTCATCAATCTCAAGTTGGTATTTTCATAGGCTAGCAAAAATTTTTCTTAAGTATACTAGAGAAGTTTCACATGGAGAATTGTAAACTAATCGATACTCCTATAGCTTAAGGTGAAAAGCTTTTAAGGAAAATGGTTTTGAAAAAGTTTGATGAAAGGTCCTACAAAAGTTTAGTTAGCTATCTTTTATGCTTGAAGCAACCATGCTAGATATTATGTTTGCTATAAGTATGCCACCCAAATTCATGCATTGCTGCAATGCTAATTATTTTAAATTAGTTTAAAAAGTGTTGAGATAACGAAAGGAGCTACAAACTTTGGAGTTTGGTCTATAAAGATAGATGAACTAAAGCTTATCAGATTTATAGACAATGATTAGGTTGACTCAGCTGGTGATATGAAAAGTACCTTAGGTTATCTTTTTACTCTCAGTCATGGCTATTTCTCATGAGTTCTAGGAAGCAAGATATGGTTGCTCAACCATAGCACAGGCAAATATATTGCAGCTGCTGTAGCTATAAATTAATCCATTTGGTTAAAAAAACTTCTATGTGATATAGATCAAATATAATACGTGACAATCAATCTGCTATTGCAATTGCAAGAAACCCAGCTTTCCATAGGAAGACCAAACACTTAAAGATTAAGCTCCATTGGTGAGAAAAGTGGTATAAAACAAAAAAAAAAGTTATACTAGTTTAGTGTAGTTTAAAATACTAGTTGGCTAATATTTTCACTAACCTTTTCGCAAAGCCAAGTTCGAGTATTTGAGGTCATTAATAAATATTGGTAGTAAAGTAGCTAAGGAGGAATGTTGATTAATAGCCACTTGCTACCAAGCATTTTTGTAAATTTTTAAATGCTAATATTGACTTAGTGGCCATAGAATATAGAAATATTAGCATTGGATCTGGTATTTAACAGATTATTAAAGAGTGTAAGAATATAAGTATAAAACTCTTACCTTGTAGTTGGAATCAATTACACCTTGACTTATACGTATTGGTAATTTACAATGAAATAAATATGAATACTTATTAATCGATTAATATGCATTCTATCTCTTAGCTTATGCTTTTTCTTTGAGTTTTTTTTTTGGTGTGAAAAATACAATAGTATGAAATTCAACGGTTTGATAAAACAAAGATTGGTCATGTAAAAATTTAAAAAAAAATTATAAACTAAATAAGTTTTACACTAATAAAATAAACTATCGATTCCCGTAAAGATACTAATTTTATTTAACAATTCCAAAAATTGCATTATATTACAGGAAATCAAGACTTATGTGAGTGGCAGAATAAAATTAAAGTTAAAAGGATAAATATCATTATAAATAGTAAACAGAACCCAAAATACAAAACAATGACTATAACGTCCTATTACAATTGTTATTTAAATCCTTGATCACTAATCCTGTATGGGCCATAGTTAGCCCTTCATTTCTTGTGGCAATTTATGGCCTTTCTAGAATCATGTGGGACATCAAATGCTACAAGATAAGCATTTAATAGATAGACAAACATTTCAAAATAATCTTTTGCTTGGTCTAAGTTTTTCTTAATTCAAAAGCGTTGCATTTCAAAAATAATTTAAAAGCTTTTCATTTCTTCAATTTATGCTTAGCTTGAATATATATATATATATCCATTAACACATTTTAGACATATTTTAGTTCTTCTTTTGCATCAAAGGACACAAGTCTTGTTATGTGGTGTTTCTTTTTTCTTATATAATTCCAAGATCACTTGTCAATTTCCATTGAAATGGACTTAACTTTTACTGCTCAACATAAGGAGGAACTCAAACAATTTCCAATTTACAATTATCAATATTAATTACACTCATAGAAGAAAATGCTAATCAACCACCAAGACATTCATGTATTGAACTTATAGACTTATTTTTTTCCTTTTTGGTAGTATGTATGAACTAGATATTAGCAAAGTCTAGTTTTATTCCTAACATTGTTGGATGTGGCATAAGAAGTTTGTTCCTAAAGTCCGACAATTAACCAATTAAGTTCTAAAATTTAACTATTAAGATAAGTAGGATAAGGGTCCTATCTATCTTAGGCTCCATTTGGATGGGTGATGGGATTGGTTCTACTAAGATTAAAAATAGTGGTGTTGCTTAAATTAGTTACTATAGAGGTGAGATTAAAATTAGCAATGGGATGGATATGTGTTTAGGTTCAAAAAAAGTAGTGGTGGTAAAGTGAACTTTAGGAAAAGAAAAAATGACATTACGAACGTTAGATTAAAATGTGTTATATATGTAATGAAAAATTTAGTTTATTTGATGTTATGAGATTAATAAATAAACAAAATTTATTAAAATTATATATTTGTCAAATATAAATTTTAATAATAAATAATTAAAATTACTTAAAATATATCAAATAATCTTTATTATTTTTTATTATTCATGAACTATTTATTTTTAATTAATTCATATTAATTTTATAATAATAAAATTTATATATTTAGTAGATTATAATATTAAAAGTAAAATTTATTTATCTGTTATATAATAAATAAAATTTACTGAATATTTATTTACATTATTAAAAAAATGACCCAAATGATTAAAAGAGTAAAAAACCTCCCACTAGAAGGCCTTTTATCCCACTGAGGGAGCAACAACGTGGAGCAATTGACTTCTAAATGGATTTCATTGTCCAGTGTAAGGGAATATACCTCACAATTCCATCTCACCATGGGTTTAATGAAATTCAAAAGGAGCCTTAGGGCAAGTCAACTTTCAATTGAGAGATTTGATGTTTGTAATGGCATCAATCAAAAGGTTCTATATATCAAGTAATATATCCAACAATAACATTTACTTTAACATTCTTTGTTAATTAAAAGGTTCTATGACTTTTGCTAACAATAAGGAGAGCTTAACCCACTTGAAGAATAAGGCATTGCCCGAAAGGAGAAAGATAAGAGAGATTGAAGTGTTAGAGAAAGATTGGTTCAATAATCTTCAAAAGAAAATAAGTCGAAAAGGCAAGAAAATGTTTAAGAAAAAAGGGTTTTTGTCAAGAAAAAAGTGGGAAGGTTGCCAATGAATCGATTTTAATGTGTGATTTTTGTGGTATTAGAAAAATTCTAAAGATGCTATAGCCACACTAAAATTAGGAAAAAAGTTAGCATGTGAAGCGAATTATGAAGATGGAATCATAATCACCTACCTTATGGAGTTGGAAGAAAGACACCAATATAAGTAAACAAGGGTCGATTAAGGTCAACGATTGGGTGGCAAAGCTTATGGATGTATGTGTTTATGCTTACATGGTGTCTTAGGATGAAGATTTTTGCTATAGTATTAAAGTTATATATTGTTGTCAACATTCCACATGCTCGGCCTTTACGAACTTCAGACGATCCGAAGGGCCAAAGAGTTCTTGACTTAAAAATATGATGATGTTTGACATGAAAAAGTGAAACACCATCAGACGAATCGCTTATCTGACTAGTCTTAGATAGCGACCATGAAGTGGCCTTAAACTTTGAGTCGCCACTGATCATTTTAAGTTAGGCATAAAAATAATACTAGAGATTCATTAAAAATAATACCTATTGAAAATAATATCGGATGCGTATTGAAAATAATACCAAAGATTCGTTGTTTTAGGTTTAAGAGTTGGTTATATGTGGGAAAGGATTAGCACTCCCAGGACACCCAAAAATTGATACCATCTAACTATATCTTACTTGAATCTCAGTTTCCTCAATTCCATTTTTATCATTATTTAAATATAATTCCCTCTAATGCATAAAATTTTATAAAGATACGAGTCTGGGTTTTAATGAAAATTTTATCACCTATGTGCCTCAAAGAGGTGAGAAACATAGGGTTTTTTTATTAAAATGATCTTCGAATGGGTTTTAAAAAAAATAAATATTTTATGTCTAGCACTGGAGAGATACCGACATGAGATATCGTTTTGTAATTTTGAAAATGATTTTTAAAGCATGACTGCCCGAGGTCCCTACAAAACGAAATGTATTAGTAAGATGGAAAAGAAAATAATAAATAAATCCACACAAAATACATGAAAATGAGGGATGATAAAAATGTTTCTCATAATTTTCTTTGATTATTAATGAATAACTGATATGACAATGTTGAAACTTAGTCGGATTCAGTGAAAATTTGAGAGGGAAAAAGTTTTGATGACTTAAGGATGTCCCAGGTAAAAAACATTTGGATTTTAAAAGAAACGTGGAGAGCGAGATTGGAGTATCCTCTTAGAAGAGTGGAGTTAGAGTATCCCCAAAGGTGAATTTGATGTCATTTTAAGGTTAAAATAGGGTTAAAATATCCCTAAAAATGAAAATTTGATGTTATTTTCAGGTAAAAGTGGGGTTGGAGTATCCCCTCAGAGAAGTCGCGTTAGAGTATCCTCAAAAATAAAAATTTGATGTCATTTTGAGGTAAAAGTGGGGTTGGGGTATCCCCTTAGAGAAGTAGGGTTAAAGTATCACCAAAAATAAAAATCTTTGACGTAAAAAGCAATAGGTCATATTTTTGAAAAGAAGGAATTTTTAAAAATCAGGAGCCTAAGGTTCGGCTAAAATGTTTCTCCTTTTGTTTAGCCTTGGTCCGAGTCTAAAAGGTTCAGGTTACGAGATTGAACTGAGTAAATCATGAGGCATTCGAATGCCTCAATGAAAACATTTCAGAAATCAGGTTAGAAACAGAGGATAGCATCGTGCCATTTCTCTTTCTAAATTTATATTGAGCTTATCCGGAGGTCTTGGGGGTAAACAAGGTACCGTTGGAAAGTTAACTCGAGAAGGATTAATGTAAAAATATTCCAAAAATCCTAGAAAACCACTTTCTAGGTAGAATTAATTTTTGAATTTCAACCTGTCTCGATATTGGCAGCATGTATAAGGTAAAGGTATGATGGACTTTGAAAAATCATTTCGAATTCATCCAAAATTGTTACAATGTGAATAATACCTTTCTGAAAATGGAATTTCATGAAAACCATGGAAAAAATATTCAAGGGATTAAAAAATGTTGCTTGATGGGCCGAAATAGCCCAAAGAGTAAATTGCTCATTAGATCCTTGGGTTTTGAATAGTGAAGATTTGGAAAATTGTAACTATTTCATCCAAGATGTTCTAAAAGAAAATGAACATCCTTGGAAAGGTAATTTGAAACCCTTCAAGAAAAAAATACCAACACATTCTAGATAAATCATTTTTTATTTTTTTAATAATTTTTCAAGAGCAGGCCACTATGCTGCCAAAATAAAACAGGGGAGGTGTTAAGTATTTTGGTTTTTCTTTGGGTTGAGCTTAGGATGATAGAACAACCTGTTGACGATGCCACTATAAGGGTGGTTGGCTTAGGACCAAGGGTTCACATTTTTCAACTAAAAAACTTCATTTCATTTTTGAAAAACTAGTACTTTTATACTCATTCTTCCATGAATCCAGAACTAAATACTTCCTTTGCCCCCAAGGTTGGAAAAACCAACTTCATAAAAATCTTAAGTCCATGTTATTCTCTATGTATGGGAGATAGTATGTGCTTAACTTGGAGATATTTTTGAAATTGGGTTTTCTAGCACTCAAGCATGCGTCTCAACACAAGCAAAGTACTACAAAATGATGCAGAATATAAGGACATATATGCATGAGCAAAGATGACATTTTTCATAGAAAGATGATAAAAAAATATGGAGATAATAGTTAGATGCATGAACATACTTAGGATGAACATGTTTAAAAAGAGTTTGCTAAAAAGGCTTTTATATTTCATGGAGCCTATCAAGCTTCTAGGAAATACATAAGCATACATATGTCATGTTAAGATGCATATTCTAAACATGAGATAAAGACATGAATATGGAAGGAACATGGAAAGAAGTGCATAGACAGAGGCTGTTATGGTGATGAAAATGCAAAGGAGCATGCTTAGTTAACCAAACAACATGAAGGCACCAAGAAAAACATCAAGATCATAAACTACCATAACCAAAGCCATAAAAAATGTATGGGAGTCCTAAGGTGGCCCTAAAAGGATAAAAAGAGTTTACTAAGATGAAATGTATGCTCAAAACAAAAGATACATCGCCAAGGGTTGAAATTTCTTCCCGCTTTAAAGCAGCAACTTTAAGCTTAGTTCCTTACCTCTTTTTGCAATTGTTTAGCAAGAAAAGGGTGAAAAGAACAAGCTTTCTGGTAATGTGGCTACTGGTGGAGTGTTTTTAGGATGAATATATGTGAAAGGTTGAGTTTTTAAAGGTGTTCTGGTGGTGGTTTTAGAAAGCTACAGGAATGAAAGTTGGTTGATGGTGGAAGGTAATGGAATAGTGTTTTAGTGAGCTTTTAGACCTGAAGTTGCTGGAGGATTTATAGGGATGGGTGAAGAGTTTGTTGGGATTGCTGGAAAGCTTTTTTTTATAGCTGAGAGAGTTTGTTTTTCTGAGATAGCTGGTTCTCTTTTTCTTGGTTTAGCCCTTCTTTTAGAAGATATATGTAAAAGGCCATTTTTGATTTTTTCTTCTGCACCAGGGCATATCTCCAGCTGCCATGTCCAATTGACTCCCTTTTTATTGGTTCTACCATGCTAAGCAAGTAGGTAAAAAAGCTGTGAAAGTCTGCAAGCTGAAGATATGCCTGTCATCTTCTTACACCTATATATTTTATGAAAATAACCTTTGTCATTAATTGTTTAGACTCTAAAAATTTGTTAGAATTAGTTAATGAACCTATAGTTAAGGTTTGTAATGTTATAAGATAGTTCCTTGGTATAAAAACATTTTTAAATCAGATTTTTGGAGGCTAAAAAATGGCTCAAACTAGGCAAAAATATCTTAGTGTATCGATACAGAACATATTGTATCGATACACAAGGTACATTTTACTTCTGAGTCTCAATACAATGAGTTGTGTATCAATACTAAGAGCAAAAAATGTTTCCAGTCTTGAGACTTAGAACCCAGTATTGATACTCCATGGATTTGTATCGATACTCATGCTTGTATATCGATACATTTTGCCAAAAATCATAACTTTAGCTACAGCCAAGGTCTGTATCGACACAAACAAGGTAGGTATCGATACCACACTTTGGGGATCGATACCAAACCCTCTTGTATCGATGCTGCACGTGGAAATTCAAAATTTTGGTAACATGAAAGCCTTGTGATAGTTTTTAAGCACCCATATGACCTGCACATACTTAGGTTCCTCAAGTTGTCTTATCTTGATCACAAAAAGAGAAAAATTAGCTCATGTACTCACTTGAATGACTCTGATGACACCCTTTAATGCCTCGTTTTTTTCATTTTTCTTTAAAGCTATCCATAGGAATTTTAGACCTTCTTCAAAAAAACTTTTTCACCGAGTGATTCCCCAACTTTATCTCTATTTATTTGGTTTTGTCATCTTTTACCTAACTCCTAGGATACTAAAAACTGGTCTGAACAAAATGAGGTGTCTATAATTATTGTTTCAATAATATCTAGATTATTTTAGTGGTTTAAATATGTTTTAAAGTGATTTAAATCAGTATCAAGGGAAGTTATTTTAGTGGTTTTCATTAATGTTTCATTGTTTTTAAGTGATATATGTTTCATTGATTGTTTTACAGTCCTCAAAGTGAAATTTAGAGTAACAACTATTTGTTTGAAGCAGTGAAGTTACAATCCTCTTGGGTTTTTGGAGATGATCTCTTTTTTTTGTGAGTTTCATTGTTTGGCTATGCTATCTTTTTTTTTATTGTTCTAGTTGTCATCTTGGGTTAAGAAAAATGCTCTTAGCTTTTATCAAATTTTTAGGTGATTTTTATTGATGTGTATTATTATTTTTTGTATTAGATCTATAATTACAAAGCTTTTGTCTTGTTTTGGAGTTGTTGATTGGCATTAAAGTGTGGGGACCTTTTTATGATGGTGTCAATGATTACCTTCCAAGTATGTTTTAAATAAAGGCTTGAGGATTGGGTTACATTTAGTGATGATGTTTTTGAAAGCAATCCATAGACTTGGATTTTATTATTATTGGAAGTTTCGGATAGTCTCTTGATAAGCTCAATATTGATTTTCTTAATTATTACTTTTTTCCAGACTATTATATATAACGTAATTGGCTGTCGATGCCAGGTTTTTTGAAGGATTATGATCAAATGGCTTGGAGTTTTTGTATGACTATATTTATGATTTAAAGTTCCTTTGAAAGACTATATTTTTTTAGAGTGTTTTGACTAGGTGTTGTCTTTATTGGGTTTGACTATAGGTGTTAGGGGTGGAGGTTTTAGTTCATCTATTTATTTCAAATCCAAAGCAATTTATTCTATGTAGTGTGTCTTGATATGATGTTCATTCGTAAATATCAAAATCAGAGAGGCCATCGTATAAGTTGGCAATACTGGTACTCATTTTAAGTAAGCTGATCTACTACATCACAATCTTATTAGGTGACATAAATTGGTTTTGACTCTACTTGAGCGGACTTGGTTTTGGCTTGGAGTTAGGTTTTTGTCTTGATGTTGCTAATGGATTGGTTGTTCTATTGGCATTTTTGATTGATACAAAATCCATGTTGTTTTGGTGTTTGCTGAGTATTTGTGATTTTGTTTTCCGATCAGATGTTTAGCTATGTTTTGATGACTAATCCTATAAGCATCCTTGTTATGAAGCCTTGATTGGAGTCTTCTTAACTCTTTTTTTATTAATAAAATTTTTTGACTTAGAAAAAATTCTTTATAATCAAAATCTATGCTATTTCAATTCCTTGTAATTTTTTTAAACATATATATTCTATACATATTCAAGAGACATGTGTATGATGATTCAATTCTCTAAATATGTAGTACTAATAGTAAAAACATTAAATAAAAACGAAAACACCCTACCATCAAGTTTAGAACATCTCACTTCTTTTTACTCCTCCTTTGGATAAAGAAACTACAAGATTATTTGCTTCCCAAAAGACATTTTGAAAGTGAACATTACCACTGTCATTAATCATAGAATCAATTTCTAAAAATATCTTTGCTAATCGCTAAGCCCATGCACGTTAGTATATGCCCTAAAGTTGACTAGCTCGTATAACTCATATCTAAGTTAATAATGCGAACCAAGCACTTATGTTAGTGATTCAAGGTTTTCCTTCATGTTAGTGGCATGATTGACACTTATGCAAATGCAAATGAAATAAAGCTTGTGAAACATAATGGCCTTGCAAAGTTAGTAATATGTTACAACGATGAGGTCCTTATGTATCAAAACCATGTTTCTAAAAGCATTCATAGTATCGTATAGTCAAGACAAGGCACTGACAATGGACAAAGACTAGATATGATAAGCCTTCATCCATTTGATGCATGTAACTCTTTGATCTCATAAAAGTTGAAGTATAAAAATACTTACAAACAACATATACATACTTGTTTTATGGAAACAAGTTCACTAAATATCGCCTATATGAGAACTATATTCCTATAAGTCACTCAAGCATCTATGGAATATGTTCTCATGTGCTAGTTCTGTATATTAGTCCTAAAACTTGTAATACCAAGCCATCTTGTATACGGAGTGTTATACTTTGATCTATTACAAATGGGTCCCCAATTAACGGATACCAAAATAAGGGTGGTGGCATATCATGGATGATTGAGTAATCTAAAAAAGATTCACCATTTTGAGTGACATTAGAGACATCTTATATGTTCTTGGCTTTGGTCAACTTGATAAAGTTGTTAGCTAATGCTGATGAGTTTAAGAGAAAATGCTTCTCTAAATTCATGAGGTTAACTAAAAGCTACCAGAACTAATATGGGTTGATACATAAGTAGACACTACACCATGCTCATGATCTTTTTTAGATATCTGGTGAAAAGACGAAGTACACTAAGAAACTAGTTACTGAAAAGTTTCTCAAGATATCATATTGACTCTTTCTACATACCGGGTGGTCATAATGCCATGCTAGAAGCTAATCTTGGTCTATAAATATAAATACACTTAATTAAGTAATTATATTTACTGCCATTATGATGAAAGCCTAATGGATCACACATAATAAGATGATTTATTGGATTAAAATCAGATTTAGTTAACGATGACTTAATTAAATAAAAGGTAGAATAAGGATGACTTAATTGAATGAGTTTAATTAAGAATAATTTAGGACATAAATTAGATTTATAAAATCTAATTGGAGATGTCTTTATATAGTAATAAAAATAAAAATATCATATCAAAATAATGTCTATTTGTAAGAATGGTTTTAGGAATATTATTAAACAAAGCCAAATAATTTTATTTAAAAAATTAAATAAAGTATTTCATAATTATATAATTAATTATTTAATATTATTTATATTATGTAAAAATTGTTTTAGGTGGCTTAGAAAATTTAATTATGAATTAAATTATCTAACATGTAAATTAAGGGGTTGGACTAAAAGTCCTAATTATCAAGTCAAAAGAGTTCAATTATGAATTACTCTAAGTACGGTTTGCTAATGGGCTAAGCACATGGAATAGCTATCCTCGGTGTACTATTGGGCTAAAATATTAATAAGTTATTGCAAAGCCCAATCTGGGACAGGCTAATTAAAACTATTTTAATTAGGTTCCAAGATATACTTTAAAGTGACACTACTTTCTGGTATGTTACTATCTTGGTCTATAAATATATTTACAAATGTTATGATAGAAGCCACCTTCTGAGTATCTTGGTTTATAAATATAAATACACTTATTAGGTAATTATATTTATTACCATTATGATAGGAGCCTAATAGGTTACACATAATAAAATAATCTATTGGATTAAAATGAGGATTTAGTTAAGTAGGACTTAATTAAATAAAAGGAAGAATGAGGAGGATTTAATTGAACGAGTTCAATTAAAAATTATTTAAGACATAAATTAGATTTATAAAATTTAATTAGAGATGTCTTAAGTTGTCAATAAAGATAAGAATGTCTTATTAAGTTAATAGTTATTCGTAGACATGGTTTTATAGATATTATTGAGCAAAGCCAAATAATTTTATTTAGTATATTAAGTTAATTATTTGATAATTATTTAATTAATTATTTAACATCATTGATATTATGTAAAAATTGTTTTACTCGGGTTATAAAATTTAATTATAAATTAAATTATCCAACATGTATATTCAATAGTTGGGCTAAAAGACTTAATTATCAACTCAAGAGATATTTGTTTTGAACTACTCCAAGTTAGGCTTGCTAATTGGCTAGGTGCATGGAATAGTTATCCTTGGTGTGTTATTGGGCTAAAATATTAGTAAGTTATTACTAAGCTCAATATTGGATAAGCTAATTAAAGTAGCCTTAATTGGGCTCCAAAAAACACTCCAAAGTGATACCACCTTTAGGGTATATTAGTAATAGGCTCAATTGACCCATTTATCAAGCCTAACCTAGCATAAGATATATTTAAATACATAACTAAGGCTTTTTGGCTGCTTGTACCATCCAGAAAAAACTTAGGCACCAACCTCCCTACTTCCCCAAAGGGTTGGCACAATCCCATGAACTTTCCTAAGGGTGTTTTAGTGCAAACATGGTTTGTAAGTAATCTGAAATTATTTCTAGTCATAATGAAAGTAGAAAATCAATTTTTTATCCTAAAAGAATCAATCGAAATAAAAAATTTAGATTTTTGGATTCATTTATTAGGATATGCGCAAAACAACTATTTTCTTATGTAGTTGTTTTCTTCTTCCTCTTGGCGCAATAGGTGTTGAAATTGTTTTCAGATCATTTCAAATTTAAACATGTCATGATCAAATAAATAATAGAATATTGTGAAGTTGGAAATATCCAAATCTAAATACATGTCTTATTTTTTTCAATAGTCCACATTTGTAACAATGAAATACTATTGTCCCCTCCTCAAGTAATAACATAAATGATTGATCACAACCAGCAACATTCTATATTCTCTATAAAGGACTTGGATGCCTTGCTTACGTATCATTAGGAAATGAATTAACATAAATAGAATAGTAAGAAACGGTAATACATTTTATAATATTAAAGGTATTTGGGTATTTTTACTTAAAACAGTAATCAACTATCAATTTTTTAAAAAAAATTGCCCACTTTTCACTTAAAAAACTATCCATTTCTTTACTTAAAATAATCATATTTTTAATATATTATTTCTTAAAAGACCAAATTAAAAGAAAAAAAATTTGAACCATATTTTCGGTTTGTCAAATTTTAGTATTGTTTATCATTCTTTCCACATATGAAATGTATTTGATGTTCATTTTCTCACTCTCTATGCGCATGAATTCATGTGATGCATCTTTTTCATAACATTTTTATCCATTGCTTGGATGTGATATGAAAAGTAATATTCTTAATTAGCTTAAACTCAACTATCAAATTCTTCAAAGATATATATATATATGTGTGTGTGTATATATATATATAACAGCCTTTTTCCTTAATCCCTCAAACTAAATATAAATTATCACTCTTTTGTCTTCACTTAAAATAGCATAATATGTGATATATATTTATCATAAGATTGGATTATCTACTCATCTTCAAATTTCTATTAAATATTTGAGAGAGTTTGTATATAAATATGGGATTCCAAAACAAGCTTAGACCAAAAAATGCTAAACAGCTTGAGTCTTTAGCATGCCATTTTTGCTTAGATTTAACTCGACTCATTTTATTATTAATAATAAACATTAAAATAGATCAATCCTTTCTAAGAAAGACTGATTTCTTTTAAGAGAGGTCAATTTCTTTTTTCAAATAATTGGTCTCTTTTTAAAAGATAACAAACATATGTAAGGTTTTGATAGTGTTTTTTATGTAATTGTAGAAATTTTTGTTCATATTTCGAGCTTGGCTGAGTTAACATCATTAGGCCTAGCTGTAACCGGCCCAAACTGGCTATGACCAGGCACATTATGTACTCAAAATTAAAGAATTAAGTCATTGGCAATTTCATTTTTAAAGGTATTTTAAAATTTTTGATACATTTATATGAACAGTATAAAACCAATGTTTCTAGCATATGGGATCTACAAAAGATGAGTATTAACTCAAAGTTAAATCAAATTTACCTGAGGCTCAATTGAGCTATATATGTAGAAACTAGAGGTGATAAAATGAACCTGAACCTAAAAACCCATTGAAAAAAACCCAAGCCCAAGCCCAAACCAAACCTAATTTGACCAAAAAATCAATGGCCCAAACTCGAAAAAAGCTGAATCCGAAATATCCGTACCTGAAATGACCCAGACTCGAAAGAATCCCAACCTGAAGGAACCCGAACCCGAAAAGACTCAAACCAGAAAGAACTTGAACCCAAGCCTAATGCGAACTTGAACCCGAATTTAATACTAAAAATAAATATGATGAAATTATAATTAAATAATTTTTTATGAAGCAAAAATGTTAATTATCAATTTTATTTTAATATTCTTTTAATAATTTAATTAAATATTAAAAACTTAATTTATATTTTACATATGATTAAACCTGCTCATGAGTCGGGTTAGGCCACTGCTCGAATTTTTTTAAAATCTCAAACCCTGGCCCTTATTAAACATGCCCAGACCTGCCAATGTTCATCACATTAAAAATATTTTTATTAATATTTATATATTTTATAATTAAATTTAAATAAAATATATGTTATTTTAATTTAAAATCACTGTTTTGAGACAGGCCAGGCTAGTATGAAACAAAAATATAATAACTTGGGCCTGGATGCAATTGAGCTGAGTGCGTAGCTCAACCCTTTGAGCAGGTCTATATATAATAACATAATAATTTATCAAAAAGTAAATTATATCATCAGTTTTGAAAATATTATCAATAAAGTATATCATCCATTTATCACATTTTCTTTAATTTAATTAGTTAAACTCATTAAATATTGAGAGTTTATGTATTTTAGTAGTAAACTTTTAAACACTTCTTTGAATATTATTATTATTATTATTATTATTTCAAGAAATGATAATTAGAATATGAAAGTAGTATAATAGAGTAATAAGTAAATTAAAAAATATGAAAGTGATAATAAATAATACCACATCAAAAATGAAAAAAAAATCATATGTTAGACTAGCAATTAGAACTGCCCATAGGCTGGACATCCTACCTAGCCCAATAGGCCTGTCTTGATCAGGCTCGGGTCTTAGATTTTAAGTTTCAGGCAGACTTGACCTAAAACAATGTATTTTTTTTTAAATAAAATAATATATTTGTTTAAATTTACATATTAGTATAAAAAATTTTTAATATTATGAACAGCGATTCGTGTTTAAATAGGCGGGTCAGGCCAAATTTAGCCCTGAGCTTAAAGTTCAAAATTTTTTCAGGCCACGGCTAGGCCCATGGAATCGAACTAATTTTTTTTCAAGTTAGATTAGGCCAAATTCAGGCCTAAGCTTAAAATTTAAAATTACGTAAAAGTAATTACATTTAACATAAAATAAAAAATGAAAAAAACATACTCGAACCTAAACCCAAACCCAAAAAAACTCAAACCCAAATCAACCTGAACCCGAAAAAACCTGAATTTGAAATGACTTTACCCAAATCCACCCAAACTCGCCCAATTGCCACCTCTAGTAGAAACTGCAGCTGCTAGCTATATATAATTTTTTTTTATCTCCAACTTAAGATGTATGGAATATTATTTTACAGATAGTTCGGTAAAATTTCTGAATTTTATAAATGAAATTAAAATATTACCTACTTCACAAGAAGATTTTTAGCAAATACAAAAAGAAACCGTTTGCAACTCATAAGTAATGAAATTAAATATTGTGGGATAAGTTAATTAGATGAATATCAAATAAGAATAATTCTAACGGAATAAAAAAAAAAGTGGATATCACATTCATAATTAGCTTCTTCAAAGATAAAGTAGTTCACTGCGGCGGCCGATCATGTGGGGAGGTTTAGAAAAGAGTCGGATCGAACAACCCTAGAGGGGCCTATTTATATGCGAGTTTGAACCAAAAGAAGGGTTTCGAAGGGCCAACGAAGTGATCATTTTGGCATCAAATAATTAAAAAAAAAAAAAAGTGAACGCAAATTTTGAAGGTAGAGATGAACTACAACTTGAACTACTTGTAAACGTTAAGGGCAAACATTAGCTAGTCAAATATTCCCCTTTCATTTCATAATCTTAGGACCTTTCTTCTAGTAAGGATAACCAGGATACAATACACTTTCCCTTTTAGCATCGAATGCCATTTCATTTCAATCGCTATCATTACCCGTCAAGACCTAGAAAGCTTAATTAATTGGTTAATGATTAAAAAAAACAAGCTTAATTTTTTTTAGGGTGAGGACAAAATTTCTTTCGATATGATCAATAAGTTATGGGTTAAAATATTATTAAAGTCGTTAAACTATTTCCCATGTTTTAAATAAGTTCATAATTTTTATCGTATTATAATAAATTTTTATCATTTGATTTTTATCTAAATAAATTATTATTTTAAATAAAAAGTTAATTTATTTTGAGGGTTTATTTAAATATAAATTTATTGTTATGGGTATTAACTATGAAGTAAAGATTAAAGATTTTATAAATTAAACATTTATGGGTGTAATAAAAGTATAAGAGCTTATCTAAATAAAATAGTAAAATTTAAATGTTACTTTAGCCAAATTAAGTTAATTTTAATTGCTCCAATATATTCTTTACGTATGCTAAAAAGGAACTTTTTTAAAAGTTAAAAAAGTGTAATTGTAATTATATTACAAAATCACAATGCTTAAGTCTATTTTCTATTTGCTTTAAACAATTAGTATATTTTTAAGATAAAATAACAGAATCAATAATTTTAGTTACTCAACTCATCTGATAACCTAATAAAAATTACATTCATAAAAAATCTGATTGCAATTAAATTATAAAATAACTAAATTACTACACTCACGAAGATTCAGTTCATATATCAATCCAACATACTGAATTATACCATCTGATATAAATAAATTTAAGTAAAAAATAATAGAAAATGTAACATTCTAGCTTATTGTTCCTTGAATTATTAACATTAAAATAGAACTTTTAAAATTTAAATTAGGGTTTAAAAATTTTACACATACCTCAAATGTAGAATTTTCCATCTCCTCTAACTTCATCTAAATGCAAAGAAAATAAATTTTCTCACCTTTGTTTTCTTTCTGACTTAGCATTTTCTCTTTATGGTTTGTGACTACAAGCAGCAAATGTTTTTACATTTTTTTTTTCAACTCTCTCTTTTTCTTTTTGGTTTCATTTTAACTTTCTTTACAAGCTGATGATATGGAAAATGCGAAAAGCTTTTTATATTTATTTTAAATTGATGAGAAAAATGCAAGACATAAACTCTTTTCTTTGTTTTAGTTGGACAAAAAACAAAACCAAAATGAACTTTTCATTTCAAAGAACAAAGTCACGTAGTTGATATATTGTACATAAAACTCATGAAATTTTTCTTGAACATTTGAATTTCTATCATAAGCCTTGCATCTCCTGATAAAATCTTGTAATATTAACATATTGATTTCATTTAAAATTTCAATTGGATCAAGTGATTGCTTGGATTATTTGTGTCTTTGACACTACATATATTCTAAAAACTTTTGAAAATGCAGCCGACTTCGCCACCTGATTAGCTTGGCTTTTTTCTGTAACATCAAAGCTGAAGTAAAGTAAATAAATATTCTTTTTGACTTGTGTCATTTTATACTTGAATTCCTTGTTGCGCCTTTCTTTGCGGCAAAACAAGTTTCCTCGTATAGTTAAAATCATCTTTGGATACTAATTACTAAATGTAACATATTAATTCCAAGTCGGTCCAAATCTAACCATTTTTTTATTATTATTTTGATTTCATAGGTGTTTCTCATTATAACACATTTAAATTCACTCGTGAGCATATTTTAGACTAAAAATTTACCCTTACCGACTATATATATATATATATATATATATATATATATATATACCATATGAGACTGGCTAGTCCACTAAATTTTAGTCCAACAAGTTTAGATATTTTGCCATACTTTTAATTAAGAATCTCAGTACCACTGCTCTTCTAAAGTTTTCATGTCATTTTCTAATTAAATAGCAAGTAAAATTATATGAAAATGAAAGTGGTATGCCATGAATATATAACTCTTTTTGCTAATACTTTCTATATGGGAATAAAGTTCGTTTGAGACAATAATCGATTTGAAATCAATAGCTATAACAACACCAACATTAGTTTGGGTTGATTACTTTTACAAAAATCGGAAAAGAGAAGTAAAAAGAAGGTTCCCATTAGTAATCCATTAGATACAACTGCTATATGTATATATGTATATATATATATATATATATATATATAATATATATGTATATATTAACCAGCAATATAAGGTAAACAGAGAAGATTTGCTAAGGCTTCCTGCAGCCATTCATCCTCATCATGCTTGGTCTGCAAAGCAAAACAATATGACCAAACATCACTGCCTGAATTGTTACAACTTCCATCAAATGGAACATTATCAAGTCAACACCTTAAATATGTGCAAATATATATAATATGTACGCTAGCTAGATCTGCTTGTTCCAACTATCGAATTATTCATTAATATATGAAGAAAGATAGTGGGAAATGAAGTACCTGGACAGCATCACAAAAATACAAATTTTTGTCGCTGGGTGAATTCCCATCTTCCTTCTTCATTACCATTTCTTCTTCACATAGTTCATTGTTCCTTGCAAATCTTCCTCGGACTCTAACTCTTCTGTCAGCTAGGGTTTTCCGGCAAGCATACTGTATATATGCAATGAAATAGAGTGAATTCACATTTCTTATGTATATAACATGCAGTTGAGAAAGAGAGAGATACATATCAGAGAAAAGAAAGAGACCTTAATTGTCTTGTTAAAGTTTCTTTGATTTCTCTTCTTCAAATATCTAAGAATTCTGTCTTTCCTTTCTTGTACTGAATACCGGACAACTTTAAGATTGCTGTCATCTATGGCCGGCGGCATTAGATTCCCTTGAATTCCCTGTTCAAAATAAATAAATTTAACATAAATAAGAACCCAAAGCCAAAACAGCTCATATTTGTGATTATTTGTAGAAAGCGAGAGAAGAAAGTTAATTTATACCCAATTTTCCTCTAAAGTTGGATCAACTGGCTTGAAATCGTGATGAGCAAATCCACCGCATTCCTCTCCAAACTCAGAGACATCTTGCAATTGGTGTCTGCTACCAAAATTGTGAATGGTTCCGATGCGACAGAAGCCTGGAACGTTGTTGTCCGGCAGTGCTGTTGGGACAGCCAAGTCTGATGAAATCCCAATTAGCTCAGGAAACAATGCTGTTGAAATTGAAGATGTTAGATTAGATTCTTTTTGAAAAACATCAAGTCCACCGTTGTCTAAACACATTGGATAACTAAATTCTTCATCCCAATTTGCACCAGGATTTGCACTGCCACCGATACAGTTTTCTTGTGAAATTAGCAATGGATCTGGAAACTGATAAAAATCATTGGAAAATGAATAATTGGAGTAGAATTGAGGAAAAGAAGCCATTGGAAAAAGAGAACAAAAAGGAATAGCTAGAAAGCTTCTTGAAAAGCAATTAATATAATGTGGGCTGTGAGATTTTTGGATCTTTTGATTGCGAGTCACTTGTGGCATTTGTTGCCTCCTGTATATATAGTCATTGTGAAAGTACGCTGCCTTTTTGCAAGTTGTTGTGGCTGTGCAACTCAAGACATTATTAGTAGTTAATTGGATCATAACATTATTAATTAACACTAAAAATAGCAAAATAAATCTAACCTGAAAATTTATTTGAAAAAATTTGAGCTTGAACATGAATTAAACCTGATTCAATCAAAAAGTTAGAAACCTGAATTCAAAAAAATCTAAACCTGAAATGATCCGAACCTGAAAGAATCGGAACCAAAATGAACCGGAACCTAAACCTGAATTAAATACTAAAAATAGAAATGATGAAATTGTAATTATATAATTTTTTACAAAACAAAAACTTTAATTATCAATTTTATTTTAATACTCTTTTAATAATTTAATTAAATATTAAAAACTTAATTTATATTCTATATATGATGGATAATAATTTATCAAAAAGTAAATCATATCATGAACTTTAAAAACATCATTAATGTAAGGGGTATATCATCCATTTATCTATTTTTTTTAATTTAATTAATTAAACTCATTGAATATTAAGAGTTTATATATTTTACTAATGAAATTTTAAGTGTTTCCTTAAATATTATTCTTATTATATTATTATTGTTATTTCAAGTAATGATAATTAGAGACGGATAATGGTATAACAAAGTAGTAAGGTAATTAAAAAATATGGAGCCACAATAGGTAATACCATATCAAAAATGAAAAAAATATCATATATTAAACTTAGACTAGCAACATAGTAGAAGAGAATATAAGAGTAACATAAAAACAAGAAAACTTAAAAATTAGTATATATTATCAAGCAACATCTGTACTTAGGGGTGCTCATAGGGTACGCAAGATCAGATTCCGGTTAAGCTTAAGCATGATGTTAATATCAAATATGCTTGCCAAAGCTCGAGCAATATGGGCCTCTAATTTTGCCCAAGTCTACACATATTTGTAAATGGACAATTCAAACCCGTTTAGACTCGCCCATATTATATTTTTATACTTTAATTTTTAAAATATATTTTTTTATATTTAATCTTTATTAATTTAATATTTTCTTTTATTAAGTTTAAAAATATAAATATTTTAACCTAATTTTAATGTTTACACTATAATATTATATATATGTATTTTTTATATGATAAAAATTACATGATATATTAAATATAAAGTTAATATTATTATGTACTAGTAATATGGGTTGGGCCAGGTTCGACCTTGAAAGTTAGAGCTAAGGCTTGACCCATTTTTTTAATCGGACTTTATTTTTTTGCTTAAGCCCATTTTTTGGGCATAATATTTTTGTCCAAACCATCTCAAATATCGGGTGGGCCTTTAGGTTTAGGTGGGGAGCTCGGCCTATGAGTAGATCTAATCTGTATCCAATTAAGGGTAAAAAAAAGTTAAAGTGTAGAAAACACTTTCAAAAACTATATTCAATAGTACTTTAATGATAGAAAATGCCAATTTACTTGCCTTTCTTGTCGTCTTGCCTAATAAAGAAGGGAAATTATCATTTGAAATGGTAATTTCTTAAGAGAAATCGTCATATGAGATAATGATTTCTTATGAGAAATCACCACTTGATATGGCGATTTTCCTTCTATTTTGTGAAATCAACATATAAAATGGCAATTTCTCAATAGGTGGGAAAAAATTCAAGGCAAAAAGAAAGGTATCTGGCATAACTCACTTTAATGGTAAAAAGAAAATAAGTATAATATAATAACACTAAATGAACAAAGAAAATTATGAATCTTGATCAATTTATAAAAAAATAATTCATTTATCTCTTGTAAAAATCATCCCAATGTTCAAAAAATCAAACCTACAAATTAATATCAAAACAAATATTACTCTAGATGAAATTGGTATTAACTCTTTATGATTGCAAAACTAATATTAAAAGTATATTTTAAAGAATAGAATATATTGCTAAATAATATAGACAAAAAATATTTTTGTGCTTAGGATTTTTTTGTTTTAATAGTTTATAACAAAAAACATTGTGAAGAATATAATTATACAATTAATAATTTATCGTTAACTATTTTATCCATTATTTTATTTATATTTTGTTGTGGGAAAATATTTTATATATAATTCTTTTAAAAATTTTAGTTTTCAAAATCTTAATATATTATAATATAAATATAATCATATAATAGGATTCGAATACGTAAAAGTATCAAAATTTACATAAAATAAATTATTAACATGTTGAAATTTATATAAATATATAATGTATTTAATACAGTTATGAAATAAAAGGTAATATGAATACAAACACAACGAGCGATAACATGTGACACAAAATTAAAAATTTCAAATGCTATATGATTATACAATACAAACATAATTAAAAAATAATAAAAACATGACATGAATACACAAAACGTGTCAATTATTTTAAATATCAATATGATTAATTAGCAATATATAACATTGTAATAATAAATTATTTAAAAATTAGTTTTATATAACAAATTAATTTTATAGATAAATATATTAAAAATATCATATTATAATAAAAATTTACTTAAAATAATAATTTAATAACTTACTTTTTAAAATATTAAATTACGTAAAAGTGATTATATTTAATGTAAAAAAATGATGCGAAATATATTCGAATCCAAACCCGAATCTGAATCCGAAAAAGTTCTAAGCTAGAAAAGATTCGAACTCGAATAAGCTTAAACTCGAATAGGCCCAAACTTGAATGAGCTCTAACTCAAAAGAGTCTAAACCCAAAAGAATTTGATCCTGAAAGAACCAAAACCATAACAACCTAATTGCCATCTCTAATTAACTCTTACGGATGATTATTTAATTACAATTTTTTAAAACCTTTTTAAATTTGATATATTGCTTTTATTGAATTCAAAAACATAAATGCATTAATTATATTATACATATATCATCTTAATTGTTGTCCACTGATAGTAGTTAACATATCTCAACTCTTTCTTAGTAACTGTTTTCGATTTCTGTAAAAAACGTAAATATGATAGCAAATCGAGGTATTTTTACTGCCTCCATTCTCTGTTACAAACTCGATTTTATATATATATATATATATATATATATATATATATTGACAATGAAGTCTTTAAATTTTATAAGAGGAGTTAGGAAATTATTCAATTTTTTATATTTTTTAAATTAAAATTTTTATTTCTAAGTATATTTTGAGGGTATGTATCATTTTATTAATTTTGTTTACAGAATTTAAATATTTTATTGATACTCAATGCGACTTTTTAAAAAGCACGTTGTTACAAACTAATTAAATAAAAGGAAATGAAACTACAATTAACTAAAAATAAAGAAATAATTCAATAGATAAAATACTGAATTCTTCGTTATATTATGAGTCAGTTTTGAAACTTATCACTACACTTTAATCTTATATAAATTTCTACCGTATTTCTATATTTGATTGAGTTTTGAATAAATTATTTTTATATTTTTATATTTGATTGAGTATTGGATTAATGGAATAGTGATTATAATATCAAATGGCCATTTTGCAAAACAGAAAATTGATGATAAAAATAAATTTTAATAATGTTATATGTCAATAATTACCATGGTATGTTTTTGTCCCATGCAAAATTTAACTTCATAATTATTGCTTCATCAAAATTTATTCAATCTGCATAAATGAAATATTCTTAACATTATCCAAAAATCAACCAAAAAAAAGAAGAAATTGTGAAAATTCAACAGAAATTGAAGTATAATGACAAAATACGAAATTGAACCATGTTATAATGACCAATGAGAAATAGATTTCATATTAATCCTTAAATAAAATATGACATCAATATATAACATTACTAATTGTTTATCTAAAACTATTATCATCTAAAAATATATTTCAAATTTTACAAATATTAATCCTTTAAAATTATTGTCTGCTTTTCTATAAAACAAAAATATTGTTTACTTCTAAAAAATAAAAATCAAAAGCATTCAATTCACGCTTTAAAAATTAAAAGCAAAATAAAAAAGAAATTGGATTTTTTTTTTACTCATTTGGTTGCTTAGTTATTATTTCTTTTTTCTTTGTTCTTTCTTACAGGGCTTTTGAATTTGTAACGATTCTTTTTACATGTTTGGATTTAAAAGGGGAAAATTTTTGAATTTAATGTATAAAAAAATTAAAAATTGCAGTATATAATTCAGATTAAATTTAACTAATTAATAATTTTGAAATCAAACGTACTAACTGGTTTTACCGTTATTGAACCAGAAGCAAGTCAAAAATTAAAAATCATGCATATTTTTTTTATTACATCATTTTCCAATTCAGTGTTTTACTTGAAGTGTTTGTTAAAAGAACTTAGCGCTTAGAGCTATGCATGCATACATGCATGAAACTGACTTTTTAATTAAAGTTATTGATTTGAAAAATACGGACTTGAATATAACTCTTTTAATTTAATAAAAAAAATATTATATGTGAAGCCGGGATTTAATTTAAGTAGTTCATTCCGCAATCTTTTAAAGAGTGATATCTAATAGATTTAAGTTTCCAATCTCAGTATCTATAATTTTTTACCCTATTCTCAAGATACAGATTTATGATACACTTAAATTTAGATCAAGTTAAATAAGCTCCAGTATTGACATTTTTTAATTTTTTTTGTTTGATTAAACAATATTCAACATAGTTAACTAATTAAATCATTAATGGAATTAAAAATTTATCTTCATATTAAATCTGGGGTGGATCAAAATAATACGTTAATGGTTGAATTAATTGGATATATCTAAAGGATAGGAAATCAATTCGTTTCTAATTTTATAACTTTCTATTTTTTTTGGGGGGGGGGGGGGTAGAATTATGCTCTTCTATTTTTTTCCCACCATTTCGCTCCATTTTTCTTTGCTCCAAACTAGATAACAAGTAATTTCATTTATTTTTTAGGTACGAGGAATTTGCAAAATAAAATCTAGAGAAGCAATTTTTATTTTCATTTGCGTGATCAAAGTTAAAAAGAAAGGAGACTCAAACAAAGGTAAATAAAAGTAGATCTCTCTATACGTTGAGTTAGGCCGTGATGGCTCAAAAAGCTATTTTATTAATTAAAATAATATTAAAAAATAATTTTTTATTAATATTTATGTTTAAAATTAAATAAAATTAATATTTTATTATTTAAACAATAATTTAAACTAACTCAAATCACTAAACTCTTACTCAAATCCGATTTAATGAGAATCAGCTAGATAGGCCATGCAACTCATGAGGGTAACATCAGATTACTGTTCTTTAATTATACTTGAAAGCTTAGTCCTGAAAATAGTAGTAAAGCTCTAGCCTAATAGCCACAGACTCTAACACATGGCTTGCAAGATTTTGCTTTCAAATTCAGGTACATCAAAATATCCCCGTTCCCCAAGTTGTGTGTGTGTGTGTGTGTTTTTTTTTTTTTTTTTTCTCTTTTTAATTTTTTTCAACCTCCCTTTAACCTTTTGTATTAATAACCATGAAGTAAATTGGCATGTATGTCTTCTCAAATCTCAATATATTAAAATTTACAATCTTTTCTTGTTGGTATTTATAGAATTAACTGAAATTAAGTACCATGGGCTCTTTTATACCTATAACATCTATATCTACATGTAAGATTAAGATTCCTCAAACAATGTCTTAGTGAGTTGCTTTTGGAATGACAAGCTTTTGGATGGAACATGTTCTATTGATCATTCAGCCGTACAATTTAGAGAGAGAAGCTTCTCATTGAGTTACATGGGCTTCAAAGAAAGCTGTCTAATCTCTGTAAATTCTTTTACTTCTTTTCTTTCCCTTGGTTTTGTCCCCACTTAAGTCGGTTTCCGGACAAGTAATGTTTAGGTGTTGGAAAATTCAAAGCAGACGAGAATAGTATAAGATTTGTAAGAAAATTTAGTCACTTCTCTCCGAAGAAATTTGGTTAAGCTAGCCAGCAAGGTGGAAATAATATTTCTTTTGGAGATAAATCTCGAATAAATCATTAAATATATCGACAGCAACTTGGTTTTAAGGTATGTTATTCGATTCTTCATTTTAACCTATTTATATTTGATATAAACATTTTATACATATTTAGATATGTATATAAGAATATGATCTAGTAAATATATGAAAAAAACTTTAAAAAAATGTTAAACTGTCAAATATATATATATATATATATATATATCAATATCTTATACTTATCTTGGAATTTAGGAAACATAAGTTTTAACAAATAAATATTAATCATTTTAAGAAGGTTATGATTTATGGTTTGAATTTCTTGACTCTCTTAAATTTCTTCATATGTATAAAAAAAAAATTCAAGTATGTATATGTCGTGACAGTTTTATTTTGGCCTGAACACACAATAATTTGATAGGAAAGGAAAAAAAGAAAGAAAATATGTAGGAAACGGGAAAAGAGAAAAAAATAATAAAACTTCTCTTTTGATCTTTTAAGTTGTATATTTAACATAGTATGAGAGCTCATATTTGTTCTATTCTTACTTTCTTATTATTCCGTCTAAATTTATCGGATGCAAGTTTTTTTTTTTTTTTTTAATTTCTTGTTACGTGATATTATATCATACCTGCTAAGAATTGAATTTTTGTGATCTTATAATTTCAAGTTAGATATCTCCAATTGTAACCAAATAGTTTAAGGTAGAATGGTTAAAAATTGATTTTAATTGAATAAATGATTATTTTATAGATATGAAAAATTATAAATTCATATGTTTTTGTTTTTTTTTTTACTTCTTTTTGCCACCCGGAGAGGGAATAAACATTTTCTCCCTCTTATCTTTTCACCTTTTTTGTTGCCTCCTGTCCAATTGAGGCAGCATAAGTTTCAGCAACCAGAAAAAAGGCAATAGTTGCTCTTTAATCCATTGTAGCTGGGGATAAATGTTCTTCCCACACTGTGAACACAATTATATACTGTTGACAGATTTCGCTTAAGCCCTAGATGCTGGAAAAAGTAAAACTTTGAGATATTTGCATCAATGATATTAATATTCATCATTATCTAAAAGCCAGGTCAAATGCTATTATTGTATTGTTCAATTGTTGCTACCTTTTGTAGAAACCTGAAAGTGTATTAATTTATACCCTTTAGCTATTACATATTTTTTGCCTTTTCCAACTTTATTCTGGAAGCTTTCTTATGGATTTGAAAGGGTATCTGGTTCAACATGATTTATCAAAAAAGGTAGAGTATTTATTATCTTAAAAAAGATTCCAAGCTTTCCTTGTCTTTCTTTTCCCTTTTCCATTAAACGCTGAATAAATGCAAATTATAAGGGCAATAGTATGTTTTCCTAGCAATGCAATCCTGAGTAAAGAGGAAATTCTTATCTAGATCTTGATTATTGGTTTAAAAAGTAAATAAGTGATGCCTACTTAAAAATTGTTACATGAGAACACTTACAAGAATCTAAAACTTAATCCACTTAATTCAGCCATCATTAAGAGATGGATTGAGTAAGTTCAAGTTTCGAATCTCAATATTTATATTTTTTTTATTTTTTTAATTTTTACTAGATTACGACTTATTTTATACATAAAAAGTATAAATTTTATATTTCTCAGTAATATGAAAATTCTAAAAATATTTTGATTTGTCTTATATAGCAGTTTATAATATGATTAGGAGTATCTCTAAATTTTGTTTAAATTTAATCTCATATTTGGACGAACCTTAAACTTTACTTTTTCATAACCATTGTTGAAATCATTAACTATTGACGTGGTAATATTTATATAAACTATATTAAAGTAATCCCCTCAACTTTGGGGGATTACTTCCATTGGGTTCTCACGTGATAACCCCATTTTTTTTTGTGTATTTCAGTAATTTTTTTATTCGGTACTTGTGGTATTTTTCATGTCATAATTAAATTTAAGATATTATATGTTATAAAAATTTTGATACGTTAATAATTTATTTTAAATAAAGCTCGATATGTTTGTCTATTTGTATCGAATTATACATTATATTTATATTACAATATAGATACTATATTTTTTAAAATAAATTATTTATATAAAAATACTCTTACAACTACACATAAATAAAAATTATAAAAATATTATAAAATAATTAATATTAAATTATTGATACTACTATTATATTCTTTAAAATTACTTTTTATAAAATGTTGAAGACTTACGTCGTAGTAACCATCAATACAATAACTAACACAGTCTTTCTACAAATTGGCTCTGACACAGATTTTATGTTCTGGATGAGAAAGGGATAATTTAGAGCCAATGGGAGAAGTTGGGGCATAGGACGTATCCTATCAGCCAAATTGAGAAATACAAAATCTGATAATATTTAATAAGATTATACGAATATAAAATATAATAAAAATTTACTATGGCACGATATAAATATATTTTTAAAATCTCTATAATATGAATTATAAATATATCAAAATTAATATAAATATAAAAAACTTTAAACATAATTATAATATAAAAAAATATATAAATATAACATGAAAACATAAATTATCATGTCCCACCTACATGTATTAACAATGGTTCTCCCTCGCGCTCCCTTACTTTCTTGCAAACCATTTTTAGTGCCCCTTTGGAAATGACTGCTTGAATCTATCCTCACATAATCATGTTTCTTTGGACTCTTGAGTAGACATATTATTCTTACAAGTCAAAGATCGGCAAATTCTAACTTAATTAATTTAAATAATTATTATAAAATATGATATTTAATAAATTAAACTTAAATTTTAAAAAATATTTTTTTATTTTAAAATTTCGATTTTTTTTACCAAAAATAATATTTATTAAGATATCTTTTGATTTTAAACAATTATTTTTCAACGTATTGACAACAAAATCCTTCTAACATGTATCTTACTCCTTGTTATAGAGGACTAATGCTAGCCAAAGAGGAAAGAAAAAAGGCAATTTCAATAATACAAAGATCAGCTTCCTACAATAATTTTGACATTTGCTACATATTTTTCAAGAACATTTTTAAAATCTTTTAGCTCCATCTATTTTACACTTTAAAAAGCACTTTCATAAATTTGACTGCACTAAACAAAATTTTTACAATATATTTTGAATAAAATTCAGAGCTACAGAGGCTGCATACCTTAGCAAAGTTAGCCATCGCTATTAACTGTAATAAAAAAAAAGTTGCACCTAAACTTGAAGCAGTAAACATTTTAAGTTTTCGGTATGTAAAAATATATGTTGCTCCAAATATAACTTAGGTATCTTGGTGTTTAATCTCCACTTATCACTCTTTTCTTTTTTTCTTTTAACCTTACAAAGATGTATGGGGCAGAAGTTAAATGAAGTTGTTTAGGTGAAGTTTCCTATTAAAAAGAGCTAACATAAAAATTTATTTTGAAAATTAAAACCAATGAGTTAACAGAGTTCAATTTATCAGTATGGACTTTCTATTTTAGTTTTTATTTAATTGTTTTTAATAAGAAACTTCACTATCATCTAAAGCACTTCATTTAAGTTTTGCCTTATACATAATTACATCATAAATCCCTACATATAATCTTTCTTTCTGTTTTTATTTTTTTTTATACATATATATTGCATTCGTAGTGATATATATAGATCTGGTCCAACAGACTCATGTTGGTGCATGTTGCTCAGAGTGAATATTAGCTGATTTTTTAAGCATAAGATCACTACAACACTTTCTTTTATTTTCATTTTATTTTAATTTCTTTTAAAAAAAATGTTTTACCACTTTTGAAAGTATTCTGTGCTCTATAGTACACTTGTCTGAGAGATTCTTGTTCAAAGATTTGTCGTGCTTTTCATCTACATCTTCACTATCTTTATTGCAATCTGGTTACCTTTGCCTCCCCCTGTCTTAATGAAAAAGGTATGTTCATATTAACTAAAAACAACAAAATACTAACCCCAATAATTTGTGGACAGGCAAATTTAGACATAATTATAAGAATGTCATATGAAAAAAATAATTAAAACGCAAATAAAAATATATAAATATTTTAAAATTTACATAATATAAATTATTAATATATTAAAATTTATATAAATATAAAATACTTTAAATATGATTATGATATGATAAAATATATAAACATAATACTAATAGATAAATTATCGATCTAATAACTTGCTCAGAATATTATGTAGGGATTGACCATATATAAAAGTGTTTATGCAGTGGAATTTTATAAGTTTTAATTTACTTGACCAAAATATAACTCATTAAGTTCATAGAATAAGCAACCATGAAATCGGTAAGTGCAGAAAATTTATTTAAAAAGATTATTCCTTGCACCAAGCACAAATTTCGCTTGTTCAAATGTTCAGCCTCTAACATGATCCACAAGAACAAAAAATAAAAAGGAATTTTCTTAAAAGACAGGATGGCAAAAAAAATCTTTCATTTTTGATATTATGATGCGTTATTTTATTTAAGTTTTATTTGTTAGATGGAAAGAATAATAGAAAATTAGAAGGAAAGTAAAATAAAAGGAAAGAAAATTATTTCTATCCATTTCCAAAATATGTTTGATAGAAAAAATAAAAAAGTGAAAAGAAAAAATAATTTGCTTTTCATCCAGTGCTTGATATGATTGAAAAATGAGAAAAAAAAATAAAAAGTACATTATTCTATCATTATATCCATTGTAATTTAAGATAAAAAATAATTTAAAATATGATAGATAATCTTCTAACATGCATATGCACTTAGATTTAGAACATTCTCTAGCTAAGAAATGTTCTTGATGCTGAATACAATGGAATGACCCCTATTTATACTAGTTTCATAGGGGTTATGATTTGTACTCCTAGAAGATAACACCTATAGGATATTATCAGTTAGAAGATAATTTGATTTTTATCAGTTACAAGAGGATATTATCTTGTGATCCTTATCATTCTCCCTAGGTCAGACTGGACTCACCTTCAAGTCAAACTTAGCATCGTCCTCAAAGTATGGCAAAAGGTCGGTGACATTGAAAGTAGCAGAGACGCCATAAGCACCTGGTAGTTCAACTTTGTACACATTATTGTTGATTTTCTGCACAACTTTGAACGGATCATCAGCTTGAGGTGATAACTTGGAATTTGGTTGGTTTAGAAATCATTTTTTTTTTGCAAGTGTATCCATAGCAAGTCTCCTATTTTGAAAGTTTGTTGTCTCATATGCTTGTCACGCTGAGCCGTGTATCTTAAGTTTTGATTTTGGATTCGCTCTCAGACTTGTTCATGCAACTTCTTGATTTCCTTTGCCCTTTGGCATCGACGCTGTATTGTCACTAGTCAGATGAAGGGGGTCAAGTCTAATGGACTAAGCGGATGCGTGCCATAAACCACATCAAATGTACACTTACCGATAGCTTGATTAATTGAGTTATTGTAGGCGAACTCAACCTGTGCGAGTATAAGGTCCTATTATTTCAAATTTTTCCTGATAAAGCTCTAAAGTAGGTTTCCCAAAATCCTGTTAATTACTTCGGTTTGTCTGTCTGTCTGAGGATGGCTAACACTACTGAATTGAATCTTAGTTCCCATTTTTTTCCATAGAGTCCTCCAAAATGGCTTAAGAACTTAACATCCTGGTCAGAAGTGATAGTTTTTGGAATGCCTTGGAGACGAACAATCTCCTTAAAATATGATTATGCAACTTGAATAGCATCATTCATCTTTTGGCGTGGGATAAAATGTGCCATCCTTGAAAATCTATCTATAACTACCATTATGGAGTCTTTTAGTCTTTGAGTTTAGGGTAGTCCAAGAACAAAATCCATACTTACATCTTCCCAAGGTGCATCTGGAGCAGGAAGAATATACAATCCCGTATAGCCAAGTGATAGGTTCTGCATCTTTGGATATGGCTATTGATATCTCTTTCAAGCTTGGCTAATAAAAATTTTTTTAACTAGGGCTACAGTTTTATCTCATCCAAAGTGACCTGCAAATCTTTTATTGTAGGCCTCCTATATAATTGCTTCTCGTAATGAGCATTGAGGAATGCAAAGAGTTTTTCCTCGAAATATGAATCATTCATGCCTATGGGGACTGCTGGAAAGGTTGAGCCTCTATGTAATTCCATGCTTTACAAAAATTAGGATCATCCTGATATAGCTCTTTGATAACTTCAAACCTAACAACTTTTGCTTGAAGAGTAGTTAACAAAGTATGACGTTGGCTAAGTGCATCGGCTACAGAATTCAAGGTTCCCACCTTGTGCTTGAGCAGGAATAGATAAGACTGCAAAATTTCACTCCAAGCAGCATGTCTATGGTTGATCTTCTATTGAGAATTCAGATGCTTGAGGGCTTCATGGTCCGAGTAGAGAATGAACTCCTTATTTCACAAATAATAACTTATTATTTCACAAATAATGACTCCAATAGTTAAAGCTAGGACAATAGCATAGAACTCCTTATCATAAGTGGAGTATTTGAGTTTGGCCTCATTTAATTTTTCATTGAAAAAGGCAATTGGATATCCCTTCTAGCTCATAACGGCACCAATCCTAGTATTGGAAGCATCACAGCTGACTTCAAACACTTGGTCAAAATTTGGAAGGGTTAGCATAGCAGCTTCTGTCAAATGCTTCTTAGTTCCTCAAAGCTTTTCTGAGCTTGCTCTGTCCATTGAAACTTACCTCTTTTGATGTAGTCTGCAAGTGGTGCACCAATGGAGTTAAAATTCCTAATAAATCTCCTGTAGAATGAAGCCAATCCATGGAAGCTTAGAACATTTTGGGTAGATCCTAGAATGGGCCAACTGTTGATGGCCTCAATCTTGCCTGGGTCAACTTGGACATTTTCAGCGGTGATGATATATCCTAGAAAAATCATTTCATTTGTCAAAAAAGAACATTTGTTCAGGTTGGCATAGAGTTTTTACTATCAAAGAGTCTGGAATACTTGCCGTAAGTGCTTTAAGTGATCGTTGGGGTTCTTACTGTAGACAAGAATGCCGTCAAAGTAAACGACCATAATTTTCCCAATAAAAGGTCGAAGTGTTTGATTCATCAGGCACATGAATGTTTTAGGGGCATTTGTTAACCTGAAAGGCATCACTGTCTATTTGTATAGGTTATCTCTTATTTTGAAAAAGGTCTTCCATTCATCTTCAGGCTGAATTTTGATCTAATGATACCGCTTCGTAGGTCAATCTTAGAAAAAAATAGTTGCACCATGTAATTGATCCAACATATCATCAAGCTGAGGTATCGAGAACTAATACTTGATGGAGATCTTGTTAACTACTTGATAATCGATGCACATTCTTCAACTTCCATCTTTCTTAGGTACCAAGAGTATGGGCGTAGCACAGGGACTGACACTTTCTTGGATCATACCTTTCTTTAACAACTCTTCAACTTGTCATTGAACTTTAGCATGTTCTTGAGGACTCATCCTGTAAGAATGTTTATTAGGAATTACTACTCCTGGAATAAGGTCAATTGCATGTTGGATATCATGTATAGGTGGCAGTCCAGGTGGAATTTTGTTGGGTACGACATCTAAAAATTTAACTAGCAATTGTTTGATTGCTGGCAGAATTGTGGTTCTTTTATTTGACTCAAGCAGCAAGACCAATCCCATGGTTTGGGCTTTCGCTTTTGTCACCTTGAATTATTCCTTGGTAATTAAGGACACTAGTGGCTTAGACTCATTCTTCCCTTGGTTATATTCACTAGGTAACAATGGTGCTAGCTTGATCTTCACTCCATCCTTCACAAAGGAATAAGTGTTCGCATGATCATCGTATAGAGTGTGGTGATCATATTGCTATGGTCTCCCTAGTAGAAGATGATAGGCATCCATGGGAATAACATCACACCATACTTCATCTTGATACTTCTTGCCGATTGAAAAGGAAATAGGGCATCATTTAGAAACTTTTACCTTATTTCCCTTGTTGAACCATTGTAATTTGTATGTATGTGGATGAACTTGAGTGGCTAGGTTTAGCTTCTCCACCATGTAGTTGGATACTACATTCTCATAGCTTCCATCATCAATGATTACATCACATACTTTGCCTTGGGTAGTACAATGGGTGTGGAAAATATTGTGACGTAGCCATGACTCCTATTTTGCTTGCGTTATGTGCAAGCTTCGCCTGATCACCAGTGTTTCACAATGGTTAGTAGGTATGACTTCTTCATAAAGTACTTCGCTCCTTATTAAATACGGGCTCGCCTTCTTCTTCAAATGCTGCATAAGCTTCCCCTTCAATAATGGTGACAACCTTACGGTTGGGACATTCTGAAGTAATGTGGCCGAAACCTTGGCATTTAAAGCACTTAGGTGCTTTGGAGCTAGATTCTCTAGCAGCTTTAGGTGAAGGCTTGCTTGAAGAGTTGGGTTACTGAACCGGAGTGCTACGGAAATCAGAAGAATTCTTGGTAGAGAAAGAAGGTTACTAAAGGTTTTCTAAGTAACTGCTTCTCAACATAAATGGCTAGACGAATGACGTCGTCTAAAGTCTAGTATTGTTGAAGCTAGACCTGATGGGTGATGTTAGTGTTTAACCCTCTGAGGTAGTGGGCTATTGTTTGCTCCTCCTTTTCCTGGATATCATATTTCATCATAAGCTTTTCAAATTCCTTGGTATATTCCTCTACATATAGAGTCTTTTGGCAGAGATTATGTAGTCAAAGAAAACAATCTTGATAATAATCTTCGGGTAGGAACTTACGTGTAAGCTTGCATTGCATCTTTTCCTACATTCGAATCTTGCTTTTCCTTTCACGCTCACGCTTCCTCTTAAGATTTTCCCACCATATTGAAGCATGCTTCTTAAGCTTGATGGCAATAATCTTGACCTTTTGGTCTTCTGGCACCTCTTTATATTCGAACACTCGTTTAATTATTTGGAGCCAATCTACGAACTTGTCTAGTTGGAGCTTTCCTTCAAAATCTAGAATGTCCACTTTGATTTTGCCGTTGTGGACCGTCGATCTCTGAGGTTGACGATTACCGGTTGACGAAGTGTCACTACTATCTAAATCATCTTCTATGGCCTTTCTTGTGCATCCAATTGGGCTCGTTGGATGTTCACCATCTCTTATAGTAATTGAACTTGTCATCTTAATTCTTTTATCTCAACTTCATGCACAAATCTTCATCTTGGAGGCACGTCAACATTCCATGTGCCTGGCCTTTATGAACTTCAGATAATTCGAAGGGCTAAAGCGCACTCGACTTAAAAATATTTTAATGTTCAACATGAAGGAGTAAAAGACCATCGGATGAATCACTCATCCGACTAGTCTTAGATGGCAACCACGAAGTGGCCATAAACTTGGAGTCGCCATCAATCATTTTAAGTTAGGCACGACCGGATGCTTATTGAAAATAATACTAGAGAGTCATTGTTTTTGGTCTAGGGGTTGGTTACATGTGGGGAAGGATTAGCACCCCCACAATGCCCAAAAATTGGTACCATCTAACTATATCTTACTTGAATCTCGGTTTCCTCAGTTCCATTTTTATCATTATTTAAATAAATTCCCTCTAATATATGAAATTTCTTAAAGATAAAAGTCAAGTTTTAATGAAAATTTTATCACTTATTCACCTCAGAGAGGTGAGAAACATTGGGGTTTTTGATGAAAATGATCTCCGGATAGTTTTTAAAAAAATCAAATATCTCATGTCAGGCACTGGAGAGATACTGACATGAGATATCATTTTGTGATTCTACAAATAATTTTTAAAGCATGAATGCTTAAGGTCCCTACAAGAGGAAACGTATTAGTAAGATAGGAAATAAAATAATAAATTAATCCACACACAAAAATAAACATGCAAAATGCGTAAAAAAAGGGTGATCGAAATGTATCTCATAGTTGTCTTCGATTATTGATGAATAGCCAAGACAACAACATTGAGACTTAGTCGAATTCAGTGGAAATTTGAGGAGAGAAAAAAAAGATTTTGATGACTTGGGGATGTCCTGGAAAAAAGTTTAAATTTTAGAAGGACTGTGGAGAGCGAGGTTGGAGTATCCCCTCAGAGGAGTGGGGTTGGGGTATCCCAAAAGGTGAAAATTTGATGTCATATTGAGGTAAAAGCAGGGTTAGAGTATCCTCTCGGGGTAGTAAGGTTGGAGTATCCCCAAAATAGAGGTTTGATATTGGCTTTGAGTTAAAAACGAGGTTGGAGTATCCTCTCAGAATAGTAAGGTTATAGTATCCCTAAAAATGGAGGTTTGATATTGGATTTGAGTTAAAAGTGGGGTAGGAGTATCCTTTCATTGGGTTGGAGTATCCCCAAAAATAAAAATCTTTGACGTTGAAAGGAATGGGTCATATTTTTGAAAAAAGTGAATCTTTAAAAATCAAGAGCTGAAGTTTTGGCTAAAATGTTCCTCTTTTGTTTAGCCTTGGTCTGAGTCTAAAGGGCTTAGGCCATGGGAATGAGCCAAGTAGATCATGAGACGTTCGAATGCCTTAATAAGAGCGTTTTGGAAATTAGGCTAGAAATAGAGGACAACATTGCATTGTTTCTCTTTCTAAATTTATTTTGAGCTTATTCAGAGGTCCCCAAGGGTAAACGAGGTACTGTTGGAAAGATAACTCAGTGAGGATTAATGTAAAAATATTCTAAAAATCTAGAAAATCACTTTCTAGGCAAAATTAAATTTTGAACTTCAGCTTGTCTTGACATCAGCAGCATGTACAGGGTAAAGCTATAATGGAATTTGAAAAATCATTTTGGATTCATTCGAAATTATTAAAATGTGAATAATGCCTTTTCAAAAAGGGAATTTCATGAACTCTATGGGAAAAATATTCAAGGGATTCAAAAATGTTGTTTGTTGGGCCGAAATAGCCTAAATAGTAAACTGCTCTCAGGATCCAAGGGTTCTGGACAGTGAAGATTCAAAAAATCATAACTATTTCATCTATGATGATCTGAACGTAAATAAGACATTGTTGGAAAGGTAATTCAAAATCCTTCAAGTGAAAAATACTAATCCATTCCAGATAAATTATTTTTTATTTTTAAATAAGTTTTCAAAACTAGATCATTGTCCTACCAGAACAAAAAAAGGGAGGTATTCACTATTTTTAGTTTTTCATTAGGTTGAGCTCAGGCCATGGACATTCAAACATTGGTAACCAAGATGAGGGGTTGAAATGGGCATCACGAGTTCATTCCACAGTCTCGGAGTAGTTTGGGATGATGGAACAACCCATTGACCATACCATCATGAGGGTGTTTGGTTAATGACTAGGGATTCACATTTTCAACTAAAAGATTTCATTTCATTTTTGAAAACCAGTATTCTTAGACTCATTCTTCCATGAATCCAGAAATGAATACTTGCTTTGCCCCCAAGCTTGGAAAGCCAACTTCATAAAAATCTTAAGCTCATGTTATTCTCTATGTGTGGGAGATAGCATGTGCTTAACTTGGGGATATTTTTTTGAAATTGGGTTTCCTAGCATTTAAACAAGCATCTCAACACAAACAAAGTGCCACAAACATGATATAGAACATAGAGAACATGTATGCACAAAAAAAGAATGCATGGAGATGATAGATAGAAGCATGAACATACTTAGGATGAACATGCTAAAAAAAAAAGCATTTTTATTTCATGGAACCTATTAAGTTGCTAGGTAATGTATGGGCATACTTATGACATGTTAAGATGCATGCTTTACATGAGATGCAGATGTGAATATGGAAGGAACATGGCAAGGTCACATGGATAGAGGCTGTTATGGTAATGAAAAAGTAAAGGGACAACATGTAGGCACCAAGAAAAACATCAAGATCCTAAACTACCACAACCAAAGTCACAAAAATGCATAAGAGTTTTAGGGTGGCCATAAAAGCATAAAAAGGGTTTATTAAGATGATGTTAATGGCAAAATAGAAAATATAAAGATCAAGGTAGAGGGGATATACCAAAAAGCTTGAACTTCCTTTTTTTCAGAGCAATGGCTGTAGGCTCAATTTATTCCTTCTCCTTGCTATTTTTTAGCGAGAAAAGGATGAAAAGAAGTAGCCTCTTAGTAGTATGGTTGATGGTGAGGCTTTTTAAGGATCAAAATGTGTGGAAAGTTAGGTTCTTAAAGGTTTTCCAGTGGTGGTTTGGGGTAGCTACGAGAATAAACTATGGAAGTCAATGAAATAGAGTTTTTCGAAGTGTTTTTAGGGCTAAGAATGGCTGGAGAAGTTTTAGGAGTGGCTCTAAGGTGAAGAGTTCTTTTTTGGCTCTCTGAGGTAGCTGGTTTTTTTCTAAGGTAGCTTCCTCTGATATGCTTTTTTGTTCTCTTGGTTCAGCCTCTCCTTTGTAAAAGACAATGCAAAGGGCTTCATTAATTTTTCTTCTGTAGCAGGGCATATCTTTAGCTACCATGTTCAGTTGACTTCCTTCTTATTGGTTCTACCATGCTAATCAAGGGGACAAAAAGGCTGTGAAAGCCTGCAAGCTGGAGATATGCCTACCACCCTCTTACACCTATATATTTTATGAAAGTGACCTTTGTCATTAATTGTTTGGACTCCAAAAATTTGTAGAATCCGTCAATGAACCCATAGTTAAGGTTTACAATGTTATATGATAGTTTTTTGTGCAAAAACATGTTTAAATCAGATTTTGAATGGGTAATGCGAAAGCTAAAAGGTGGCTCAAAGTAGCCAAAATTGCCTGCATGTGTCGATATGTATCACTCTGTATCGATACTCAAGGCAAATTTTATGCATGAGTATCAATAAAGGGATACTTGTATCGATACTAAGAGCATAAATTATTTTCAGTCTCAAGGCTCTATGGACTTGTATCGATACTCTATGGACTTGTATCGATACTCATGCTTGTGTATCGATACATTTGGCCAAAAATCATAATTTTAGCTACTGCCAAGACTTGTATCAATACAATCATGCTAGGTATCCATACCAAACCCTCATGTATCGATATTACACATGAAAATTCAAAATTTTGGTAACGTGAAAGTCCTGTGATAGTGTTTAAGCACCCATATGACCCGTACATACCTTAGGTTCCTCGAGTTGTCTTATCTTGGTCACAAAAAGAGGAAAATTACCTTATTTTTGAATTTTTCTTTAAAATGATCCATAGGCATTTTAGGATTTCGTAAAAAAATTTTGTCGTTGGGTGATGATCGTCCCCTAGCTTTATTTTTATTTTTTTTGATTTTATCACCTTTTACTTAACTCCCGAGATACCAAAAACTGTTCTAGACAAAATAAGGTGTTTACAGCTGCCCCTCTTTGACTGTTGCTAAGTATTAGGAACAAGGCAAAGATAAATAGACACCATTTTGTTCGAGCAGTGTATTAGGTTTTTTTTAAGTGAGAAAAAAAAGATGTCCTACTCTTTGAGGACTAAAAGAAAAGAAGTGCCACTAGCTCGTGTGGGCTTAAAAGCAATAAAAAAGGCATCCTGCTCTTTGAGGACTAAAATGAAGGGGGTGCCACTAGCTTGTGTGGGCTTCAAAGAAAAAAAAGGTGTCATGCTCTTTGAAGACTAAAATGAAAGGGGTGCCACCAGCCTGTGTGGGCTTAAAAGAAGAAAAAAATGTGTCCTGCTCTTCGAGGACTAAAATAAAAAAGTTGCTATCAGCTTGTGTGGCCTCAAAAGAAAAAAAAAAGATGCATCCTGCTCTTCGAGGACTAAAATAGAAAGGGTGCTACTAGCTTGTGTAGGCTTAAAAGAAAAGGCATCATGCTCTTTGAGGACTAGAATAAAAGGGTTCCACCAACTAGTGTAGGCTTAAAAGAAAAGGCATCCTGCTCTTGAAGGACTAGAATGAAAGAAAAGGTCTTGGTTTTTTAGGACAAAGAAAGAAAATGTCCTGCTTTGAGGACAAAGAAAGAAAATGTCCTGCTCTTTGAAGACAGAGAAAAAAAATATCCTATTCTTTGAGGACAAGAAAGAAAAGGTCTTGCTCTTTGAGGACAAGAAAGAAAATGTCCTATTTTTTTAGGATAAAAAAGGAAACATCCTATTCTTTGAGAACAAAGAAAATAAAAGGTCCTACTCTTTGAGGATAAAGAAAGAAAAGTTCCTGCTCTTTGAGGATAAAGAAAAGAAACATCCTGCTCCTTGAGGACAAAGAAAAAAAAGTCATGCTCTTTAAGGACAAGAAAAGAAAATGTCTCACTCTTTGAAGACAAAAAAAGAAAACATCCTACTTTTTAAGGACAAGGAAAAGAAAATGTCCTGCTCTTTGAAATCAAAGAAAAAAGCATCCTACTCTTTGAGGACAAGAAAGAAAAGGTCATGCTCTTTGAAGATAAGAAAAGAAAATGCCCTGTTCTTTGTGGACAAAAAAAGAAAGCGTCCTGCTCTTTGAGTACAAAGAAAGAAAATATCCTACTCTTTAAGGATAAGAAAAAAAAAAGGTCCTACTCTTTAAAGACAAGAAAGAAAAGGTCTTGCTTTTTGAGGATAAGAAAAGAAAACGTCCTACACTTTGAGGACAAGAAAAGGAAATGTCTTGCTCTTTGAGGACAAAGAAAGAAAATCTCCTGCTCTTTAAGGACAAGAAAAGATAACATCCTGCTCTTTGAGGACAAGAAAAGAAAATGTCCTACTCTTTGAGGACAAAAAAAAAAACTTTTTACTTTTTGAGGACAAAAAAGAAAAGGTCATGCTTTTTGAAGACAAAAAAGGAAAACCTCTTGCTCTTTGAAGCCAAGAAAGAGAAGGTCCAGCTCTTTGAGAAAAAGAAAAAAAACATCCTGCTCTTTGAGGACAAGAGAAGAAAATGTCCTGCTCTATGGGGAAAAGAAAAAAAATGTCTTGCTCTTTGAGGACAAGAAAGAAAACATCCTGCTCTTTGAAGAGAAGAAAAGAAAATGTCCTGCTCTTTGAGGACAAAGAAAGAAAATGTCCTGCTCTTTAAGGATAAAGAAAGAAAATGTCCTACTCTTTAAGGATAAGAAAGAAAAGGTATTGAGATTTGTAGACACCTTATTGTGTCCGGGGTAATTTTTAGCAACCTAGAGCATGGACGTAAGAGGAGATGATGATCACCGGGCGGTAGCGTCGCCCAGCGAAAAAGTATTTTGAGGATGTCAAGAAGGCCTAGGGATCATATCAAAGGTAAATGCAAAGATGTGCCATCAAATGTAGTCTAAGGTATCTAGGGACAAAAGATAAAGAAAATTCATAATTTTACTTGAAGTATCGATACATGGTTTTCATGTATCGATACAATGCTCCAACGTGCCAAAAATTTGAAATGTCCCCATTTTTATCGATACAACATGTAGATGTATCGATACATAAGCCTCTGTATTGATACAGGACCTAATGTATCGATACTTGACCAGGCCACGACCAAAACATGCATTCTGTAAAGGAATCTATCGGTACAGTGGTTCATAGTATCGATACAATTGTTCATAGTATCGATACATTGATCATTGTATTGATACAATGTTCATTGTATTGATACACACAAGGTTTTTAGACCAATGTATCGATATATTATGCAATATATCAATACATGCAGGCCATTTTCATAGTCCGGGCATTTTTGACTCATCCACCATTGATCCAAAACTCGATTTTAACTCGTTTCTTTGCATAAGGAAAGATTAA
>JBBYHM010000026.1:18588131-18611489 GCA_038381775.1 Adansonia rubrostipa
ATATATATATAATATGGATAGATTTAAATAAGCCTAAACTAGTTATTTACAAGTATGAATGAACTTAGATAAAATTTGAGTTCAATATTTCAAGCCCATTTTAGACAACTATATATAATTTTAATATTATAATTAAACCTGACCTACCTAATAAACAAATTCCAACGTTGAAGTTAATTCGTTGAAGTTAATTCTTTCTAGCTGCAACTTTCTATATAGTTTATACCAATTGTTTGAGGTTGTTTAAAAGACTACAAAAGTTCATTGGTAGTTCCTCTACATAACGAGAGAAGTATTTTAGTTTTTATACTATTAAAGTTAGTATTTTAATTACTTTACTTTAAAAACTATAGCAAATAAAAAAGGTCAGCGGTGCTAAAAAAACTGCTTAAATGCTGATAAAATATTGATTTGTTACATGATATGAAATTTTAAATTTTATATATAAAAAAAAACCCAAACTCGACCCACAACCCAAACATATTTCTATATAAAAATTTAAAATTCTACATTATATGACACATTAGTATTTTATTAATATTTAAATAGGTTTTTAGTACCGTTAATTATTTTTCTTATTTACTACACTTTTCAAAATAAAAGTATTAAAATGCTAAATTTAATAAGTATAAAGACTAAAATATTTTTTTCACTATACTAAAATGATTGTCAATAAAAATCTATTGGCAATCCTTATACTATAAGACAATAGAAAAATTTATTTGTTTAATGGAAGTGGGAGGATTATCATAGGAGCTCCTCCAATATAGAGTAGCATTGAATTTCATTTCTAAAATGTATTTATAAGGGATCAAATAAAAGAAAAACTTACTTTATTTAGTACGTACTTTTAAAAATATTTTCAAAAAATAGCAATAAATAAAAAGAAAAAGCAAATTTCTAATTTGAGTAATCATATGTGTTATATCTAATAAGGTATACATCTGAAAAATTATTTTTTAAATCAAAATAATTTTTAATTTTTAGTTACAAATAAACTTATTCAATTATTAAAATCTTTCTAAATTTTAAAGAATTTTAAGAAGTTAGGCTTATACATCTCTTTTATTCTAATAATTTAAATTAGAAAAAAAGCGATATTCTAAGTAAAATTACTAAAAAGATAAAAACTATCTTCAAATGTTTTTTTTTGTCAATTAGGTAGCATAATATTATTTCTTATATCTAATATAAATAATTTCAGATTTATTAAATATAATAAATTTGGCAAAGCAAATTTAATTAAGTTACTGTAACCAAACTAAATTATAAAACAAATACATATAATTTTATTCGGTTATTGTATAAAATTATCCACAATTTTATCCAAAAATTTTAAATTCGTAAAATTTTGCATACAATTTTATTTGGCTATTGTATACATTTTGGGTTTTCGAAAAACACTAGGTACTGTCAAGGACTAGTATCGATACTTGCTTTTAAAACCTTATAAAAAGTATTTTCCTTGGTTTTAAAAAGATCATAACAGACTCAAAAATATTTTCTATACAAATATGCATTAAGAATATACAATTTTGATAAAAGCTGAAGAGTCGAAAACATTTTTGGATTTTTTAAAGTATTTACAAATTAATTCATAGAAAAATACTAAATTGAACATATTTAAGCAAAAATTAATTAAGCTTAAATTTTGTTATCTCAAAACCAATATCAATTCAAAGTTTGTGATTTTGTAATCTTGTTCATTGATTTTTATTTGAAGGGCAATAAATTTCTGCTCATTATTATATATCTATACAATCTTTTATATAATATAAACAAATCAGATTATAGTTAGGTCTTTGATTTGGGAATTTTTCGCTCTTACTTCAATTGTTTGGCTCGAATGTGAAGAAAAATAACACAAAAGTTTTAACAATTAATCAAAATTAAAATTGAGTTTTATTATTATTATTATTATTATTTAGTTATTAAAATTATTTTATGTATTAAATATGGTTAAAAAGATTCACTTTTTACAAATAAAATTATAAAATTTCATGTCATCAAAGAGATAAATTAAAATTTATAAAAAAATAAAGTCAAAAGAATTAACATTCACGTCATAAAGTCAAATGACACATCAGTTATAGTATTGATTATAACGTGTTCATCTTTTGGACCTGAATCATTTAAAAACTAATGAAAGTAGATTATCAAACTAAGGTACAAGGATTAAATTCACTTGTTGACTAAATTCACTTGTTGACTATAATACAGAGATTAATAGTACAATTTGATCTCTTTAAAAACACTCGTGATTAGATTATCAATTTATTTATTCCTATCATATTGATATTATTTTTATATATCATAATCTTATTTAAGGTTTTAATACATTCGTTCATTTATATCATATCCATGTTATTTCTTATTTTATATTTTAATTATTTTTTATATCGTGCCTATAATTATTAGATTTACCTATTGTAGACAATTAATTTCATCCGAGTCCTTTCTTCGATAATCTTAAATATTCAAGATTAAAAACTTAATGGCTACCCACGTTGGAAATGATCTTTTTCAAATGAATCAGATATTTACAAGGAAAAAGTCATGTCAATATGCACTCCAAAAAATAAAAAATATTCAAGAAAAAATTTGTATTAGCATTTTTTATCATAAGGTATCAAGTTGGCAATTTTGTCAATTATTTTTAAATTTCTCACTGTATCACGAGCATTTTGCTTGCGACTTATTTTGGTAAAGACTTGTTTTGGATTTTGGATTTTGTAAATTAATATTTTGAATAATATATTGTATTGAAATTTTTCTTGTTCTAAAATATGAGCTTTCCTTTATTTATAAAATTTTAGGTGAAATTTTCTTGAGTTTTGAACTCAAAAATTTTTTAAATATTTCCATTTACCCATTATAAAATTAGTTTTTCAAAATTTATTTTCTTTTATGAGTTTTGCATTTTTTTCAAAACTTTCCTATTTCTAGTAGGATTTTTTTGAGTTTATAATTTTTAAAATTCTTCAAATATTATTATTTAATTCATATTAAATCAGTTTTTCAAATTTTATTTTATTTTATGAGTTTTGCATTTTTTCAGAATTTTTTTGTTTACAAGATATAGAGTTTTCTACTTCGTAAATTTTTTTTGTATGATTTTTTTTAGTTTATGATTTTTAAAATTTTTCAAATATTATTATTTAATTCATATTAAATTTGTTTTTTGTTTATGCTTTCCTCACGGGTACCAGAAGCTAGGCAGGACCCTGCAATACAGAGAAAGTCAGGAGGATACTAGAGTTTTTGCTTCGAGAGCCTTCTCCGATGGTTAAGTCAGAAGGGTGCTTTGTATAATGGTGTATATGTGTTTAGGAGTCGAATCCTCACCTTTGGGCTTGCTTGCCCCTTTTTATAGAAGTTGTTTGGAGACATTGTTAGGTGATTTGATAGTGATATGACCAGCACCGAGCTAGGTGTCAGACTATGGTGCCTAGTGGTCAGCTCCGTCAGTTGGCTGCCGTTCAGTAGATGTCAACTCTGCGTTTAAGTCGTTGTCGGAGATGTCACATCACTGTCAAGTGCTGTTGGGCAATCGGCTTTAGGATACTGCTTGGCGATCGCCCGCTCGAGGAGGAACAATTGATCGGTGATCGTTTGACGATCGTCATACATAGAGGTATAACATTTTTAAAAATTTATTTTATTTTATGAGTCTTAAACTTTTTTTAGAATTTTTTATTTTCAAGATAAGGAGTTTTCAACTTTGTAAATTTTTTGGTAATATTTTTTTGAGTATAATTTTTAGAATTCTTCAAATATTATATTTAATTCATGTTAAATCAATTTTAGAAAATTTAATTTATTTAATGAGTTTTGTATTTTTTACATGTAAAAAGTTTTTCTCGTAAGGGTTCTTTTCATAAAATTTTACTAATTTCGACATTTTAATGATTTTTCCTTGAAAATTAATATTTTTTTTTGTTATTAGAATAAATTAAATTGATCATATGAAAATTTATTTTAAATACATAGTTTTTAATTTTTACAATTAATCTTTTGAATTAATTTTTATCGTATACTTTTACATATTATATAAATATGTCCCAAAATTTTAAAAAATGGATGATATCATGGATGACACAAGCCACTAAATGACAAATTGAATTAATTCAAATCAAATCAAGTTAAAAAGACATAATTACAAAATCAAAAATCAATAAAAAAAAGAAAAATTCAAAGAAATTCCTAGAACATTTTTAGCCAAAGGCTGTTTATTTCAGCCCTTGGTCGATCCTTCCCTTATAAAAAGGGAAAAGATATTTTCAAGTGGAGCTTTATGCTTCCAACAAAAATAAAACACATAAAAACATTAATTTCTTTTAAATTTCAAGCATTTTAAATGTATATACATTTATGAATCCATGATTTTTGTTCATCTTATACATTGATTCATTTTTGTGAGTCAAAATCATGTTAAAGCTCATGGATTTTCATCCATGTTGAAAGGCTAAATATATGTTTATATTTAGATTGTTTTTCTTAATATTGTCATGTTAGTATGTTGATTTATATATTTATATATTTATTTTTTATGATTTTATTTTTGTATTTAAGTTTAATGATATTTATTCATGGTTATTTTCATGATATTTTATTGCAAAATATTAATGAAAGTTTGTTTTTCACCTTGGCCGAATTTAATAGGAATTTTCTATAATGATTCATGCTTATTTTTGTGTTGATTTTATGTTTTTTTAGTTGTTTTGCAATATAAGGAAATCTAGGGATTAAATTGTATTCAAATGTTTTATATATCATCCTTGCTTGGCCGAAACTCCTTAGCACCATGGAAGTAGTGTTTTAGGCATTTTCAAACATATTTTATGCTTTTTTTTTTTTTACATTTTAAGGGCTAATTTGTAATTTTACAAAGTCTAAGGACTAGTTTGCAAAAAATGAAAAATTTTCTTTTATCTCTAAAACCGCTTGGCCGAATCTTCATAACTATGTTTTTTGTGATTTACATTCTAATTTTCATATGTTTGATGATGTTTTGTGGTGTTTTTCCATGCGGAGACCAAATTGCAAAATTAAAAACTAGTTCACAAAAAAGTGAAAAATTTTGTTTCAAGGCTAAGGTGTTTGGCCGAATCTTCATGAGAATGTTTGCTGTGTTTTACATGTTTACTTTCATATATTCGACAAATTTTTGTGGTGTTTTTTCATGTAGGGATCAAATTACAAAATTAGAAAAGTTTAAAGACTATATAGCAAATCTCTGCATTTTAAAGGCAAAATGTTTTTTTTTTTTTTTGTAATGATGAAATATTTCTCACATTTCTATGGTCTTCTATAAGGTTGTAGAAATTATTAAAAAATTTCATATCCTTTCGGTATTCTGTTAAGGTACGAAATGAAATTTAGGTAATTTTTACATTTTAAGCCAATTTTGGTATTTAATTTCCCTGTTTAGGATAGGTTCATCATTTATCATCATATTAGTGTCCATTAGGATACTGAGATACTTTCATGTTAAAAGTATACCTAAAGACATTTTGATAATTTTTCCTAAAACTAAGTCCTAAGAAGTCGCCAGAATGCTTTTATGCCAAAAGTATATATTTAGGATAGGTTCATCATTTCTTATCATCCTAGTGTCCATTACGATACCAGAATACTTTTATATCGAAGGTATAATTTTGGGATATTTTTGTAATTTCTCTTAAAACTAAGTCCTAGATAGTAACCGGGATGCTTTACGCCAGAAGTGTATAGTTAAGATAGGTTTATCATTTCATAATCATTTTAGAGTTCTTAGGATTACCATGATACTTTCATTTCAAAGGTAAACCCAAAGGGCATTATCATAATTTTGTATTAGAACCAAGTCCTTTATAATTATTGGGATACTTTTATTTCGAAAGTACACATTAGGAATAGTTTGTCATATTAGACCATTTTCGGGTCATAAGGTTAATATTTTTAATAAAATCGAATATATTTTTTAAAAAAAATTTAAGACAATGTCTTCAAGTTAGAATAACACAAAACATTTCTCCCAGTATGTGAAATTGATTTTACGGATTATTTTAATAACGAGGAAAGTCAAGAGTTTTCAATTTTTGTAAAAACAAAACCTTTTGTATTCCACCGCTTTTTAAAACCTTTTATATCCCATCGGCTCTCTAACAGGGTACGAAGAGAATGATAAAAACTTTCGTGTTTTCCTAGTTCTCTGGAAGGGTACGAAAGATATTTTGATTTTCAAAAATATAAAAAACCTGCTTTTCTCAAAATAGTAAATTTGTTTAACAAAATATTATGTATGGGAATTATGATTGAATATTAAATATTGAAAACAAGCAAAAATCAAAATTTAAATTAACATATGATTATAAGGTATTGATTTTCAGACATAATGAGAGGGTCGATCATTACTCATGATTATAACCAACTCTCGAACCCTTTCACGTAATCTCTGGTATCAACATGGACCTCAGGTTGTTTTTGGGGGTTTCATAACGCTCAAACATATAAGCTCTAATGGGAGACCAATCTCACATAGCCAAATAGATTGGTGGCGAGTCCAATATAAATGGTTATTTCATAATGACTATTTAGAGTTAAGTCGAGTGAGTGATTCATCTCAGCAACTCAATCCCTAGATATGAAGAAATAAAGTAATAAAACAATAATGATATGGGCCCCCAAAATAGATGAAAATAATGAAATGTAGACACATATAAGAATAAAGGGTACATCCGCTGCTTTAGGTTGGGCAGGTCAGGATTTGTATCCGAGCTATGTTTGTAGATGCTGGATTTCGTCCGAATCTTTTTTTTCTTTTTTAATAATCTTGAATATCCGAGATTAAGGACTTAATGGCAACCCTCATTGGGAATGATCTTTTTCAGATCAATCAGACATTCTCAAAACCTTTTTGTTCATAGTTAAATGACCGCAAGTTCATGTGATAAAAAAAAGAATCATACTTCGATCTCTAATTTCGGATATATAAGACGAATATTTAAGAAAAAATCATTTTTTATCTTTTCTTGTCAAAATTTTGAGAATTTGTTTTTGCAAACGATATCGCGATCAAATTTACCATTTTTAGAAATTTTTAGAGAATTTTTCATTAAACTTGGAAGTTGACCGTCGTATAATTATATTGATACCTGTATGGTATTTATGCTGATACGTGCTTCAAAAAATCAAAAATATTCAAAAAAAATTCATATTGGCATTTTATACCATAAAGAGTTAGGTTCTCCATTTTTGTGACTAATTTTGATTTTTTCATAATATTACGAGTTTTATACTCGTAAAATTTTTCTTGATAAAGTTATTTTGGATTTTGGATTCTCATCTTTACCATTTTGTAAATTAGTACTTTAGATAATAGTTTTTATTTAATTTATTTTTATATAAATTTTAATGGATTCTTTAAAATTTTCTCAGTTCTAAAATACAACCTTTCTTTTATTTGTAAAATTTTATGGTGAAATTTTTTCAAGTTTTTAACTTCAAAATTCTTTAAAAATTTGCATTTAATTATAATTAAATTAGTTTTTTTAAAATTCATTTTATTTTAAAAGTTTTATATTTTTTTCGGTTTTTAAAATATAGAATTTTTTAATCGGTAAATTTTTTTTAAGAAGATTTTTCTTAGTTTATAATTTTTAAAATTCTTCAAATTTTATCATTTAATTCATATTAAATCAACTTAGGAAAATTTCTTTTATTTTTATCAGTTTTGCAATTTTCTTTTGAAATTCTTCTGTTTTCGAAATACAAAATTTTTTTACTCTATAATTTTTTAGGAAGATCTTTCTTAGTTTATAATTTTTAAAATTTTTTAAATATTATTATTTAATTCGTCCTAAATCAGTTTTGAAAAATTTAATTTATTTTATGAGTTTTAAAATTTTTTCTATTATTGAGATACGGGTTTTATACTTCGTAAATTTTTTCGATGAGATTTCTTCAAGTTTATAATTTTTAAATTTCTTTAAGTATTATTATTTAATTCATTGTAAATCAGTTTTAAAAAATTTAATTTATTTTATGAGTTTTAGAATTTTTCTAAGATACGGAGTTTTCTACCCTTAAATTTTTCGGTAGATAATTTTGCAAATTCTTCAAATATAATTGTTTGATTCATATTAAATCAATTTTTAAAATTTATTTTATTTTATGAGTTTTACATTTTCTTCCATAATTTCTTTCGTTTCAAAAAATATAAAATTTTTTACTTAGTAAATTTTTTGAGAGAATTTTTCTCAGTTTATAATTTTTCAAATTCTTAAAATATTATTCTTTAATTTATATTAAATCAGTTTTAAAAATTTTAATTTATTTTATGAGTTTTAAAATTTTTTCTATTACCAAAATACAGAGTTTCTACTCCATAAATTCTTTCAGTAGGATTTTTTGAGTTCATAATTTTTAAAATTCTTTAAATATTATTTTTAATCCCTATTAATTCAGTTTGTAAAAAATCAATTTATTTTATGAGTTTCGTATTTTTTACATATAATAATTTTTTTCTTGGAAAGGGTTTTTCTTGTAAAATTTTACGAGTTTGCTATTTTAAAATTTTTTTCTTCCTTTTGTTACATACATAAAAAATTATCTTCAGTATTAGATTGAATTAAATTGATCATTTTGAAATTTTATTTAAAAAACATAATTTTTAATTTTTATAGTTTAATCTTCTTAATTAATTTTTATGGTATAATTTTACATATTATATACAAATATCACTCAAAATATCTCTAAAAATCAATGATGTCATGCATGATGTCACTTTAAAATGACAAGGGTATAGGCTTATGACACAACATTTATTATTTTCTAACCTAACAAGTTAACATTAAAAAAAAAAAAAAAGATAAAAGGCCAACAGCCAAGAAGGAAAGAAGAAGACTTATTGCTGTCCCTCCCACCTTGAAAAACCGTGGGACAATTTCTCCTAAATTGCGAAGGATTTCCATGACAAAATTTAGCCATTTTTCTTAAAATTTCTCATGAATTCTTAGGTTTTCAAGCCTTTCAAGGTAGCTTCATGTAGAAATCTTGTAATTTTTTATTATTTCCATCATTTTTCTTCATTTTTGTAAGTCAAAAGATATGTTAAAGCTCATGGATTTCATCCATGTTGAAAGGCTAAACATGTTGATAATGATCTATTTTCTGTATATTTGTTGTTATTCTTTGTTTTCTTTTTATTAGTTATGCCTTGATTCGTTTTTACATATATTTTTGTTGTTGTTGTGATTTTGATTTTATTGTATAGGTGTGGTTATGTTAATCTTTTCTTGAAGTTTATATGATAATATAATGTTAAATACTTTTTGCATATTTATTTTTGTGATTTTATTTTTATTTAAGCTTGGTAGTATTCTAGTATGACCTTAACATGCATTTAGGTTTAATTTCATGAAAAGTGAATTTTTAGGGTCATTTTGTTAAATAGTTGAAATTTTGGAGTTTAATTTTTTTTTTAATTTTTTAGGCCTCTTAGGAGCTATTTTGGTTCATGGCAGCATTTTCATAATTTTTCCTTTTTTTTTTCAAACCCATTTATGGGTGTTTCCTAGCTTGATTGAAACTTACAGGGGTCAAAATTGTAAATTTTCATTTTTTACGCTATTTAAGGATATTTCCTATTTGGCCAAATCCTTAAGGACCATTTTATAATCTTTTTAAAATTCTCTAAATTTATTTAAATGTATCTACATGATTAAGTCAATTAGGTTGTGACTAGAAAATAGAAATTTTCAATTTTTAGGCATTTTGGGGGCATTTAACAATTTAAAAAAATTAGGGATTTGGCTACAAATATCATAATTTTTTTTGAGGCCATGGGTGCTTGGTCGAATGTCCTAAAGTCCTTAGGTGAATTTCTCATGTATTTTTTATGTGTTTTGATGTGTGTGTTATGCCTTTTAAATCATTTAGGGACAATTTGCAATTCTAGAAAAGTTTAGAGACCATTAGGGAAATCTAGCATTTTAGGTCAAAATGGTAATCTCTAGCATGAAATCATCAACTTGGATTATTTTAAATATTTTTAGCATTCCATTGGTCCTCCGGTGGGGTGCTAAAAATACTAAAATCTTTCTTATTCTTTCGATTCTCCATTAGGATACAAAATGCAATTTTTAAAAAGTTAGGGACTTAATGGCATTTTTGCATTGTAGGTTACTTTAAAAACATAAATTACCCATTTAGGGTATTTTGGGCAAAAAAAATATTTTTAGCATTTTAGTTAATTTAGGACTACTATTTAATCTAGGAAAATTTAGGGACCCATTAGTAATTTTTGTACTTTAGTTCATTTTTATCATCTAAATTACCCATTTAGAGTAAAAATCATCATCGATTGTCCTTTCATGTCCTTTAGGATTGCCAAGATACATTCATGTTGAAGGTACACCATATGGGCATTTTGGTAATGTTTTTAGAACCAATTCTTAGGCAGTCATGAGGATGCTTTTATGCCAAATATGCACATTTAGGGTAGGTTCACCTTTTTATGATCATTTTTTAGTATTTTAGGGTTATTGGGATACTTTTACGTCAAAAGTACACCCCAAAGGCATTTTGGTAATTTCCCTTGAGTGAAGTCCTTAGTAGTAATCAGGATGCTTTTATGCCAAAGATGTACATTTAGGATATGTTCACCTTTTTATAATCTTTTCATGTCCTTTAGGGTTATCGGGATACTTTCATATTGAAAGTACACCCCCAAGGCATTTTGGTAATTTCCCTCAAAATGAGTCCTAGGTAGTTATCAGGATGCTTTTATGCCAAAGATGTACATTTAGGATAGGTTTTCCTTTCTATGATCCTTTTCATGTCTTTTAAGGTTATCGGGATACTTTCACGTCGAAGGTACACCCTAAGGGTATTTTGGTAATTTTCTCTTGAATCTAGTCTTAGGTAGTCATCGGGATGCTTTTATGCCAAAGATGTACATTTAGGATAGGTTCACCTTTATATGATCCTTTTCTTGTCTTTTAGGGTCGCTGGGATACTTTCACGTTAAAAGTACACCTTAGGGGCATTTTGGTAACTTTTTTAAAATCAAGTCTTAGACAATAACTGAGATGCTTTTATACCAAAGGTGAATGTTTAGGATTTTCTTAGCCTCTTAAGGTCATTTTAGGGTCCACTAGGGTTATTAGGCTACTTTCACGTCGAATGTATACCATAGGGGCATTTTGGTAATTTTTTTATTGGGATGCTTTTACGCGTAAGGTGAGTATTTTAGAATTGGTTTAGCCTTCCTAGATCATTTTAAAGTCCATTAAGGTTACCGAGATACTTTCATGTCATAGATATACTCCGAGGGTATTTTCATAATTTTTCTTCGAGTCTAGTCTTAGATATGCATTAGCATGCTTTTAGTTAGAAAGTGCATATTTAGGATAGATTCACTCTTTTTCAAACATTTTGGAGTCTTCTATGGGTTGTCGGGATCTTTTATGTTGATAGAATACCCCATGGGTATTTTTGTAATTTTATATTAGAACCATATCCCATATAAGTACTAGGATGCTTTCACGTTGAAAGTACACATTAAAAATATGTTCAAAAAATTAGGTCATTCCTAGGTCATAGAGTTTGTATTTTTTATAATAAAATTATTTTTATAAATGAGGCAATGTCTCATAATTAAATTAATACGTAGGACTCCTACCAGAATATGCAATGGATTCTATGGATTATTTTAATAACGAGATACCCTTTTTCAAAATGAAAGTCGAGATTTTTTAATTTTTGTAAAAATTAAACCTTTCGTTTTCCATAGGTTCTCCAGCGAGGTATGACAGAGAATGATAAAAATCTTCGTGTTCTCTTGGTTCTCCCAGAGGGTATGGAAGAAATTTCGATTTTCAAAAATATTAAAATCCAATTTTCTTGAATAATAAACTTCTCTAATAAAATATTATGAGAATTATAATTAAATATCAAATATTGAAACTAAATAAAAATCAAAATTTAAGTTAACACGCGATTAATGGAGTACCGATTGCTAGGCATCACAAGAAGGTCGATCCTTACTTGTGATTGTAACCGACTCCCGGAACCTTTTATGCGATTTCTGGTATAAGCGTAGACCTTGGAGTTTGTTGTCAAGAGTTTCGTAACCCTCAAAAATATAAACTCTGGTAGGTATCTAATCTCAACTAGCTAAAATAAGATTGATGGCAACTCCAAAATAAATGGTCATTTCGTAACGATTATTTAGAGAAGTCAAGTGAGCGATTCATCTTGACAATTCAACCCCCAGGTACGAAAAATAATATTAATGAAGATATGGACCCTTAAAAATAGAAAAAATTAATTATATAGATATTTATATAGAAACAATGGATACATTTGCCATTTTAAGTCAGGCTGGTCAGGATTTGTATCCGGGCCACGTTGCGATAGCTTGACGACTCCATTAGGGACAGTTAAAGAGTCAAGCCTAAAATTAATTATGTGTTAAATAAAATTTGATTAATATGATTTGAATAAATATTTAATTATAATTCCCAATATCTCTAAAAATTTTTCTTTTATTTTTGTACTAATCCGATTTCGTGTTTCCTTTATTTTTTTTTTTTGGGAAAGGGATATTTAGGACATGGGTTTTATTTTAATGATATTTCACAAGAGTGGTTAGTTTATCCCTTCGTACCCACTAAACATGTATGCAGTAGTTTCTCTTTTACACCCTTGGAAGGGGCATAGGTAGCCAATATTTTAAGTGAAGGTGAAGTAGCTTTGCCTTCTAAAATGTTAGCCTCTGCCTTGGCTAGTGAAAAGTCTACTGGGAGTAAATTTTTGCACCTACCAAAGATGTTAGCCTCGTTACGGGCATGGAAGATACTCCTACTCGAATTAAAACTTTTTTTATATAAACCTGCAATGGGTAAGGAGAAGATACCTCATTAGTTCGTTCTGGGCTCGGGAAGCAGTTCAAGAACCAATTTAAAGGCTTATCATAAATCTTACACAGTGAACCTTGGTGACCTCCCAATGGAAACCATGCCCGATTTTAAAAATCACCAAAAATTAGGGACACACGAAGGGATAAATTCACCTTTCTTTTTCTTATTTCTTTTTATTTGATTATTTATGTTTATTTAGATGATTTGTTGTATTATTTCTCCCTGTCAAATTTTTTTATTATTATTTAGATTTATTATTTGTTACGGATACTAACTTATCTATTCTTTTTTCTTTTCTTGATGCATTTTTCATCTGCATACAGGGACGCTTGCTTTAGACTTGAATTTTAGCTTAGTTAAATTTTCATTAGATTTCATGCCTGAATGAGTACATACGATGGTTATTTCCAAAACATTTGAGAAAGTTCATGATGAATTCGAGTTCAATAAAAAAAGTATGGGGATTGCATTCCAAAGAGTTATGTGTTAGAATCGCATTCCCTACTAACTTGTCATAGTAGGGAGGACATAAAGTACCCTCAAACAACATGGTTGTTTCTTTCTCAGTTAATAGAAGTTGCATATGAGAAGTTACATCCCTCCATCTCTGGGTATATTCTTTGAAGGATTTTGTGGGCTTTTTCTCCATATTCTAAAGAGTTAATTTATTAGGTACCCATTCAGCCATATGTTTGTACTGTTGGAGAAATGCATTAGCCAAATCAAAGTAGCTTTGAATTTGATTACGAGTTAAACTATTATACCAGTTTAATGTTGAGCCCGTCAAAATTTCTTAAAAGCAAGGGATGAGAAGCTTGTTATCATGAGAATATCCGACCATTTTTCGAACAAACAACTTAATGTGGGCTTATAGGGAGGTAGTGCCGTTGTATTTCTTGAACCTGGGCATCTTGAGTTTTGGCAAGAGGACCAAATCTGGTACCAAACTAAGGTTAAGGTCCTCAACATCTACATTGGCATAAAGCTCATCTTTTTCTATGGCCTTAAGTCTTCTTTTAAGAAGCTGTAGTTTTTCTTTTTTCAATTTTCGCTTTGGTTTTGCCTTTCTGCTTATGTTTTTCTTCTTCATCAAGAGTAAGAGTTATTGATTCTTGTCATGCGAGTGCGGCTCTTGCATTTATCCCTTGTGATAGAGCATTGGGATTGATAACAATGACTGGAGGTGGTGTAGCTCCAAGAACATTTTGTTGTACATTTTGTGTGTTTAGTGTTTAGGTTTTTCGGCATTCGCTAATGGTGTTTCAAGTTGAACCCCTCGGATATCCCAATAGGAATATTAGTAGTACCTTCTAGTTGTTGGAGAACTAACTCTCATGCCATGAACAACTCCATTAATCTCGTGATTTGGGCTTGCAATTCTTCTTATCTGTTAATCATGGTCTCTTGAGATTGCCGTGATTTTCTTTCAGTCTTTCTAATCTTACTAACTGGTCTTCAACCATTTTCCTTACTTTGGATTGAGTATAATAGCAATGGGTATGTGGTTCTTTGGTCATTCTTTCTGGATTAGCAATGTTGAAACCTTGAAAAGGAAAATTCCAAATTTTATTAAGTTTGTATTTTCTAATGAATGTTTGTATATACATGTATAATGAATGTATGTATGGTATGAATGTATGAATGCGATTTTATACCATATATGAATGCAATTTTAGGAACAATTGCTTTAGTAAAAGATTTCAAACTCATTAATTTTCATTAATTTTCTAACGAATTACACATTATTGATCATATAAGGGTTACATTTGAGGAAAGTTCTAACTTGATCATTTTGTCGCTGAGCTCATTCTAAAAATTCAAGTACAATAGGTCCATACTCCCCAACGTAACCCAACTCTTCAAGGCTTGGATTTCTTCCACCATCTTTCTTGCTTGAATGATCATTGAGTGAATCTGTTTCATGAGATGATTAATATAGAACTGTCGACCAAGGGAATTAACCATCTATCTTTCATCTTCATTCTCAGCCCACCGTAATTTATCCTTCCAGCATACATTCATTGCTTAATAGGCTTGATCCCAAGCATTTAAGTCATGCTCTTGCTGCTATAATACTTTCCTTATTTCATCTATAGTCATGGCGAGAATTTCCTTCTTGAGACAAGAGAGATGTCCTTTCTCGTTCTTCATCAAGGGCGACTCTTTTTATTTTTTTCTACAGATCTCCTTAGTTGAAGACGAGTGTCACTATTTGCCTTCGCTCTCGTTCATAAATGGCTACCTTGGCTTCTCCTTCTAAAGCCTTAGCTTTCCAAACATTCAGCCTCTCACGAAGCTTACACATTTTTTCCATCATTCCCTTGGAAGTCCTGTTAAGCCCCGGATATCCCCGCAAGCTTTGGTTTCTTATTTTGCTCAATCGAATCATTCTTCATTAAATTATACTTTTCTTCCATTCTCTCTACGTCTGTCTTTTTTCCTTCTGTCTTAATTTTTAGATAAGTAACTTCTTCTTGAAGTATTCTGTTGTCCTTGTTCATTTCTTTCTATTCTCTAGCAGCCCAAATTAATCTCAGAAGGCATGATAGGTTTTGCTCATATATAACTCGAGGATTGCCTCTATCCGTGCTAGGAATAATAAATTCACATCAATAAACTTTTCTCTAAGCATTATAGCCTAGTGTGGTTTGATCTATAAACACGTGTAGCCTAGACTCTTGTCTCTCCTTCCATTGACTAGCAGCTATCTTTCGTGTTTTTCTATAATTCTCACCTTGATATACCAAATCCAAGCTAGCTATGTTTGAAGTCATAAGAATGGATTGTCGTGAACCGTACTATCTTTGGACCAACAAAGGTGCATACCCCACAGTGCCCTATATGCTAAGTAAAGCACGAAAATTAGCTCGCAACATAAATAAACAAAAGGTTTCAATGAGAACCAAGGTGCATTGCAAGTTACATCATTAAGCGACAAATTCTTGAGTATTTGAACCTATTGATTCTTGGTTCCTGATTTAGGCCATTGCTTATTAATAAACTCTTGAAGAGGGATACAATGGGAAAGAAAGGTTTAACTTTCTCCGCACCATCACCCTAGAAATGACTTTAGCCCCAAATATAAACAACAAAGCACTCTCGAAGAATCTACTTTGACCTCCTTTTTCAGCATGCATTGAGTGCTCGCATCATTTTTATTAGAATGGCTGGGGCCAGATGCATATTTCATTCTAACCAAATGAACAAGTCTACAACTACTGCCTCTAAATGCCCTAATATCCTCGAGAAGAAAACCAAACCATATATGACCAAGGCGAAAGCATAAGGCCTTTTCAATGTCAAAGCATTTTCGAATGTATCCCTCTAGAAACTGCCATGTAATAACACTAGCGTTCCCTTTCTGTTCAATAAAATGATGACCTGTCTCTATGTCTAAATCAAGAACTTCGCTTAATTTCTTAGGAAAGCTAGGTGGGTTGTGTCCTTTGCTATGAATGGGCTTGGTCTGCAAAGATTCAAGTCCGAGCAAGGTTGAGATCTCCTCGACAGTCGAGGTCATATCATGCTGATTAAACGAAAAAGACCAAAATGATGGATCCTAAAACTCGATCACAGTTCGAACCAACTGCTCATCAAATTATACTTTAACAAGAATTACAATCTAACCATATTTCGTGATAAATCAGTTCCGCCTAGTGTTTCCCCATTGATCCCATATTTCAATTGATTCTTTTAGATTGTTCTCCTATGATGCTTGAGCACATTAATTTTATAAGAAAATATTACTATAATTTTAATATAAACGACGTAAGAGAAATTATTCAATATATTATATTTCTTTATGTATTTATTTATATATTTTAATATATAGGTGAAATTTTAAGTTCATTATTAAATATTTGTTGACACAATGTCTAGATCCACCTTTACTACTAACATTATTTGACAATGTAAATTTTCTTAAAGAGTGAACTATTTATGTTATGTAATATTCATGCTAATATAACGTAAAACAGTAAAGAAAAACTATCTCATTCACCGTCAGTTAAATTTTTAAACTTAAAAAATCAATTTAATAAAATAATCTATTAAAATATATTGAAAATTTTTTAAAAAAAAAATAGTTAAAATAAGTGACATGTGACACATTCTTCATCTGCTTATAAAATTAAAAAATTTTAACCATCAATATATTAAATTCAATTTTCTTTTAAACTTGTTATAATTACATAAATACTAGGCGAATCGTCCCCCATTGCCCATTATTGATAAGGTGAAAAAGTCAATAAACCTAAAGATAAATATCCCTCTATACAAACTTCTATTTCAACTCCAACTTAGAAATCAAATAACTAAGGGAGTTGCTTGAATTAAGTCATATAGCTTTAAGCATTGCCATTCAGTTGTTATCCTAAAATGTACATTCAATTTAAGCTTCTAAAGCAAGAACTATAATACCAAAAAGCAGACACTGAAATAACTTAAGCAATTAGCAATTCACTCAGACTGAATAAGAACAGGAAGGTAACAGCTTATCCAATTCTTTATTTGAGACCAAGGCCTATGTGCTCAATGCAATCGAACACCATCTTATCAGAGCTTAAGAGAGATCCATGTACCTTGCACGACAAAATAAGGGCATTCGCCAAATTAGCAAAATAGAAATAGTATTCTTGACAGCCATATACCGGAAAGAACGTAAGTTTATCGGAGACTTACCTAGGGCAAATCAATTTGTTTTGACATAAAGGGGTAGAGCATAATGACTTGAAGATGGACCAGGGTCTATTATATTAATAAAAATTAAGCGTATTTGTTAGAGATATTATAATGGATTAGAATTGACCATGTAAAAAGATCAAAGATGATGTACGCACCATCTGATTGCATCTGCAACCAATCTCGTGTGCATATCAAAGCCTGTCGAGTATCAGGAGTCAGTGAACTTCGACTGCTATCAAGCACCCTACCTCCAGCATTGAATGCTGACTCCTGTGAGACAGTTGACATAGGAGTTCCTAGAACGTCACGTGCCATCATTGACAAGATTGGATACCTTGGCGTGTGAACTCTCCACCAATTCAATATATTGAAATCACAGTTACGTGGAAAGACTGGCTCATCTAAATATTTTTCCAAGTCCGATATCGCACTTTGACTTTGAGATGTCTCGTGAAGGAATTTGTCGAAGCCCTTTAGTCGATCTCTGCCATCATTGCTACTGCTTGGCAAGCTACTGCCATGCAAAGCTGAACCTTGATCAATCAGAGTTGAGCAGACAGAGTATGCATTGAAGAGTTCCTTGATCCCATCAGACACTTCTTTGATTCGATCCAAAGCAGTACTGCCATAAATCTGGGAGTAGTAATACTCCACCAATTTCAACTTGAATCGGGGATCTAAGATAGCTGCTACTGCCAAAGACAAACTGCACTTGCTCCAATATTTATCGAACTTAGCTTTCATCTTTGCTGCCACTGAACTAAGAAAATTATCCGGGCTCTTGCACCAGTCAATCAATTGGATGTGAACATGACAAATTTCAGGGAAATATATATTTGCAGTAGGACATTTGTTGCTAGAGAAGACATGAATGATTTCGATAAATAGTTTCAAATAGCCAGTAATGGAACTTGCCCATTCCCATTCTTCATCACTTAAAACAAGGTCAGGATCAAGCTCGGGCAAGTTACAGAATGCATTCCTGTATTCTATAGCAGTCTCAAGCATTAAGTATGTCGAATTCCATCGTATAGGACAATCAAGAACTAAGCTCTTCTGGCTATTGATTCCAGTTTGCTGGGCCAACTCATGGAATTTCCCTTGTACTGATTGTGAACTTTTAACATATCTAACACTCCCTCGAATCTTTTGGATCACCGCTTGGAGAGCTTCCATGGCATCTTGAACAATTGAGTTTAGAACATGTGCAGCTGAGCGCACATCTAATAATTGACCATTGCTTAGATGAGACCCGTTTTCAGAGATCTGCTCTTTTATTCTTGGGATGATATCATCATTAGTAGAAAAATCATCAAATGTCATGGCAAACAACTTAGACTCTATGTCCCAATCCATCAGACACTTGATAATTACTCCAGAAAGCATGTCTTCAGTATGTGAAGAATCAAGTGTGATAAAATTAAGAATCTTCTTTTGTAGTTTCCAATCATCACCAACATAATGTGCTGTCATGCATACATAATTAGAGTTCTCCAGTGAAGACCACATCTCAACAGTGAGGTTAATTCTGCCTTGCAAATTACTTAACATATCATAAACTTTCTGCTTCTCCTTCCCATAAATTTCCATACAAGAAAGCTCAATGGTACTATTTGCCAAAGCATCAAACAATGGCTGTAGATTCTTGACAAATACCTTGAATCCAACATGCTCAACCATGGATAAGGGGTAGCCATGTAATATAATCATGCGAGCAAGATCTAACCGAGTCCGTTCTTGGTCGAACAAGCTGCTTCGAAGATTGCAAACTTCATCCTTTCTCTGATCCGGTTCATACTTGACAATAGCAGGCTTAATATAATCCTCTTTTCTTTGCCCGTCATCGTAACTGATATTTGCAACGGTAAGCGTGCTATCTTTTTTCCTTCTCTTTGCTGAAAGCAGTTGGGAAACATCATAATTAAACCTTTTCAAGCATCGCATTAAGTGATTTCTCAGATGGGTGGTGCCACTATTACTCGATCCACTTAATTTCTTGTTACAATGGAGGCATATTGCATAACATATGTCAGCTTTCCTAACCCTTTCAAAGTGGTTCCATACAACAGAAGTCAACCTCTTGGGTTTCTTAATAGCTGATTCATTAGCCGCTTCCATCGAATACTCTTTAGACGAGCCAGAGTCTGCACATTAAACTAAAGTCAAATGACGAAAACGGTTGCCTATTCTGAAATAAAGAAAATGATCTATTAATTTCAAACACAAATTCAGGATGCGAAACATCTAAAACACACACAAAGTAATCACTGAATATTATGTTTTTGATGTTTCCAACAAAGTTCTTTCATTATGTAAGAACATAAGAGAGGGCTCATTGTAACAAGCCAGATAAAAGGCATAAAAAATCATTAAACTTAAAACTTCCAGCACATAACAACTGAAGTTAAACTTCTTTAGTTTCCCCACAGAAGTGAAAATCATTAAACTTGGTGAATTCCAAGAAAAGGCTTAAAAAATTGCAATCACTTGGGAAAATATTATTTTATTTTAATAAAATATTTTCATTGTAATCTATAGGTTCTTATTAAGCCAAAAATGATATTTACCTACACAAAAAAATATTTAAAAAAATCCACCAACTTTACAAAAAAGAAAGCAAAACTAAGCAAAGCAAACTTTAGCCAAATACCAATAAGAAAAAGGGCTTTTTTGTTTTTTTTTTTAAAAAAGCTAAAAAAAATTATCGAAATTATCAAACCAAATAAATTGTCTTATCAAAGTAAAGCAAATAATTATTAGTAATAATACAACAAAAGCAACAAAAAAAATATAGGAAAACCAAGCTTTCAATTGAATTCTGTTAAAAATGGTTTTTCTTTTTTCTAGCGAATTAAATGAAAAATATAACAAAATCCCAAGACAAACGATGAAAAAAACACCAAATTCACACAAATGAAACACATTAATACTAAACCCAGAAAAAGGAAATCATACCCAGATTGTCTATCAGAGAAGAAGCTTGGCTCCAGCTGGGGTCCGATCGGAGGATCCGAGAAGGTATTAGGGTTTGGATTTTGTTGATAACCGAGGGGGGGAAGCGGAAGGGGCGAAAGAGAGACTGGATCCGAGCTTGGATGATGGAGGAGAATTTGGGTCAAGATCCGAATAAAAGTTTGGGTGGGTCAACGTCCCTAAGAGACTATATTTTCCTTTAAATAATTGGATATTTTCATGGTTACCAATCAGAGAAAACGAAATGAAACGGACCGGCTAGAATTTGAACCCGGTTTTGGGTTAGGTCGGATTTTGATTTATTTCTTTAAAAAAAAAAATCTGGGTTCAGTTACATTCGTGTATGACGTGTATTGAATTCTTATTCTTTGAGATCAAAAGATTTAAGCAACATTTTTAATAATTTGAATCAATTAAATTAAATTATCATTTAAGTAATAAAAATTTATAATTATTAATATAAAAATAATTATATATATTATTTATAAAATATCTTAAGCGAATATTTTTTCGATAATGCAAAAGAAAATTTAAATGAATTATATCTTATTTATCTCTTATGTTGTGAATAAATTTTATCTAAAATTTTAAAATTCAAAATTTAAAAATAAAATCTAACATCATCAAATTTTTTATTTTTAACTGTGTTTATTTTATTTTAGATTATAATTTTTTTAATTTATATATTTACAAAAACTCTTAATTTTTAAAATTTCATTTGCTAATTCTAGGTTAGCAACATTTATTATAGTAACTAATTTAGATTTCAAATAATTAAATGGATAAAACTATCCATTTAAAATCAAGATTCAATTTAAAAACCACCAAAAAAAATTTATGCTTATCCAAGAATTATCCTAATTGAGAACAATAAATAAATTTCTCATATTTCACCCTAATTTAAAAGGAAAATAGATATTAGAATTACAATGCCATTAATTTTTTTATGTTCTGAAACTGTTGAATTCCACAATCATTATTTCGGTTTATCACGGTTATTGACTTATTGCCCTTGCAATTTACATCATATCAGATTGGTCCATAACTTTCTTTATTTCTTTTTAAATATTCTTAATCTATTCATAATCTTTCGATCCTTATCTTACACGCTTAAGCTTTTTTTAACCCGCAATATTTAAAAGTTTATTAACAGTATCATATCAACTCAATCGATAAATTGATCCGTAACTATTATAAAAAATGCATGTAAAAACTTTTAATAATAGGTTTGATTTAAGATTTTGAGAAAAAAGGATAATAAAATGAAGTGTCACAAATTATTTCATACCTAAAGTAGAAGAATCTTTAATTTAGGAAAATATCTTATCCATTCCCACTTAAACAATGTGTCCTTTTGCTTTCTCTTTTGCCAAGCTTATTATTATGTGCTCCATGTTTAAAACCTTAGGCTAACATTTTTACTTAATTATAGTTATAAATGTGGATTTTTTTTATTTATAAACATTAAAAGAGTGATCTTTATAGTAAATATATATTTTGTTTTTATACTTGGACGAATTTTCAATGTTCGTGTTTCTTGCTTATGTATGCGGTGTGCTATAATTTTATTTTTATTTTTTCCAAATAAAATTCTTTTTGCCAAGAAAAATGAAAGTAAATGAATAGGAGAAGACTAATAAATTTGTGTCGTTTGACAAAGCTTATCTTAATGAAGATTTGTTTTGAGAACCAAGTTGATGTACTCAAAACAACTATTTTCAAGATTTAATTGTTGATCTTTGTTTGATTCCCCTCTATTCCATTGGTTGTTATTTGATTATTATATGTTCTTGATGCGTCCTTTGTTTTCTTTTTTGCCATTGTTCTCTCGTGCTTTCTTTTGAGTCTGACGCAGTCAAAATTTTTTTGTTGTATTGCTTTTTTTTTTTTTTTTGCATTTATTTCATTTACATGCTTATAACCATAGGTATTGATGAGTTGAGCTACCCAATTAAATTTAAAAATTTGTTTAATATTTGAAAAAATTTGAATAAAAATATTAAGTTTAAAAAATAATTTTTAATTAAAATACTGAGGATCGACTTTAGATTTAACATTTAACGTCTAAATCCAGCCCCTTTTTTAATTACATATTTATATAGTAATTTTTTATATAAAGAATAAACATATACTATTACTATGTAAATATTAAAAATATTTTATGCTTTTTATATTTTCAAACTTAATAAAAGAAAATTATTAAATTATTAAAGATTAAATTTTTAAAAAAATTTAAAAAACAAATTAGAAACATATATAATATGAGTAGACGTAAATGAATTTAAACTATTTATTTACAAATATAGATGATTTTAAATATAATTTTAACTCATATTTTAATCAAAGTCGAGCTTAAGTAAATATATAAATAATACTAATGCCATACTTTAAGCCTTGCTTGGCCTATAAACGCTTTTACTTATAAGCAAACATAAATAGTCGAGATGGCAAAATGAACTCGAACCCGAAAACCCGCCCGAAAAAACCCAAGCTCAAACCCGAACTGAACCCGATTTGGCCAAAAAGTCAACAGCCAGAACCCGAAAAAACTCGAACCCGAATGGCCCGAACCCGAAATAGCCTGAACCCGAAATGACTCGAGCCCGAAAGAACCCGAACCCGAAACGACCAGAACCCGAATTGACCCAAACCCGAAAAAACCCGAACCCGAGCTCGACCTGAACCCGAACCCAAATTTAATACTAAAAATAAATATGAAGAAATTATAATTAAATAATTTTTTATAAATTAAAAACTTTAATAATGAATTTTATTTTAATATTCTTTTAATAATTTA
>JBBYHM010000026.1:18633925-18649824 GCA_038381775.1 Adansonia rubrostipa
TTATATTTATAAACTTAATAAAAGAAAATTATTAAATTAATAAAGATTAAATTTTAAAAAATATATTTTTTAAAAAAAATAAATTATAAAAAAATATAATATAAGCAATCCTAAACGGACTTCGACTATCTATTTACAAATATGGGCAGGCTTGGGCAAAATTCGAGTTTCATATTTCGGGCCGGGCTAGGTTTGACAAGCCTATTTAATATTAATACCATGCTTAAACCTGACCCAAATCCGACCTAGCCTATGAGCAGGTCTAAAATGAATATAGGCATGAAATATTTCTATCCTTTTGTATTTTGATTTGTGAGATTTATAATTGATCTAGTTTAATGACAATTAAATAGACATTAATTTTTTGTTGTTATCATATAACTATTCTAATTCGATGTTTATTAATTCTTCCACTAAGATTATCTTATATCTTAATTATTAACTTTCAAGACAGATTAGAAAAAAAAATAATGATAATGCTTGGAGAATAAACCTAAACCCAAATCCCACTTATGAACGATGATTTACGTGGACGTATCTCCTTCTCTTTCAATAGGTTAAAAGGCTTATTGTTCCTTTTTCAATTTTAAAATTTATTTCTTGGCTCTTATTTTAATGGAATTTTTGGCATCTAGGTTGACAATGAGTCTCCTAAAGTTGGAATATATCAGTTTTTGGATCTTAATGGGCAGGAACCCTATGATAGGATGGGTTATTTTATTTAATTTAATCTGTCATTTTCACTGTCATCTCTATAATTATCCATAGACGGGTAAATTTAAGTTTAATTAAATTGTTTAGTTTAATTATTTTTACTATATGGTATTTAAAAATTATTTTAATGAGTAGAGAGCTGAGATTAAAACAATCCTGATAGTAAGATCAGTTACTAAATCTCTTTGCGTGAGGGTTCAGCTCAGTAATCTTGTCCACTTTAACTTCATAAATGCTTGATATCATTTGTGACATTACTTACTTCTATGAAAATGCTTGGTGTCACACCGCACATTTAAGTAATGTCTTCTTTGAACCACGACTCTCAATGATTTACCTCCCTCACAAAAATGTGCCTCTTCAGGGTCGAACCCGAGGCATCCCTCTCATAGGGATTCCAAAACTGGACCATCAACAAAACACAACACCAATCAATTCTAAAAGGAAGAACTTACATTACAACAAAAAAAAAAGTATTATAAGATCCATTTTATAAAAAGATTAATTCTCAATAAGCTAAAGATATTTTATATGCGATTGTTGTCATAAACAGAAGAAGTAAAAATTGTTATCCCTAAGCATAACTATAAGAAAAAGCATGTAATTTTATAAGATGGAAAGCACTTCGATTCCCTCGCGTTAGCATAAAGACTAATATGTTACTAGAACCATTAGTTTTAAATCATTAGTTGTGATGATGATGTGATGGAAATTATTTTATATTTATTTATTTAAATTAATATTGATGCCTTTTTATGTTTTCATATTGATGATGCCATTTCCACTTGTGTTTTGAGAGATGGAAACATAAATTTTAGAGGAAGAAAAGATAGGGGGATAATGAGATGGATAGAAATATAATAATAATTAATGAGATTTATGGTATCATTAGTTTTTCAAATAGATCATCATATATTAATAGTGGAAACAATCCCAAAGTGCATGAATTAAAAGAATGAATAATGAGATACCCTAATCCTCCTAGGGACATGATATGGTTTACGGGATATTTTCACGACCATGTAGAGATTTTTAGATACAGTAAATGCAAAGTAACACGTAGATGTTATTACATTTAATAATTTTAAATATGATATTGATTTATAATATAAAAATAAAATATTTAATAAATATAAAAATAATATAATAATATGAAAGATTTATTTAAATGTGATTAATACGATATACTTTTAGTAAAGTTCTAAATTCTAATGTCCAATTGTCCATTTGGATTTTTTTTCTTTTTTTTACAATTTTTAAGAAAATAAAACTTCATAAAATAATAGAAAATTCTCATAAAAGAAAACACATATCTATGTAATGTCTATAAATTATCGTTTTCAATATAACTTTAAAGAGGATAGGCCTTACAAGTTTCTGTAAATGGCGAATAGTGTTTTTCAACGGTAAGGAACTATGGAGTAAGGACCAGTCCAATCAAATCAATATTCGTACTCGTATTATAATTATATTTAAAAATTTATGTATTAATGTAAATTTTAATATATTAATAATTTATATTATATAAATTTTAATATATTTTATATTTATATTTTTTTGTGTGTTATATTTTTTTTTTAATATCATATTACCATATTGTGTTTAAAATTAACAAATCTAACAAAAAAAATTTCATCAAACTGTCTCTCTTCTCGGCTGACCCCATTCTTTCATTCCATTCTTTCATGAGAAATAAACAGTGATGTTGATCCTCGTAAATTCTCCATGTGGTTTGCCCTAGAAAAGTAGGCAGACATCCAAAATTTTGGCCCTATTTCTCCCTTAAAAGACCAAAGTAAAGGACATTACCCAACAACAAGGCAGGGACCGGCATACATCAAGCTAAAAAGTTAAGAAGGTTTTTCCTATGTCATATCTCTGTTTGGTAACTAAGAAAATCCACAATATCCCTTGCGTTTTCCTGTAAATAACTGAGATAATTTTACCGCGTTTATGCTTCTCATTATCGTGTTCAGGAAAGAAAAAAAATCCAATCTAGCAGTCAATTTAGCAACCTCTGGACAAGGAAAACAGAAACTGCAGCCAAATGTTTTTTTTCACGGCTGATTTAACAATGTCAATTTTCGAGGAACCAAGGAACGTTTAGTGCCAAGAACGTTGTCCAATCAAGGTGTAGCAATGCTCACCTATCATGGTTTCTCCATCTTTTGCCCTATCACACTTTGATTCATGGTTGGTCTACCCTTTTTATCTCACTGTTGAGGTGCTCATCATGGGATCGTGCTGTGAAAAATTAACGTAAATACTTATCATAGAGTCATTACATTTAAAAAAAGAAAAAGAAAAAAATAAGTTTAATAGGCTATGTAGCCCATCTATTTGCATGTTTAAATACCTTTTTTTTCATGTCCGATGTAATATTAATGCACTGTGCCTATATTTTAAAATGCTTTGGCTTGACAAAAGGGTGTTCCTTGTTTCACATGGAATTGCCAAGCTATCTTCTTTGCTAGATTTAAAGGTTCAACTTTTACACCCTTTTTATGTCTCTAGTGTAAACCTGTTCAAAAACTCAATAGCTGATTCAAGTTTGAGTATGACATTTTATAATCCAAATCAGTTTAATCTGACTCAAATTATTTTTTATTTAATTAAATAATATTTTATTTAATTTTAATTATAAAAAATATAAATATTAATATAAAAATAATTTTTAAATATTTTAATATATTTAAATAGTAGATTCAAGTTATCAAGAGATCAAATTCAGGTTTAGACTTAAATTTTTAATTTTTTTCGAATCACAATCCAACCCAACCTATAAACAGATATATTCTAAAGTTTTGAACACCTTGAATACTGGAAATATGTCTACGATTACGGTTCAAGTTCGGTTTTTGAATTTTTCTCTCATCAAACTGTTTTGAACTATAAAAAAACGTGAGCAGTTTAAACCCCTCCACCTTTCAAAGAATATGAAAGCGTGATTCTTTTGCTGCATTTTGCTCTTATGGTTAGTGCAACTTCGTGTATACATTTTTTTTAAGGAAACTGCCTCTTGGCTCTACATTTTGTACCTATTCTTTATCTCACCTCGCAAAATCTCATTGATTCAACTTTATGCTTTGCATTTCTGAAACTCTTGGGATAATCCAATCAATTTTTCTATCTTGAAAAAACTGGTTCAATTGGCTTGATCAATTGAATTTGTCTATTCAAATCAAAACAATTTAAATATTAAAAACGTAATAAATATAATAAATAATTAATAAAAATTATATTTAATTTAATAATATAATTTTTAATATAAAATTAAGAGATTAAAAATTCAAATCTCGAATATTTTTTTTTTAAATATAAACTTTGACAGGTTTTCGATTTTCAGATATATTTTCAACTGAAAAAGCAATCGCTTTCTCATTGAATCAATCCAATCAGCCGTTTTAGCCCCATTTTTCAATCATATATATATATATATATATATTGGTCATATTAGTTAGGGGAAACAGATGGGACAGAAATCTAAGATAAAATAGAGCATTACTCCATATATAAACTACTAAATTACTAAAGTGATATTTGATAAATTGAAAAAATTAATGCAGAAAATTAAGTACTGTCGTGGTTACTGCTTTCAATAGGATACGTGGTGGAAAGGACAGGGAATAAGTCACTCAGCAATGGCCCAAAAAGAAAAAGTCACCCAGCGGCCAGGAAGCAAACAATACTTGTCGTCTGGTATTTGAGAGAGCGGTTGAGAGCTAAGATGTGATATCTGTGGAGGCTGAGCAGTAATCAGTAAAGGTTAGTAGCAAATGAGTCAGATGCACACACAATGATGGGTTCACAAATTGATTCTCTCCAACACAATCCAACCCCACTAGGGCCCTCTGTAATTCCTTTCTTAAAATCCAACATTATATCTAACTCTTTATTTTTTTTAAAATATTAAATTTTATATTATTTCAATTTTTTATTTTCATAAAATATTCGTATAAAATATATATTCAAAAATAAATATAAAAATATTAACCTTTAAATATATAAAAAAATTAAAAAATATATTCATATTCGACACGACACATACTCGTGTCCAACATTCACACTCGAATTTTGATCTACTTAGTTAAAACCTCGCCTTCCTAATCAGCAGCGGTCACAAAGAAAGATTACCCTCTCAACCTTAGTAGATAACCATCCCTTTCAAGTTTCAACACTTTCTACCTTCTTTTTTTTTTTTTCCCTTTTTCTTATTCCTTTTAGATAATCTAGTCACTAATTCCTTTTAGATAATCTAGTAAAGTAACGAACGTCGAGTATAACCTTGATTAATATACAGTTTGGTTCAATGGACTAAGAATTCCATTAAGAACATATTCAACACGCTACAAAAACGTAACTATTTAGCTTCCGGAATGATTATATCGCAAAATAACCGATTACAACCTTATTCACAAAATTGTTGAATAACCATTCAATGGCCCCACTAAATGACTATTCCAACCTTAGACGAAATAAAAAATTACTTTAAGAGATTTATATCCCCTTCATCAAAGATTCGAATCTCATGATATTCTATTCTACTGAACCAAACTATTCCTATAACTATTCTATTCCATTCTTACTTTATTCCATTCTCACATTATAACTATTTCATTACAGTTCTATTTTATTTTAATGAACCAACCGTCGTAAAATATTCTAACTTACATAATCTAATGCACAGTGAAGAGACATCAATTTCCAGAAATTCTACCCAAGAGAAAAAAAAAAAGTAATAATGTGATAAAATAGCTCAAAGGTCTTCCACATCAAGGTTTCTTGGCCCAAAGTCCAAACTCCATGACCGATCTATCCCATGAAATCTGTAGACCACCATGCCTGCTTTAAGGCAATTACATAAAGAACCTAAATTTATATGTTTCTTTGGTATGTTCCCCTCCTTTTTTAACCCTGAATTGAGCATAAAAAAAGTTGAAACTACTGATAGCACCTACTTATCAATTTAACAACTTGGAATACATACGAAGTTGCTAACTGCTAACAACAGCCATTGCCATGAACATAAAGGAGCTAAGGGAGGTGTTCTACCCCTTAGGCATAGTAGAGCAAGGAAAAAAAAAAAAAAAGAGACTTCTTTCTAGCCCCTCAGCTAGATCTGTCCATATAACAGATCAAGCCATAGGCGGGAAAATCCTTTTTTGGCCCAAACCCAAATAGGGCTGAGCCCAAACCAGCCTGACAACCCATTACTATTTAAATAATATTAAATACTTAAAAAATTATATTAATATTTATATATTTTTATAATTAAATTTAAATAAAAATATTTTTTATTAATAGTAATTTGGGCCAACCTAAATTACTAAAATCCTTAACCAAGACCAAACCCATACCTGCCAAGCCTACCAGGTTGAGTGGATAGACCAGCCCATAGACAGATCTCTCTGCAACAGCTTTATTGATGCAATCCCACTAAGATTAAAACAATACTTATTTGAATATTATAACTCCACCAAGATCTTTCAATTAGCCAGAATCTATATATAGCTCCCCCACGCATTTACATAACAGTAAGATCACTTAGAGACCATGGTTAAAGTGGATGATTTATTGGATTGGTAATGGCTAGAAGTATGCTAAACTAAAAATCTATCATGCCAACACAAGAAGAGCTATCAGCCCCTTGGTCAGGAAATAAACTGACCAGAATAAAAGATACTGAGAACTATACATGGACAACTACTATAATTCTTATCAGCAATGCAAAAAATTTATTTCAGCATCAATTTCGATTGATATGAATGTTCTACTAACTACAATCTTGTTACTAGGAAGCTGCTATAATCAAACCCCTAGACGAAGCAAAACCAAAGAAAGAGCACAGTCCGCTATCATAGCAACACTTGTATAGTATCTATACCCGACTTCATACCAGAACAAATCATCAAGGATAAAGCATATGGAAACTTGGGCAGATCAACATGTATTAGTGGTCCACTAGATCCTCTGAATTTGGATCTTCATGGTACTATGAAACCATTTGAGAGAGGAAAACAGAAAATGAAAGAAGAGTAGGAAGAAGAAAGCGGCCACAGCTAGTCAAATGTGCAAATGCATCTTATTTGAGTCAACAATTTGGCTGCACTGACCTCCTCTGTGGCTAGTAATTCTCCAAATTGGTTCACCACATTCCACACGGGAAATGGAAGGATGTTTAGCAACTTGAGATCACGAAGGACCTCACCAAAACACAAATCAAAGAACTCTACAAAAAATATTTTAAAATCTTTTGTTTCTAGACATCAACAAGCCAATAACTACCAGAAAAATAACTGATGCACAAGTAGGTTCATCAAATTAAAAAGAAGAATGCAGCCTAAAGATGGTCAATAAAGATCTTTGACGCTAACTTAGTCAGAAATCTTACTCTGCAGATCAAAGGGCAAAAATCATACATGTCGATCAGTAGATAAACTAAGCAAACACCAGTAACTGTCTGAAATACAAGCACATTTTGTAAGGTGACATAATACATGAAAGGTAAAGGTATGTTTCAGAGACAGCACAACAAAGTCATAGTGGCTTGACCTACATGAACTTGAGAAGATTTGCAATGTAATCCAGATCACTGCTGGGATGATAATCACTTTCCACTGTAGAAAAGAGAAAAAAAAAAAACAATTTAACATCTGAGAGAGTGCCTGAGTGTGTGGAGTTTATTTCAATTCAATTACCTGTTCATCATAAGTGTAATGTTGTCTCCTTTAAGAAGAATCCTTCCTGAAAAGAACCCAAAAAAAAAAAAAAAAACAAATAAGCCGACATGCATAAAAGAAGGGAGAAAAATAAGAGTAAGACAATTCACCTAATGACTTTCTGCTCTTTTTCTTGACGTTAACTTCTTCAGCATCATCCAGCACCAAATTCATGTACTCATCAAAGCCCTGTAAAATGCCAAATATGGCAATTAAGGAGCTGATTATAAGATCATATCTCAAAGCATATAAGAGTTTTAGTTCTTTTGGCTGTCAATTAAATTTTCCAAATTTGATATAGTCACACAATACTTGAACATTATATATGCATGCTTGGAATTTAAGACCTTTTATATCTGGCTTTCACTTTCACATCTTGTTGCACTGAAAAGAACATATGCACAGTTGATTCAATTTATCAACACAGTTGAAACTATATTAAAGGCTCTCATAGCCTCATCCAGCACGATCACCTTTCACGAGTCGAGAATTCAACCAGTTAACACACTATAACTAGAATTGAAGAATACATACACACAAGATTAATTATAATTTCTGAAGCATCATCCTTATTTAACCTGAGGCCTAAGTTATATGGGACATTTCACAAACATAGGGCTTCATGCACTCAGATCAAGAATTAATGAGGGCAAAGTCAAAATCTTTTTACCAAGCACAGCTATGAAGCATGGAAACTTTTGTCAAAAGAGTGTCCAAGTATCGGACACATGGAGACACGTCAAAAAATACAAATAAATCAGACATGGTCAAAAGTCAAAACATGGTCAAGAAGGTTGAAAACGTCCAGACATGACTGGACATGTGATGAAAGTTCTTTTTTTACATTTTCCCCCAAATATGGAATAAAAAATGAGCAAAAGCTCATATTCAAATTAAGTCAATTGCTTGAAATTCATAAAAAAAAATAAAAGAAAATAAAAAGAAAGAAAAGAAAACGGAGAGAAAAACAAGAACAAAGGAGTTAATGATAGAAAGAGTGGGAGTAGAAATCAATATATCAACGTAAATATGTTACAAAGATTGAGAACAGGACAGAAAGAAGACAAAGGCCGTACAAAATGAAAAGTATGAAAAGAATTCTGTTGAGTAATTTTGAGTATGACAATTAGGGTGAGTTTGAGCTATTTAGCGAAGAAAGAGTGAAGAAAGAGACCAAATCTAGAAAGAATGAAGCAAACCCAACAGAGGAAGAGAAAGTAAAAGAGATACAGGGCAAGAAAAGGAAAGATATATGTGAAATTATCAATTCCTATGCACTGGAAAGGAGGTTGAATGCTTCAATTTGTTTACTTTAATGACCAAAGACCAAATCATGAATAACCATTTTTCTTTCAAGAAAAGATAGTTAAACGACCGGCATAATAATATTAGCCATCATAAAATTTCAATTTCGAGAAACAATCCCCACACCCCTTTCATCGTTTCAAACCCCACATGTCAGCTTCAGTTTAGTGTAGATGGCATATCAAACACTTATATATACATACCAGCACCCATCACCCATGCTCAGCCCAAGCAATATAGGTCCCCACAGCAATCCAATACTCTGCCTTATTTTTTTAACTAAAATACACTAAAATCTATCAACTATCTCATGGTAGAACTAGGAAAAGAGCCAATAAAGAAAATGTGTCAAGTATGTTGGAACATAACTGAATACACGTTTAAAGATGCAACCATTAAGAGGAAGGCGATTGCTCAAGAATAGCTAATGAGCCTCAAGGAATCAAATACAGAGGAAAAACCTTTTCCAAACAAAATGTAATCAAGTACAAACAACCATATTATCGTACAAACATTATGTAATTGAAAGCCTCTATAGTGACAAGCAACAGTTACTTTTCAAATCCACCCAATTGATTAAAGATTAAAAATTAATTCAAGTGCAATCAAAGAAAAAGCCACCTTTAACCATTAAGCTTACGTAAGCCAATGTTGCTAGGACTCAAGTACATGTACCAAGTACAAATATGTATCTAAGTGTCTGACATGCCAACTACATGAAATGAAAGACACAAGGGTATAACTATAAAGGGTTTGAAAAAAGGATACACATTTGCAGATTCTTTCTCCAATTATTATATCAAGATGGCTAATATTACCTTCCCAGTAGTTTATTCTTTTTAATGAATTGCAGATATATTATTAGTGTCTTAGATTTTACTCTTTAGTCTTTAAAAGAAAGCAAAATCATACAACCATACAAGCAAATACAAGTAGATAAATTGAAGCCCAATTGTCTTAATTGGCCCAAAGTATGCTAAACCAAGGAAAATGAACCAAATGGGACAAAAGAAAAAGAAAAAGTTGGCAGCAATAACAAAATAAAAGTGGAGTCACAAGATTGAATTTAGATTTTTAAGTTTTACGAGCAATTCACATCTACAAAATATAACAGCCTCAAAATTTTCAACCATTTTCTCCCCTTTTTCTTCTTTGTTTACGGATGTTTCTTGATTCTAACTATCCCTTCGTTGTGTTTGCTGCATTTTCTCTAGATTTTACCTCTTTCTTCGCAATCTCAACTCTCCAACATCCAATTTCTCTCTTTTTTCTTCTTGCTTCTTCTAATTTCATCACTAATTGATCAGCTTGCTACTGGTACTTGCAGGAGCTACAATGCCAAAAGGGAGAGAAGGCCAACGGAAATAGAAAGGGAAAGAAAGAAAAGAAAAGAAGAATAAAATGCCACCTGGACTTAAAAAATTACTTTTATTTCAAATTGAGTTTAGAGTGTGCCACATCGCCATTCAATTAGTTATTTGTGTGAATTCTATCATAGTGATAGAGCTAGTCCAATTAACCTAGTTTGCTCACCCAGTGCAAACAAATGGAAAATAGGCGACATAAGTGAGAAAAAGGCTAAACTTGGTTCCCTTCGGTGAAATTCACCCGCTCCCACCTTTTAGATACCTTTTAGTCATAAAATTCTTTTTTTTTAAAAAAAAAAAAAAGGCTTTTGAGATGTGACTGAATCCCTTGACTTGTCTCTTTGGTGAGTATTAAGGAAACCCTTGCATCAGGTTGAGCATTCAAGTAAGTAAACACTTGTAAAATTTTTGGTAGTCTCTAAGAAATTTATTGATTTTTATACTTCGTGCAAAGTATAATGTAGACGTATGACACCCCGAACCTCTACAGATTACTAAGCACTATCTACAGTCTCTATATTATAGTATTTTGAACTTAAATTATTTTAATATTGTTTGGGATTTTAACAATTTTTCAGAAAAAATAGTTCTCTTTCCTTTTTCTAGCAACCCAGAAAAATTATAGTTAGAATTTATAAGTTGTATCATGTGATTAAGCATTTAGGGGGTTTTGAATTTCAGTCTTCATGCCTTACTCTTTGTAATAATTTAAACTTGCCAGCTAATAGAGCTAAATATTCTTAGTTCCTATTGATTTTATTTGGTTCACACTTTTACTTTAGTAATGGTCTGGATAAATACTTGAGATTGTTCTACTTGTTACGCATGCTCAGATCGGTTGCTAAAGGAATGTTTGAAGGATTCGTTTAATGATTTGTAAACTGATGCAACCAGAAATAGGGAATATTCCCAATTAGCGCATAAACCAAAGAACACCCAAATTCTCATCAAGTATATGAACAAAACCTAGCACAGTGAATGAAAAATCATAACAATGTTGTATGCAAAATCAGAACTGCAGTAATAGTGAACACAAGCAATTAAAAGAAGCAGTAAGAATCAAGCAAAACCAAAAATAGCTATATTCTAAGTCTTTGAAACAAGAAGAATCAATAATGTCATTCTCAACATTAATTAGTCTCAGCTCTCAGGTATAAGCTAGACTAAATGCCTAAAAGGGACACTCCGGCAGTTAAAGCTTATGACAGTATCTTGGAGACCGGTTTCGAATCCTGGGTTAAGGACGGTGGGATTTATGGGAAAGCCGAAGGGTACCCCCCCCCTTTTGTAGCCAAAATGTCCGTTAAAAATCTAACTAAATTATAATTTCCTAATCAACAATTCCTAACAAAATTTGATTAAAAATAAAATCTTTAACATAATAAGAACTTCAAAGAAAATTATACATAAAACTTACAATGATTCGGCCTTCAATCCTCAAATCTTTCTGCTCGAAAAGCCAAATCTGAATGCGAGCTTTCTGGACAATTTCAAATGGAAAGGGCAAAAAAAGAGATTAAAAAAAAGTAAAAAATCCAGCAAACCCAGAAAAGAGAATCAAGGAAATATAACATGAAATAAAGACTTACACTTTGGAGAAACCTGAAGATCAGGTTCTGTAGCCGTCAGAAAAACCGAGTAAAAAAATTGAAACAAAGAAATCAGTAAAAAGGGAGAGATTCTGAAAAATGAAGGAAATGATGAAAGATGTACGCACGATGGGTTGAGTCATAATTCTCTGGACTTTGGTGCTCGCCATGGCTCCGAAAAAGTCGAGCGCTTTTTTCTTCTTTGTCGAAAGGTTTTGAGTAGATGAGATGAGCTCTTAAACCCTAGTTTAGAACTTGAAAGAGAACCCGCTTTAAAGAAGGTATAGAAGATGCCCGGTCCCGACGTCTTTGGAAGTTTTATTATTATTTTCTTTGGAAAGATTTTTTTTCTTTTTTTTTTATTTTAATTTTTAAAGAATCCGTCAGATCTTATATGTTCGTATTACTTAAATTAGATCTTTAGAAAGATTTTATAAATTTAAAATCAATCAATTTAAATTATTATTTAATAATAATAATATTTGTTATTAAATTTAATTATAAAAATATATAAATATTAATATAAAAGTAAAATTTTAATAATATAATAAAAATAAAATAATTTTTAAAATTAATCTCAACCTTACTTAAATAAAAAAATTTAAAATATTTTAATTACGATTACGTCGAAAAGACAGTTTTAGCGAAAAGAACCTTGTTTTATTTTTTTTTCATGAATTTAAACTTTACCGTTTTTGCTATGAATAAAGTTTATATTTATATTTTCCAATCTTACGGTGCAAGATGTTGGGGAAAAAAAACCTTAGGTGCCAATTAGATTTTAATATAAATTAATTTAATCTTTATATATAATATAAAATATATATAAATCAAAAATATTTTTATGCGTAAAATATAAGGTTAAATACTCATTTAATTCTTATATTTTAAATCGATTTTTATTTCGATGCATAAAAAATTTTTTTGAACTTGATATTCGTACTTCATTTCATCATGTATATTAATCTTCTAAACTAAGGTGTTAGTTAAATGTTAATATAATAGAAAACAACTAATAAAAACTTAACATATGACAAATATGTCATATCATCACTAAACAAAAAAATTCAAAAAAGTACAGAAATTTTTTAAAAATTTTTGCTAATATGGCACCGATGATGTAGTATTTTATTACATGTTAATCTTTCATTAATTATTTTTTATCACGTGAACAGTGAGCTAACGACGTTAATTCAGATAACTAACATGCATAACAAAATGAAAATTTAAATATCAACTTAATATTTTTTTTTTTAGATACAAACTAAAAATTGAACCAAAATATAAGACGAATATTTAACCCCTATAATTTGTTGGAAAATTATTTCAATAAACCATTTCACACTCTAGCAATAAAATTAATTTACATCAATTCTTTATTACTACATGTCATGCTACATAGACATTAACTTACTCACCCACAGCAAAACCAAAAATAAACAAATAAAAAGCTAGGTTTTATTTATAAAAATGAAGATTTTAGTTACATGCTATATAATAAGTGGACCAATGCATATTATTATTGTAAGGTCATTAACACAAAATGTGTATAAATTATAAAATATTTTCAAATTTTAATTTCAAAACTTCCTTAGCAATTTCACATTCTCTATCAAAAAATTTTTATAACCTAAAGAACTTCATTGAAACTAGATATTTCAATTCTTTTAGTCAGCTTACAAACAAATAATTAAGAATTTAATTATTAAAAATCATCCCAAAATTTTTATTTACAAAAAGTACTCTTGCAAAATCTTGGATGTAATGTAAAGATCATCCCAAATCAGCAGAATCATCCTCCATTATAAACAAACTAAAAACTTCAAGGTTGTAAAAAATAGCAAACTCAAAAGAAAAAGCATAAATATTCGGTGTGTAACCTAACAATAGCAAGACACCCAAATACAAATATCAAATAAATGCAAACATATATATATATATATATATATGTATATTTCAGAATCTATTTGTACTAATATAAAATTAATTTAGTTTTATAAGCTTTTATAATTTTTATAGATTTATTTTTGTTTAGTTCCACTATTGTATTTCATGATCTATTCATGTAGATCGTGCGTCAAATATCGAATAAATTAAAAAATATAACTAATTATTTGATGTAAAAAATTTTAACTGTTAAATATATATAAAAAATATTATTTTTCAATCAATATGATATTGATATTAGATTGATTCAAAATTTTAAATGCATGAAACTTTTAATTAGATACTATTAAATCTAACAATGGGCTTATTAAAATATTAATTGTACACAAAGTCATGAAAACTTGTAAAACTAATTAGTTTTAAACTATTATAAATTTACCCCTCCAATACATTTAAAATCCCATGATATTGAAGATGGCCTAACAAAAATCATGGGAAAAAGAAAAAATAGCAAAATGAGCAATTTTCACGTAAGAGATCATTTTCTATACACTGCAAGAGAAAGCACAACAGAAGGTTTTACTTTCGACGAAGTGATCAATATTTGTGATGAAAAAGAAGGGCTTAAGGATGAAAAGAATATATATTTTTGCTGAAAATTTGTTATTTTTGGCAGATTATTAGCGACGAAAATTTTAATAAATTCCATCGGAAATACTAATTGGCAGTAACATTTGCAAAGAATTTCCGATGAATAGGGCTTCTTAGTGTTCGTCGCTAAATTTTTTGCTTATTTAATTAATTCATTTAGAAAAAACAATTATCAATAAAATATTCCTTTGGTATTAAGCTTTTCCAACAAAAACCTGTTGAAAATATATCTTTTGGGGAAAAACTCAAAATTAAATATTTATTGATGAAAAGGATTATTTCTAACTGAGATTTCGTTGAAAATACAAAAACAAATATTTGTTGATGGAAACAAATTATTTCCAACTAAACTTCCATTGAAATTACCTATTTTTTATGAAATTCTGTATTTTTTTTTTTTGTGTGGAAAATTATACTCATGTTGATTTCTAAGCTGATATTGACGTGCATATAATGCAACTTTTGTGACTTTTCATTAGTGGACTTTGAAGAAACTTCAAAGACTTTTGTCTCGTGAAAAAGAAGTAAAGCTTGTACAAACAAGAAAAATCCAGATATTGAAAATTATTAATTGAAATTTCTACCTTTAACTAAATTGAAAATTGCAAATACACATGAATTTTTCTACCTTTAGACCCTCAAATGCTACTTATTATTGATTATTTTTAATATTTGCTCCTCTAGGACTCAAGGGCGTATGTGACTGCCATACATGCGATAATTGGGAACTAACCCCCCAAGGATATTTTTGGTTCAAAGAACCAGTCAAATTTTCATTTTATAAAATAAAAAAGTTATGGCTGTTAGCGGGATTTAAATAGCAACTATAATATGATTTAACAATCACTAATTTGTGGTTTCAACTCTCTCTATTATCGATACATCACTTATATTTACCACAATTTATCCCAATAGCATCTATCACGTTCGTAACCATAATAAATACAATTTGATTGAAATAGCATTCATAACAACAATTTAATTCGAAGATCTTAAGTGAAGTAATTAAACAAGGTATGCCCAGCTATACTAGATTATTCAAAACTCAACCAAATAGGAAAAAAAATAAAAGAATGCCCAACATTAATTCTTGGAACCCTAATAATTAGCAAATATGCTGAGATTCACTTTCTCTCCACAGTTATTACCACAATTATATGAAGTAATAGCATTTGATTATTGCATTGCTTAACATATTAAGTCATTTTATATCAATTTCCCTAATGTGTTTGAGATAGTTATTAGATAATTTACAAAAAAAATACATATCAAAGGAAACTCATTCAAAAGAGACTTAGTAAACCAAGTCTTTTAAATTCTAAAAGTTCTATCACTCTGATCCAAAATCCCCTCTTGCTAACTTGTAAACAATGGCAAGCATAGACACCTAATATTGTCTGGAGCATTTTCAAACAAATTGTGTCTAATCGGAGATTTTTAGATGAAATGCACTCATCTCTCTTCGCAAACCAATTTTCTGACATCCTAAGACTTAATTAGAAGGCCAAAAATAAATAACAATAAACAAAAAATATAAAAGGATTATAGGATGCTTGACACAGCGCCAAAAAGGGGAAAAATGAAGGTTTGAAATATTTAGGGAACAATTTGAACAATTGAAAACCTTTAGGATTAAAAATAATGCCATTTTCATGAAATTCATGAAT
>JBBYHM010000026.1:18663506-18677935 GCA_038381775.1 Adansonia rubrostipa
AAGATTTTAAGTGATCATGGAAACAATCAAGGCTCATCGCAAATTAATTGAGTATTTTACCCATTAGACCTTTCAATCAGCGAATCGGATTAGTTTTAAATTAGATTAATTTAAATTAGATCATTTCAAGTTTTAAAATTTTTAATTATTTTTTATTTTGGGTCACTTCAGATTTAGGTCACTCTGAGTTTAAGTTATTTCAAGATCAGGTTATTTCAGGTTCGGGTTATTTCAATTTTGGGTTATTTCAAATTTTGGTCAATTGAATTTAACGGTAGGGTTAATTGGTGTGAGTTATTCTAGATTGGGGTTATTTTGGGTTTAAGTCAATTGGGTTTAACACTTAGGTCAATTGGTTTTGGTTAATTAGGTTTAGGATTCAAGTTTATTGAGTTTGATTATTTTGAGTTTGGGTCATTTCAGGTTAATTGTTTGGGTCAATTCGGGTTTAGATGATTTTGGGTTTAAGTCATTTTGGATTTGAGTCATTTCGAGTTTAGAATCATTTTCAGGTTGGGGTTGGTCGATTTTGAATTTTTAACTTTTTTTGATAAAACTAGATTAAATCGAGTCTAGGTTCAGATAGGTTAATCGAATTGTTCGAATTTGGATAAGAATTGACAGGGCTAATCCATGTCCAAATTTTGTAGTATCTTCTTGTTAGTTTAGGGTTATCATATAAACATAGTTTACAGACAGTAGCCCTTTTTTCCCCAATACTTTTATTTGTTTATTCACTCTAAATAGCCATTTAAAAACAAAAATTCTCTATTAAGATAATTATAAAATTTAAGATTATATTCCTTCAATCAAAGTTTTGAATCTTCACACCGAGTAGAAACATAAAAAAAAAAAAAGTCAAATTGAGTATGAAAATGAATATCTATTATTCCTTTTAATTGTTTTTTATACACAGGAAGTGATAATTTGAGATTAAAAAGAAAAAAAAAAAGATTGCTGGTGTTCATAATTTGAATCTCAAATTTATTGAATGATATTTTTGTTAAAATTAATTATACGAAGTAGTTGAATTAAATTTTGAATTTACTTTCTAATCTTTTGGCTACTAAAAATAAATAAATAAAGTTTGGGCTAAGAAAAGATATTAAACCTAAACTAAGGCAAGTCAGCTTGGGTTTGGAGAAATGTAGGTCTGGGCTAAAAACATCTTTTATTGGTTGAGTTCGGGTTGTGCAATCTGACCCCAGTTCCACTGTTGGGGTTATAATTGTTGACTTTATTGATTCTAAATTTGAAAAATTTAATTAATTCATCTAAATCAAAATTTAAACTAGAGTCAATTGATAAAATAATTAACAAATTGCATGTGAATTTGAATTGACCTAAGTTTGAACAATTTATTTGAAATTATTTATTTTTAAAGGAAGCATAATTTTTATTTTTAAAAAATTAAATTAATAAAAATAGTAACTGTAATATAAATTCTTAATTTATTTTAATTTTATAACTTATAATCAACATTTGGAGTGTGATAAAGTATGTAATTCCATTTAGTGCGTAGAAATTGATCCTATATATGTTATTTTTTATGTATGTGAAACTATGCAGTGGTTATACTATAAAGGTGCAACACGAGATTGTGACTATACTCTTATGGTAATTCTTTTAAATATGATTAGTTGAAATTTTTAAAATTTTTGTTGTTCTTTAGGTTTTCCTATTTTTTATTTTTTTTAATAATGAAAGGAAAATACTATTAAAAGGATTATTTTCAATTATTTTGGATGCTTTTATCAATGTCTAAGAGCAAGAACAAATCCTTTTATGAACTTAAAGAGATATCACAATAGAATTTATCAATTAATGTTCATTTCAGACGACCATTACTCAATTTTTTTCTGTGATTAATATCAATAATTCTTAAACAAACAAAGAAAATAACACTAACATGTTAGTTTTAAATTGATAAATTAGAAGACTTGGAATAAAAAAAATAGACATAAACTCTTATTATATGTTAAAATAATCTTTTAAATGCATAATAATCTCAATAAATTAATAAAAATGTTATATCAATTATTTAAAAAAAAAACTATATGTTATATTATAATGGATATAATTATGTTGTTCTTATAATATCCTAACTATTTAAAATAAAAATATTTATTTTTATTTTAAAAATATAATTTATTCTTATGTAATTTAATATAAAGTACATAAAATAGGTTGTTAATGGTTATACATGTATTTTATCATAATAATTTGTATATTACGTTATAATAATATTTTATTATAATTTAAATCAAATTATATAATTTCAAATAATCATATTTATACATATTATTTGAAGGTAATTTTTTAATTTAAATATATAGTTATTTAAGTCTTATAATGTGATCCTCTTTAAAAAATATATAAAATAAGTCATTAATATGCGCATGATATCATAATAATTTGTACATTATGTTATAATAATATATTTACAAATATGTAAACAGATTAAGATAATAATTTCAAGTACATGGTAATTATCATATAAGCAAAACGGAATTCGAATTAGAAAACTTACTTGATCAAATAGAGTTTTATTTTATTAAAAATTATAATTTCTATATTTATTTTTAAACTATTAGTTTTTTTTGTAGTCAAATAATTTATTAAAATCTGATATGATTCTAAAATTTACAAATTAAACTCAAATAACTCATTAGACCTAGTTAACTCGAATATGAAATAACCTCAAACCAAATAACCTAAACTTGAATAATTCAAGTGTTAAACTAGATTGAGTCATATTTAAAATAAGTCAAACCCAAAATGATCTTAACTCAAAATAACTTGAATTTGAAATAATCCAAGCATGAGACAATTCAAATCCGAAATAATTTATAAATGTAAAACCCACTCTTACCCAACTATAATTGATCAAACCCAAATTAACCCAAAATTCTTATCAATATAATAATGAAAGCAATTGTCCCTTCCAACTTCCAACTCATTATTACACCTTCTACAATTATTTCTCAGAATCATCCCCAAAGGTCGACAGTGATTAAAAGCTTGCTACTTAATTTTGGAGATTTAGATTTGGCCAAATGTGAAGATGCTGAAAATGAGGTAGGAGACTAGCTCAAAATCTTGCAAATTAAAAATAAAAATAAAAATAAAAAAACCACACTTCTAATTAAGCATGTACACTTGTTGGGCCCAAATGAAATTAGATCAAGTCTAAAATAAAAGTTTTATAATTTATATCGATTCATTCGACTTAAATTGATAATAATCAAACTTAATAAAGTATATTTTTATTGAACAAAAACCCCTAAACACCTCAATGACTAATTATCTAGCTAGCATATGATATAACGATCTTTCTTCTTGATTAACTAATTCATAAAACATATACCTTTCGTTCTAATTTATCATTGAAAATTGTTTATGGTGATAGATTAGCCTCACCTACTTATTTCTTTTTTAAATACGCGTGAAAGCTCATTTTGCTTAAGCAACGTAAATCAATTTCATCGTATAAACCCCTTCCTTTCACGTCTAAAACTCGAAACTTCTATCTTCACTTATTCAACATTGGTGTCTGTCCCAAATTTTGACATTCAACAAGAACTACAATTTGATTAATATGGTTTTCTATATTTCTTACTTTTTTCCTGAAAATTAAAGCTACCCATTAAAAAAATTAATATAGTATAACCTATAACCCTTTATTTGGTCTTTGGAAAACACCTTCTCCATACTCACTTGGGATAAGGAGAACCTCGAGATTTAGACCATTTTTTATAGAAACAAAACAAAACAAAAAGGAATTACAGATAAGAAACAGTGTTAAGATCCGAACAATGTGGAAAGTTCGTGACGGTTTGAATCTCGTGATGGCTATTGGCTTATACCTTGAATTTATTGAATATATAATATGCATTTAATGTCCAAAAACGTTGACAAATCTTAAATTCAAAACAAAAATTAAAAAAGGGCTTATACTTAGTCCAAATGTTTGGTTGTTGTAGTAGTTGTTGTTGGTACCCGCTGCCGCTGACAAATTGCTTCACATGCACATGGAGTTTCCCCAAATCTGTTTGTTAAGTCCATTTCCACAATTTGTCAAAGCCATGCAATTATTTTATCTATTTTTCTAAATATACCAATTGGATGCCTTGCTTGGTGGGGAGATGGAAATTGGGGTTTATTTAAAAATTCTTCATACACAATAAAATAAAATTGGAGAGCTCGTGGGGGATTTGTTTTTCCAAAGTTTCGGCATTCTAATTTTTCAATTTTGGTGAGACTTATTAGAGCTAATCTTTTTTGAAAAAAAAAAAAAATTGGAGTTTGGACCAAAAGAAAGTAGTTAAATATTATATTCGTTGATCTAAGGATTTTCTTTATTCAACCATTGAATCTAAATTAGGTAATTTCTGTATTTGTTTGAACATTCAAAACTTTCGTTAGAAAAAGTGGGTATTTTAACCTTTTTTTGGCTCCTTCTTTAGCTAACTTTCCTTTTGTTTACCTAATATGTCATTGGTTGGTGATATATATGCATCGATATGGTTTGTCCTTCTAACTTTCATTAAAATGTTTTTGAGGGGGGAATTTGGGTGTTGGCTAATGTAATCTAGGTTAACATCCTTTTTGTTTTGTTGGATTGGTTTTGCATATAATTGTCTTTCAATGACACTTTCAACTTAATCAAATTAAGGGAACATATAAATATAGGAACATAATTAAATATGTTTGGTGATAATTGTGCTATCTTTTGGTTTGAATTGGCACTACATTTTAACCTTGAATTCAACACCGTATCACACGAATGATTATACTTCATAAATATTTCACCACTAAGATTTTGTTTATTTTTTTGACAAAAAGTTCACATTTAAAATTCACCCTTAAAGTTATTTCTTAATATATTTTATTGATAAAATGTTGAACTTTTAATTTTAGTGATATAATGCAATTCTTAATGATCTAAAATATAAAAATTTTATATCTTTTAAAATTCAAGTACCTATTTTTTTAAAGAAATTCCAATCACAAGTGACATAATTTTTTTTAGCGGACAAAAAAAGCTATTATATCTTAAAATTCTAGTGGACAGCAACTTGCAAATTCTTGTGTGTGTGTGTTTTTATGTGTTGATGCTAAAATAATTTTGGGAGGCCATTCAATATTTATTGTGCTCAAGTAAGAGCCTATAACGGCCAAGTCAGTGAAAAAAGAGAGCAATAATAGAAATTCCGAGGATCTTTATAAAGAGTAAAATAGAACCTTTATGAGACTCTTACTTAAGGATGCATTTGGGTAGATAGCGTGATTGAAAATAATTATAATGATAAAATTAATTATTATAACAGTGAGATTAAAATTAATAGTGAGATATGTATTTGGATTCAATCGTCGCAGTAATAGAAAGATGAGATCATTAAAGATATTTAATTAAAATATTTATATATATAATAAATAATTAAAAATTATTAAAATTATATTTATATTAAATAACAAAATATATATTAAAATTATTTTTACTAAATAATAAGTAAATTTATTTTTAAAAAATTAATAAAATAAAAAATAAAAAGGTTGGGGGGAGTGCAACTGCACCAGGGTTTTTCCTCCCTGCACCAGGGGTTTCAAGTGTGGAGTGAACTCTTACCCCTCTACTCTAACTAGAAGGGTTGGTAGAGACTGCACCTTCAGTGGAGGTGCATTCGGAGATGCATACCAGTGAAGGGTAAAATCTCCCACTTTTCCCTTGGATTTCGCCTGATGAAATCCAAAGGACCTTTATAATTCTAAGTGTAACCCACAATTTCTTACAAAAACCAATAATATAATTAAAAAATTATATTTGATGTCACTGATTAGCATGCAAATATCTTATGAAAAAGCAATGAAATTAAAAGTTTAAGAACTTTTAAAAGAGCGAAGAAATAAAAAAAAATTAAGAATATTAAAGGGAAAACTTAACAAGTGTCATTAGGCACTAATCAAGGTGATATATATATATATATATATATATATATATAAAGAAAAGTACAATTAATGCATCACTTTTTTTTTTGAATTTAGTAAAAGTAATGTATAAAATATAAAAATTTTCTGATAAATAAATAATTTTAATTATTTCTATAAACACTGATTAAATGAACTCATGTTCAAACCAAATAGACATAACTTCTATAATTTAGAAATGAAAGTTGATTTTTTCAACATTACGATGGTTAATAAGTATGTATATAACACTATTAGAAGTACTTAATTATGATTTATGTGATCATGAGATCCTTTTGTAAGCAGTATGGAAAAGAAACAAGCTATAAGAAGTAATATGATTTGAACAAGACTTTTATGTGATCTATTTCTTGATTTTCTTATTATCAATCTTTAAAAAGGTTGTGACTTGTGAAAATATGAGCTAATGTTTTTACTAAGAATAAATAAATAAATGAAAGATAAAGAAAAAGATAATTGAGGTGGCAAATGGATATGAATAATTAAATATAATTATAAGTCAAGTTAAACTCGATTAATTTCAATAAAAAACTTTGAAAGATAAAGAAAAAGATAATTGAGGTGGCAAATGGATATGAATAATTAAATATATTTATAAGTCGAGTTAAACTCGATTAATTTCAATAAAAAACCCTGCTCGTCAAAGGCTACCGTACTAAGAAACTTTATCTGAAATCCAGCTTCAAGATTGACCTCATAAAGGCTTTCGACTTAGTTGATTGGACTTTCCTTTTCAATGTTTTGGCATCCCTCAACTTCCCTAATAGGTTCATATGTTGGCTGAAAGCTAGTGTCACGACACCTTGTTACTCAGTGACTATTAATGGATGTTTTGTTGGTTTCTTTTGAAAAAGAAAAGGCATAAGGCAAGGTGGTCCACTTTCACCTTACCTTTTTTATAGCAATGGATGCCCTATCATCCATGTTAAGCAAAGCAGTTAAGAATAGAGCCATTTGATATCACCCAGCATGCAGGAGAGTAAAGCTCACGCACCTCAATTTCACTGATGATCTTGTGGTCTTTACTTCTAGGAAGATTGAAACAGCTCTTAATCTTGTTGCCGTCCTCGATAAATTTTACACCATGTCAGAGTTACAACTCAACAAAGCTAAAACTAAGCTTTATAGTGCAAATGTTGATGCAAGGGTTATCCATAACATCCAGTAACAGACTGGTTTCAAAGTTGGTGAGCTGCCAATCAGATATTTAGGCATCCCACTTGTTTCTAGAGGACTTTTAGCCAAGCACTATGACCCTCTTATTCACTGAATTGCAAGCAGCATTCACTGTTTTTCCTCAAAAGAATTATCTTATGCAGGGAGGTTCTAACTCTTAAGCTCAATTCTTTTCAATATGCAAAAATATCGCTGCACCATGTTTATTCCCCCGCATAAGGTCCTTTTCACAAAATCAATCAAATGCGTGCAACATTCTTGTGGAAGAGACAAGAATATACTGCGGGGGAGAAAAAGTAAGTTGGGAAAGAGTTTGTATGCCCAGGAGTGAAGGAGGGCTCAGCTTTAAAAATCTTAAAGTCTGAAATGTGGTCTACATACTCAAGCATATATGGGAGCCGCTACGTCTATCTAATTCCATTTCTGTGGATTGGATTCATGCCTACCCTCTTCGTAATGCCGATTTTTGGCTAGTTAACCAACCTCAACTCTATAGCTGAGGTTGGGGGAAGATACTCAAGCTCAGAGATGTGGTTCCGCATTTATTGATTATGCCAAGGGATCCTGAGAAAGGGTAAAGTGGGTTCTTTCTATAATTACGAAGTTTACAACATGAGGCACCTGGAAGCACTTAAGGCACTCTTGCTAAGGTTTCATGGCGTTACCTGGTACGGGGCTCTCTCAATGTTCCCAAATTCTCCTTTGCAATTATACTTAAAATTTTAGACACAATTATATGAATATGATAAATATAAATCAATAAAAATATGAGACAACATAAATTTATGTTCAAAAATTTTAAAATATGAATTATTAAATATGATTAATATACAACAAAATGTATGAATATAACACGAATACATAAAATATCAAATATATTTGCAACTTGGTTAGCTTATCAAGACAAATTCTGCACCTTTGAAAGAATAAAGCACTAGGGAATTCCACTTCCTTCAACGACCTGCCTCTCATGTAATGTAGTTGAAGGATGCAGAGATCATATTTATTTCGCATGTGATAATTCCACGCAGGTTTAGCATAAAATTTTGGAGAATCTAAAGGGCTTAAATGCTCAATTTAAGACTAAATTTATTATTGTTTGAGCGAATGAAAATTAAATCTTCTATTTGACTATATTAAGGATAAAACCTTCTGGAATTTGATTAATTAAGTAGTTTTGATATTGGTTGACGTGCATGTGCTGGAATAAGTGATGTTCATGAAGATGCTTACATGGAGATTATTTTGCAAATAAAAATTGAAAAAAAAAATAGGACCCACTTAGTTATTTGGACTTTTACATTTTCCCCCTAAATTCCAAATTGATAAAAGAAAAAAAATAGAATTTGTAATAAAAAATGAAGTTATTACGATTAAGTTCAGAAGATAATTCCAATAATATCCAGACAAGAAGCCAAGCTTCTCCACAATTTCATTTCCAACCACAGAAACCACCATTTGTTCTGCCGCTACCTTCGTCGGTCGGCATCGTCGCCGACAACTTGAAACCCAGAAAAATGTCTTTGCAAAATCTTTTCACATCCTTTACCATTTTGTCGAATTGGATTTTCGAAATACTTGATATAATTTTTTTTTGGAAAGATGTATACATCATTCCATTTCTTTTTTTCTTAACTCCTAACAGTACAAAAGCATAAAAATCTGTTGTCAAAGAAAGAGAACCCAAACATCTGTAAATGGTAGCGAAGAATCATAACAGCATCATCAAACTAAACACTAACAATTAAAAAACTCTTTAAAGTTTAAACCCCACATATAAGGGTCACTCAAACCCTAAACGTATACCTAAGATATCCTGTTACCTTTTGAAGCACCGTTGCCTCTTAAGTACCGAGATCCACCATCACCATATCCGCCCCCCTTATGGTGTCCACCTCCACATCCTCCCCTGTTTCCATGGCGACTGCCATATCCATCGCCACCTTGACCACGGTTGTACCCACCATTTCCTCCTCCAAATCCTCCATATAAATTTCTAGATCTAAACCGAAACCGTTGGCTTTCCCACACCTATCTCATCGTCCACCATTTGTCGGACTATCCCAAAGTCACTACCAAAAAACTTGTCATCAATCTCCTTTCCTCAAACCCGAGACCCATAAACTTGCTGATTTTGTTGATTCTCTTCGTGTTTATGTGCTTATCTCTGGTTTCTTGTTAGGTAATGTAATCACTATTGAGATGTAATAGGATTTATTTGGGTTTTAAAAATTTTTTGGAAGATAAATAAAATTTATGCTGTTTCTGGGTTTTTAAAATTTTTGACTGCTACGTATATAAAACATTATGTGTCAGCATTGACAGCTGATAAAAGGTTTAATCCTTCTGCACTCAAACAGTAATAGATTTAGTCTTGAGCATTTAGCAAATTGAGGGGAAGCTCGGACAGGCACCAGCTGGGAGACAGTTCTAAAATGGATGCTACAAAGCTCAAAGGGGAAAGCTTTCAAATCCGGTCCGCAAAAGTTTCTTTGGACAGCCACGGTCTACCATCTTTGGAATGAAAGGAACAACGTAAAACACTCAGCAAAAGGGAAATCACCATAGGAGGTTTTTCAGCTTATAGTTGATGTTGTAAAAGTTAGATTTAATAGCTGTGGCAATATTTCGAATACGGAAACTAATGTTTTTCTTTGCAGGGAGTGGGGCATTAGCTATTGATCACTCGTAATGCTACCCTACAAGTTCACATGTAGCACGGTGTCTTGCTTCTTTGAAATTTTAAATAAAATTTTAATTATTAAAAAATTTATCTTGTCCAAATTGATTTTGAAATTCTATTTTAATTTTTAAAATATTTAAAAATTATTTTATATAAATATTTATATATTTTTATAATTAAATTTTATAAAATAATTTTATTATTTAAATAATAATTTAAATTATTATCAAAAACTCTATAAGAATTTATCGAATAGACCAACTTACAACTTAGTCCATAAACCTGTCTAGTCATCGAATAGCCTATTTGGGCATTGAGTCGACAATTTCTGAGATTCGCACCCACTTTGAAATCCCAAGTAATGCCACCTATTGTCTATGCTATTACCTAATAAAAATCCAAGAGGTACATTGATTTCTTCTTCTTTTTTTTTTTTCAAATCTAAAAGGTTTTGATTTATAATAATAGCTGACATAATACTTGGATGTAGTTTTGATGTACTTCTTAGATATTTTAAGTCTGATCCGATTACTTGGATTTTAGAAAAGAAAAAAAAAAAAAGGTTCATTTCAAACTATTTAGCATTTAATATATTTTTTTACTTACCTAAGCATTTAATTTCTTTTTAAAAGGAAAAAGTCATGAAGTGAAATAAATATTTCGCCATAAACACATATGACAAGTTTCCTTTTTTTTTAAAATATGAAGATGACGACGTTAGAATTATAGATTTTAATGATATAAGAATAGAGGGGCGGTGCATGCCAACATATTTTACGTAGGCATTAGTTATATTAATTAAATATTGTCAAATATAAGTAATGCCAAATGTTGAATGTGCCGGCACAAAAGTTGCATTTAGACTGTAGATGCTCCGGTGGATTAGTTATGCTCAATTTAATTATCTTATATAAAAATATATTAAAGTTATCCTCCAATTGGTTTACGGATGACTTTGGTTTTCAAAAATTTTATTCAGCGCCTCATTTGGCTTTGTACTTCAATGAAGAAATTGATCATGAAAAAGAATGGTAATGAAAATAAATTTACCTCTATATTTCATTTTCATACCGCTGTTGGTGGCATGTTAAAGTGTTCAAAACCAAAGAAAGAAAAAGGAACCAAGTTACAGCCAAACAAAACAGACAAATTTTCTTGGAAGGAAGTTGGAAAATGTAGGACCCCGCGACCCAAAATAGCAGGAGGAGCTTTGGAAGAAATTGCTGGCAGATAACTTACTAAGGGTGGGCTACACTCTTGGGGATGTTGATGTTAATAGAGATTGTCTGCTCTCTGCCACTCCTTGCAGGAATCAAGAGATCACATGCTGTAACTATAGAAAAATTGTGCTAATGATAATACTAAACAACGTCTTAGTTTTACTGCGAACAAGAGTTGAGATGGGTAGTCAAAAATCTAATGGAAAATCGTTGATTTCCATCATTTTAAAGATTACTTGGAATGCTTATATTTATCATACATGGAAGGTAAGGAACAACAAGCTATATAGAAACTCCGAAGAGTACCTTATGCAATGCAAGTTTAACACAGGTTGAAGCATGTTTCCATGGACACGTCAACAGTAAACTTCACGAAGTCTGGGGCTTAAATGGCTCTACACTTGATGTATGATTAAATTGACTAAACATTTTTGATGTAGCAGTACTTACTGCATTTTTGGATAAATAACATCTTTTAGGTTGTCCAAAAAAAAAAAAAAGTAGGACCCGACCTTGTCCAGGTTTGATAATGGGGCTAAGGAGTTGCAAATTGTCAACGTTAGGCTGTTCATATATATATGTCCACAATATTTTTTTTTTTGGGAAAATGAGTCAGACCACAACTCGTCAATGCATGATAGAGATTGGTAAATAAGGAAACAAAATTTCTTTTAAAATATCATCCATCCAGGGCTGGCTGGCTAAGGTCCTGAAATAGAAACACCATGGCATTCACAAAAAAGGTAGTTTGTCAATTATAACATTGTCATTATTCATTTGGAGAAGCATCAGACAGTGACTAGGCGCCTGTGTTCCCTGCATAACTGGGCAGATGAAGAACCTGCGGGATCTCACTCACTCTCACTTTTTGAAAAAATGCTATTAATATCAAATTAATTTACTAACGTTGTCTACGACTTAATTTTGAAACAGTATAGTTTCAACTTCGTTGATTTTTTTGGATGAAAATAAAGAAATTAGAATAGTTTATTAAATAAAAGTGAGATATATTGTTGGTTTTTATTTGGAAATTAAATCAATAAAATTTAAAATTTAAATACAATTGCAATATTCTACATTAACTTAACTTATAATATAGTGCCAATTTTTGATAACTCCTTTGCTAACCGTGAGATTAGCACCGCCCATGAATCGATCGAGCAATGTCAACTTCGTTGGCTTTTTGAAATTGTTGTTCAAGGCCTAACGCGACTGATTAGATTTGAAATAGACTCATTTTTACTATTTATAAATATTAAAAGTTTTTATATTAATATTTATATATATTTTAAATTTTATATAATTTTAATTAATTAAATAATAATTTTAACTAAATCCAACACAATCACTAGCTTCAAAGTCTGTGCCAAAAGCCCAACCTAATTGAGCTAAATCTATCATATTTGATAAGTAACTTGATCAAAGAATAAATTTACGCTAGAGATATATTTGCTTTTTAATTATAAGTTTTAACCAGTAAGTTTTGGAGAGGAATTCATGGTTAGAATGGCGAAATAATTTTTTTGAAATTGTTAAAAACTGAGAATAAAATATAATGTTAGAGACCGTAAAATTAAAATCAGAGATAAAAAATATAATTTACTTGACGACAACTAATTGAGGGCATTGTATGATCCCAAGTGCATTGGTTCAGGAAAGCAGCATTAACAAAAATTGTTGAGGAACAAAGACTATATATGCCTTAGAAAATTTTAGTTATTCCAACTTTGATATACCAATTGATAAAATAATTGTACTACATATTGAAAACGTTCCGCTGAAAGTTTGACTAATGCCTTAATGTACTTTTTGAAAGTTAAATACTACTAAATAAACCATAGCTAAAATAAAGACAAATGAACACAAATTGATAGGCTAGGTATTAAGATTTTGACCTTGTGCCTTGAATTGCAACTACTAGTCAAGTCTGGGGCTGCTCCCAACTCTTATTCCAGCTGGTTTTTGTACTTTTGCTTCCTCTAATAAAACCAAACGACAAAATTCGCAAAAAAAAAAAGAAAAAAAAAGAAAAAAGAAAAAAGGAGGTAGATTAGACTTCCTTTGGTCATCACTTTTTGTTATTGTTTCACTTGTGTAAGGGAACAAATTCAAGTTGCAAAAGTGAGGGTCAGAAGTTAACAAAATTTGTTTCCACAAAGGGGTAAAAAAAAAAAAAAAAACTCGTGTTAACTAATCCCATTAAATTGATATACAGATCAGTCATCTAGTAATGTAAATTTGTCAACTTATCTTGACAATTTCTTCACCAACTCAGATGAATTCAGGTGTTGAATTATTATATTTCAATATTAACTTTGTGGAAGAAATTGGCTTTAATTTTTGACAAAGTGTGTGATACTTAAACCCAAATAGTTCATATCGACAGTTTTAAAACTGCTATCTATTATATATATATATATATATATATATATATAAATTATGTGAAATTAATTGCTCCGGGGATCATTGATTAAGATATTATATTTGAAGATTTGTGGGGGCTTATACTTTCTTCTTTCTCAATCTTGCTGTCGCTCTTTGTCTGTTTTTGAAATTCATGAAGCAGCTTAGTCGAGGATGGGATGCTCAACATGTCCATAGATATTATAAGCAAAAGTGACAAATATTCGGATTTATATGACCAAGAGAGCCACCTCACATTTCAACAAAACCTTATTTTCTTTAGCTGCTTCCATCTTCCATGACCATCTAGCTGCCTTAAACAAAACCAATACAAATTGTGTTGACTTAGCACTTTGTTTAGTCGGGTGAGAAGAAATTTGAAAAAGTAAAAAAATTAAAAGAGGAGAAAAATGAAAAGATAAGAAACATATTTGTTTTTTTTCATTAGTATGTTTGGTAGGAAAGATAGAAACATAAGAAGTAAAAAAACAATTTTTTTTATTTTCATTACTTGGTTTAATTAAAAAATTAGAGGAAAGCAAATAAAAGTATATTGTTTTACTATTTTATCCATTAGATGTTAAGATGAAAAAAATAAAATTTAAAAAATAATGGTAATATTGTAAATATATACACCACTCTCATTTTCTTTCTTCTTTTTTTTTTTTTTAATTTGAAGTGATTTGTTTTTGTTAATAGGTGTAAAAAATGATAATCCTTCCAATATTCTGTACTCTCACTTTCTTTTCAATCAAGTACATTCAAGATTCATTTTTGTTCCACATTTTTATCTTCTTCTATCCATCCTTCCACTTTTTCATCCAATCAAACACATCCTAAATAATAAGGAGTTCTAATAATTAATAAAGCAAATTTAAAAAATAAAATTTTATAATCTCTCATACCCAAGCTATAAGGATTGTTTAGTTTATATATATATATATATATATATATATATA
>JBBYHM010000026.1:18701643-18715201 GCA_038381775.1 Adansonia rubrostipa
ATCAATAAAGTAATCCATTGCATTAAACTATGTTATTATCAAAATGTCCGGTCATCAAATTAATGTTAATATATAATTCTGTTATCAATTGTCACCACTTTTAATAAAAGTGTAATTATTAAAATTGATTAAAATTAAAAAGGTTTACGAGTTAAATTTGACTAAATAAGATTTGATTAAATTTAATTAATACCTTTAAATTTTTGTTTAAGACTTGAAGTCACCACTCGTTTAAGCTCGTTTAATTTAAACTTTAATATTTAATAATAAAAAAATAAATTTTAATATTTATTTTAATATTTTTATACACGTTTTTCATTATATTTTGGAATTAAAGTTATATAAAAACAGCAAACTATTATGGAACTAGAAATATGTTTGATTGACCAAATGGAAAAACCCAGTAATATATCTATCACTTGTTAATTTTTTTTAATTAACAGATCAAAATTATCAAAATCTTTTTGTTCTTCTTCCCCCATTTTTTTGTTTATTATTATTATTATTATTGTTATTATTTATTTATTTTCATTGGTCAGACTTTTCGAGTAAATTCCATGGTAATATTTAGGAGACAGAGAGAGGCCAATTAATAATCCCTTGGAATAGAACAAAAGTACAACAAATGGGCATAGAATATTCACGATCAACATTTTATCCCTTCTAGAAAATAAATTTTTTTTATTATAATTTTTGGATAAAAGAAATTTCAAGTTAGATTTTGTTAGACATTCGGCTCGCTTTATGTTTGATTTTAAATAAAAAAATTTTAAATTCAAAGTTTAGCTTAAGATATTATTTAATAAAAAAAATTTTATTCAAATTCGATTTAATACTTAACAAACACTTTCGATACCAATATTCATATTTATAATTCGATAAATATTAATATTTCATTTGCAAATTCGATGTCAATCTATATGTTCCTAATCAATAAAGTCTTTGAATATATATCAAATTATATATAATTCGTTTTTTTTTTTTTTTTGCCGCAAAATGGAATAATTTTGTTTGTTGATATTTAATTCAATCATAAGGATGAAATATTTGTCTAATTTATCTATGATTTTTATTTTTGGCATTATTATAAGCATCATTATTATAAATATTTTAGCTTACACTCTTTGCTCAATGCACCGTTCAAATTATATATAATTCGTTTTTTTTTTTTTTTGCCGCAAAATGGAATAATTTTGTTTGTTGATATTTAATTCAATCATAAGGATGAAATATTTGTCTAATTTATCTATGATTTTTATTTTTGGTATTATTATAAGCATCATTATTATAAATATTTTAGCTTACACTCTTTGCTCAATGCACCGTTCAAATAATTACATAATAAACTACAAGTGTAATTAAGCGAAGTTTATAAAACAATAAAAATTAAGTTCGAGCTCAACTATAAACTCAAGGAGTCGAACTCAACTTTAGGCTGATTTTAATTTAAAGGTTTATAATTTGACTCAAAATAAAGATCAAATTAATTGAATTTAATTCAATATTAAAATTTGATTAAATTTAATTGGTTATTACCTTCGTTTAGAGATAAAAATAATATCACATACATTAAGATGCTTATGGGTCAATCGAACTTAAATAACAAAATATTTCTATGAGATAGAAGTAAAAAGATATGACCCTTCAAACAATTTTTAAATTATGAAAAGTAATTTATAAAAATTAAATTTATTCATATATGATACTCAATCAAAGGATTTTGCCTCCCTAAGCATAAATGCTATTACGATGAATAAGGTGTATGATAGTGTTCGTGAATAATTTGCCGGTGAAGGTCCATTGGAAGTGGCTATGGAAGATTTTCCAGCATCATGGAAAAGTCATTGACGTGTTTATTCCACAGAAAAGAGGCTGAAGAGGTGGGAGGCTTGGATCTGTTAGATTTTCATGCACTAAGGAAGCCATATTGGCATCTACAAGACTTAATGGATCTTGGTTACTTGAGCATCGAATGGGAGTTAATCTAGCAAGATTTAACAGCAGATCTTCATTTTGGAGAAATATTCATTCATCCGGGGAAAAAAATCAGAGCTGAAGAAAGGATTGAATATCCTGGTAAACATTGTGGAGTTCCTGGCGTCAGGGGCAAGGACACTCAGCAAACCACATACAAACAAGTTCTTCTATCTAAAGAAGGTGATGGGAAGAGCCCAGGGGAGAAAGTTCATGAAGTGGACTCAGGGGAGGATAGCGACAATGATTCGAAGGTGAACAAGATGACTATCATCTCGGGTCATGTCGATGAGGAGGTACTGCATAAGCTTGAGAATTGTTTTAATAGGAACTACAAGGGGTTTTTATGATATAGATAGGTTAAAGGAGAATTTCAAAATGCAAGGTGTACTGGAAGTAATTATTAAAAAAAAAAAAACAGGTAGGCAGTTTCTTATTGAGTTTGAAGATAATGAAACTAACATGATGCAACAACTGGAGTGGTCATGTTTTAAAGAGTTGGTTCGTTGAAATTGAATCCTGGTCTCGAGCGAGTTATTTGAAGCATATAGTTACATGGGTCTCGGTGTTTGGTGTAGCTTTCCATGCATGGAATTACCTGAAATTTCAAAATATTGCCAGTTATTGTGGAGAGTTGACATGAATGGAGGAGAAAACACTTAATATGAATGATTTCAGCAAGGGAGCAATTATGATCATGACGTATCATATAAAAAAGATTGATGAGAGTATTATTTTGAAATGTGGTGGCGAAGAGTTTCCAATTAGAGTGTCTGAATTTGATTATGTTTTCGTCCAAGATCACAATGGCTGTATTAGATGTGATAGTCGGGGATCCTCTTCTAATTCGGTGTTTGACCTGAGTAAAAGTCCAGTGGAGGCAGTGTATGAGGAAGATGAACAGGCGAGAATAGATGCAGTCATTGCGATGGTGACGAAAGGTGCGATAAAGTGGATAGGAATGGGGCAGAGGACTCTAGATTCGAGATACAAGAGGGAGGTGTGGGTGATAATCACAATAATAGTTTTAACGCAAGGTCAGAGTTTTTGGCTGATACGGTAACTGGCATCGATCTAGGAAAGGTACAAGTTGGGGATGTAATGAATGGTGTGGGGCCACTTCAAGATATTGTAAGTGAAGAACGCAGAGGTGGCGGATCATAGCCAAAATAGGCAGGGGGGCTCAGATAATTGTTTGGATAAAGATGGGCGTAAAGGGTCTGTGTCATAAAAAGAGCACCAATCACATGAAGAGGTTGAGAATAATGGACTAGGTGGAGTTAAGATGATCGGTTAATGTGGTCAGAGTAGAAAGAAAGTGAAAAGTTCGGAGGACATAGAAGAGTCAGCTATCTCGGATGTTATGAAAAAAAGTGAGACAAAAAGGTAGAAAAATTAAAAGAAAAGAAATATCAAAAGGTGAAGAATAATTGTCATGAAATGGTTTACGACTCTCTTTCCGATTCCGATATTGAAAATAGGAGAAGAATTCTGTGTAAGGAGGTGGAAAAAGCTTGGAAGTTTGGTAAGACTTTGGGTCTTTCAGCAAATCGTGAAGATCAGTTGATAATTGATGAATTGGTTGAGCTTGATCTTAGGGCGAGAATGGAGGTTTGAATATGGGCATGGTGAGAGTAATCTACATTGCAGATCTTGATTGTAGAAGAATGATGGCGATGTTCTAGGTAATCTTTGTTTTGATTTTTCTGAAGTGAGTGGGTTTGCCAAGAATGAGGTTGTTGTCGTGGAACATGCGTGGAATTGGGAGTGAGGTGAAGGTTACTGTATTGAGGAAATTAGTCTCATCAAATAAGGTGGAGATGGTAGGGATCCAAGAAATAAAACTAGAGTATATTTCGGGTCAGAATGTAGCTAGGATGTAGTATGATGATGAATTTGAGTTTGTGTTTTCAGCTTCAGTTGGTAGGTCTGGTGGTTTGCTGTTAATTTGGGACAAAGGGAGTTTCTGTATAGAAGCTCAGATGATCTTGAGTGGAATGATAGTAGTGAAATTCAAATGGATCAAACACAATTTCGAATGTGTGATTGTTGTTGTCTACTCCCCTTATGAACTTGAGGGGCAATGGAGTTTTTGGGAGAAAATTTTGGAGATTAAACAGTCTTTCAATGGCTATTGGTGTCTAATGGGAGATTTCGATGTTGTGAGGTCGAATTCAGAGAGGAGGGGATGCATTGATAACATTGCGGGTATAACAGAATTTAACAACTTCATTAATTTGGGTGAGTTTGTGGATTTACCGTTGATTGGGGAGAAATTTACATGGTTTGGGTATGGTAATTAAAGAAGCAGGTTAGGTCGATGTTTAATTTATGTGGAGTGGAAAGTGAAATTCAGGGAGTTATGTCAAAGGGTGTTTAAAGATATCTATCTCTGATCATGCCTCTGTAATGCTGTCATCTGATGTCATGGATCGAGATCCGCAGCCATTTAAGTTTCTTAATTGTTAGCTGTTGGATGATAATTTCATTAAGGAGATTGAGAAGGAATGGAGTGGAATGGAGAGTTAAGGGTGGTCAAAATTGACAGGCCTGATAGTATCACCATGCAATAAAAACAATGTGAGCTTTATTTTGTTTTTTGTTTTTCGTTTTTTTATTTAGATTTTATTTTAATTATTTATCATTTTAAAAAGATTGATCTACGTTTAAACTCATGAATTGATTTAAAATGTATACCCAACCAACTTAAAAAATATATATATATTATTTATGAATCATTTTAAAGTCTTATATTTTAATTGTAAATTATGTATTTAAAAGGGTTAATTTGCACGGTAATTCTCGACTCAATTTAGAAATCTTACTCTACCCATTTAGATAACAATAAAAAAGAAATTTATTTTATTTATTATTTTTAGTTTTTTAGATTTATATTTTTTATTTACTTTAGTTTTAAATGATATATTTAAATGAGTTAATCCGTGCAGTGATTAATAAGTTGATTTATGATTTCTATTTCACTTGCTCAAGAAAAAATTAAAAAGATATTCATTTTATTAATTATTTTTAGCTTTTTTAGATTTAAGTTTTTATTTTTATTTTATTCTTAAATAATGTATTCAAAAGAGTTCTTTTGTAAGTGACTTGCGTGTTAATTTTGGATACGTACTTAACAAGGATAAAAAAAAGTTTAAAAATTATTCATTTTTATTTAATTTTTAAATGATGTATTTAAAAAGGTTAATCTGCAAGCTAACTCTCAGGTCAATTTAGAATCTATACCCGACTCGCTTGGAGAAAAAGTTTAAAAAATTATTTCATAAATTATTTTTATTTTATTTTTAAATGATAAAATTAAAGGTGTTAGTCCTGAAGTTCACTTATGGATCAATTTAGAATCTATACCAACTCACTCGAAAAAATTTTATTTCGTTAATTATTTTTATATTAGTCTTAAATGATATATTTAAAGTGATTGATACATCAATTCGCTAATCAATTTAAAATTTTTACCAAATTCTAAATACAAAATTTAAATACATAATTATTGTTTAATAAAATTAATTTTTATTAATAATTAATTAAAATTTAAAAAGAAAAAAAAAAAACCAATGAAGCTAAAGGCATACTCTAGTGAGTGTGTGTGTGTTTGTGTATATATATGTCAGGACTGATCTTAGGGGCAGACACTTGAAAGAGTAAGAAAACATGCTAGAGAGATTAGAGGTTGCTCTAGCATTAGCTTTTCAATGCTCAAGTCAACAATTGGAGGAGGGGCTAAAAGCAAAGGTTGTGATAGTGAAAAATACGAGAGAGTCCCTTTACTTAGAGAAACGAGAGAGTCCCTTTACTTAAGAGAAATGAGATAACTTATATAAGAAGAGGGAGAGAAAGACAGAGACATGGTGCAATCAGATTAGCTAGCCTAATGCAATACATTTCCTACTATGTATCGATGATGCGTATCCATGATCAATTGCCTAAGGTGAGATAGCCAATAACAATCATATTTGACCTCATACAATTGACCACGAATGTGTGACAAAGGGTGTATCGCATCAAACCTCAAAAGCACCAGCAACTAATGGTGATCACGTCCACAGGTCAAGTATGCTTAACTTGCCAATACGTGTTTGAGCTTTTATTGAGCCATTTAGTTTTCTCAGTTAACGTAAAAAACCAAAACACCATTGCATACAAAATATCTACATCATTTTGTCCCTTGAACTGGTGTGATAATTCAAACTAGATGGACTTTATATGACAAAGTTTAGTTATGATTGTTATGTTATCAGAAGTTCACCATTTTTGTGGTGTTAAACTTAGATCGATAATTTTGGAGGTGTGAAATTATGTCAAAGTGAATTTATAGCCAAAGTGAAATTATGCAGATGTGAATTAGTTGACGTAAACTTGTGTCTTTAGTTGGTCTTGTTTGAGATTACCTTTTAGCTATGGTAAACCTCATGTCAAGGTGAACCTTATGTTGAAGTGACCTTTAGCTGAGATGCACCTTATGCCAAGGTGACCTTAGGTTGGTGACTTTTGACTAAGGTAAACCTTATGCCAAGGTGACTTTTGAGCGAGGTGAGCTTTGTTAAAATTTAAAATGGGTATTTTTCTTGGAGGTTTACTATGTAAAGTAGAGGTAAAGTTCAAAAATTTTTGTTAACCTTGGTGTTAAAGGTCTTTGCAAGGAGAACTCTAAATGAATCTTATAATAAATCTCCTCAATTTCTCCATACTCACATAATAAGATCCTTACTATTATTTGTTTTCTGAGTTAGATCTCATCTATTCAATGCCGTACACTCTTTCCCTTCTTTTTGTATAAATTTACTTGGTTTTTCATTCTGCTCATAGCTTTCTTCTTCTTCAAAAGACTTTCCTCTCTATACTATGAGTTCTTTAATTTTACGAACTTCCAATCATGCGATTGCTCACCTCTCCAACATGTCAATCCCTTGAGCTTCCTATCACGTCGACTGTTTCACTTCCTAATCCTTTTTTTGGGTTTTTTTCTTCACCTTAGATATGTCTTTTTCTCGATATTTTGGTACCCATGTCCTCCTCACATAATTCTAGTTCTTCTCACTTATTGAAATCAACAAATGAAATTCGGTTTGGTATTGAGAATTCTTTATTAAATTTAGAATCCATGGTGGATCCAATAAAGGATGAGGTAGTTATGAAAAATGTAACTTCCGTTACGTCTATAAATACCAGGGAGAGATATAAAATGGGTAAGGCTACGGGGTTTAGTTGTTAGCTTAAGCCTTTGTCGCATGATGAGATAAATAAGCCAAAGGATAGTCTATGCATTCGAGGTGTAAAAATAATAAATGTGGGACTTGTACAAGAGCCCCCAAAGCATCTCACCTCCAACAAATTAAATGAGTTAATTCAACGCAATTAGGCGTTATAAGGATTGAGTTATTCATCTAAACTCGAAGGTTTATTGTATATTTGAAAGGATTTAGATAGAAAATATTAAGCTCGAAAATTGGATTGAGCAAAAAAAAAAATTAGGCACATTTTAAATATACATTAAGCCTTGAACTTAACATTTTTTTGTTCAAGCTCAACCTAACCCGTTTTAATATTAGTAATATAAGTTTTCAAGGGATCAATTCCTTTTAAGAGGAATCGATTATTTTGTGTAAAAACATAGACAAGCCCAAATAGTGTTTTGCATTAAAAAAAGGGTTTGGACATAAAATCCATTGATATCCTCATAGAATTCGACACAACTCAATCTAACCTAGTAACAAATCTAATCAAAATTACAAGAAAATAGACAAAAATTATAATATTAAAGAAATGAAAGATGATTAATAATTATCTCAAAATAATGCTAAACCATCTCTAAAATTTTCAGAAACTAAAGATCATACCCAATAGTTTTTTTTTTTAGAACTATGTCTCAAAAAATTTGAAGAATAATATTCGCCATCAATACTATTAAATTATAGATAATATTTATTTTTAATACTATTAAATTCAATATACATAAAAAATTCATTTTATTGTCCTTTTATCTTGTTTTAAAATTCTCTTATTTTACAGTAAAAATTTAAATCTTTTTGCTACACGTCATATCCAGCTACCACAGCATAAAAGAATAACAAATTATGATTGAATTTGATCATACTTGGTTAGTGGATAAACCTTATCATTGTTTCCCTGATAAGGTTACAAACTCCAAATCAAATGGTTTCTAAGAGTCTTACTTTCATTGAACATCCTTAGATTGGTATTAAATTCATTTCCAAGATTTAGGGCCATCTATAACGACAAAATCTTATAAATTTGGGGATGGTTTTGGTTTTGTTTTAGGTTGAACATTGATTAATCAATGCTTCAATGTTTACAACCGATGATTTGAATGCAACTTTAAAGTAATGCCACAATTAGCAATGATCTTAACGCTTGTTAGTGGTGATTTTGATGTGCGGTTTTAAAGATAGTTTTTAGCACATGACAAGCAAATATATTTCACTATAAACTTAGTCTTCTTATTTGAGTAATTCTTTTTTCTTTTTAATTTGTAGACTTTTCCAATTCAATGCTTTGCATGTATGAGAGAAAATTAAATTTTCTTCTTGATGAAATTGCATGTATAAATTGAAATTACCGGTATCATTAAGCAATTTTCCTCATATACAACATAATTAGTACATGCAAGAGAAAAAAAATTAATAAACAATTTAAACAAATTGAATGATGGAGTAGCTAGCACATAGAGATATATAATTCAGCAAAACTAATCTATATACAAATACACACAAAGAGAGAAACGCTTTAAGAGAAATCTGATATTTTGTTTGAATCTAATTTCTCCGTAAAAAATTTTAAAGGTGCATTCCCTTATATTGATGTATTCGTAGATTTCAAAATCTTTAATAAGATTATACGAATATGACATATATAAAGTCATAAAAATATTACATAATAAAACATGAATACATTCTCAAAATCTATATAATATGAATTATTAACGTATAAAAAATTAAATAAATATGCAATACCATAAACATGATTATGACATAAAAAATATAAAAATATGATAAAAATACATAAATTATCAGGTTTACTATTCAAAAATTTACTTTAGAAGTGTTTTCGACTAGAGTTAAATTAGCTTTGATAAGAAAATGAAACTAATTCCCTTGCCAATTAAGTTAACTTGTCTAGTATATATTTTGTTACTAAAATATTAAAAATTAATTTAAAATTTAAAATCTTGATTAAGATTACGTTTGGATATAAACATAACTTCAATGCGGCACGATTAAAGCTGTTTTTAGCCTCAATCGGGTTGCACATGCCATTTGGCATGGCCACCAGCACGTGAGAGTATTTTCACCATACTGGTACCTTGTTTATCCACTAGAGTCTTGATGCTCTCGTAGAAGGGCTTATACATAGTGTAAGAACACTTTTGTCCTTATCATATACTTTATTTAAAAATAAAATAATTTATTTATTCAATATAATATTTATAAATTTTATTATTATATAGTAAATTAATAAAATTATATTTTATTATTATATAATTAATATGATTAATTAAAAATAAGTAATTACATAAAAGTATCATTTTTCTATTTTTTTATTTTAAATTATTTATTTTATAAATTTATTTTTGACATAAATATAATTTTAATATATATTTTATTATTTAACGCAAAAATAATTTTAATATTTTATAATTATTTATTATATATACACATATTTTAATTAAATTTTTTTAATAACTTTTTTTATTATAATTTATCTCACCATATTATAATCACTATAATTAAATCTAAATATATATTTAACTTTTGATTTTAATGTCGCTGCTACCGCTTCCAATCCCACTACCTTAAGGCGGGTGGCTTAGAAAATTTGTAGCTAAATCATTGCTTTTATTTACACTCTTACAACTTGTAGTTAATCACTTCCTCTGTCTCAATTTTTTTTTGTTTATTTTTATTTTTTATAATATTTCAAAATCATTTTTTTGTTTAGAAAAAAAATACCACCTTGCTGTTTCTAAAAAGTGGAAAAGAAAACAGTACCTAAAATTAGATTGACAACGCTAATAAGGAATATACACTTACAATATAATTAGACGTTATTTTTAGTTTAAAAAATTTAAATTTAATTCTTTAAATTAAAAAAAAACTAATATTTAATATATATATATATATATATATATATGTTTTTTATGGAAAAGTTAACTTTGACGGTAGAAAACTTCTTTTCCTTGCGAAAGAGCCCAACAAAGTAGGTGGCGCCAAAACAACGTCCCTTTTTAAATTTCCCTTTTCTTTATTTATTTTCTTCCTTTAATTTAACTCTTTTTTTTTCTTAGTTTCTACCTCTCTTTCCCTCTCGTTTTCATTTCCCGCCGGAATATTCGCTTTCCTACCGGTCACCGGCGATTTATCCTTTCCTTTCCCGCGATCTCCCCCTTGATTATTCTTCATCTTGAGTTTCAAAGATTTAACGATTTTCTTAGGGTTAATTTTTTATTTTTTGTGATTGGATCATTTTGGAAGATTTTTTAGATCGATAAAGGTGAGTTTTTTTTTTTTAATAAAACAAATTTTCTTTCTTCATTATTTTGAGATTTTTGTTGCAATTATTTTTCAGCTTTCTGCTTTGGTCTTGCTTTGTAGATCATCGAATTAGGTTAAAAAAATAGACAAAAGTTTAAGATTAATTTAGTTTAAAGAAACCCCTTCTTTTGTTGCTGTTTTAACAGTTGAATTCTATGAACAATCTCTGCAACGTCTTACTAAGATATTTGCATCAAACTTTTTTTGGCCATTGAAACAGATTTTTTTGGTTCTTTAATCACTGTATTTTTTTCTTCAATTTTAGAGACATAACCCTGTTTAAAACAGACAAAATTATGATTTTGGATTCTTCTTCATTAAAAAAAATTAAAACCCATCTTAATTATTGCATTTTTAATCAAATTTTGAAGGTATAATCCTTAATTTGATTCCCATCAATTTTCATTCCTCAAATTGGGAATACAAAATAAATAAATAAATAAATTTCAAAAAAAAAACACAGACGATCAATTAAAAATAATTGTTTAATTCAGAAACGATACTCGTTGAAATCACAAATATGTTTTTATGTGTATTATTATAGCACAATTTTTTTAATTTTATTCTAACTGTTAATTCATGACGATGGACACTTATCTTCCTTGCATGTGTTCCTCCATGTCTCTTCCCATATCTCCAACAACATTAGCACTGCAAAACTTCAATCTTAGTCTTTTTTTTTTTTTAAGATTATTTAAATGTGTTAAACAATTACGAATACAAACAGACAACCTTACAATATTTCCTAGTTTATTAATTCATTTAGTTAATCGAACATGTGAAATTTTGGATTCTGATCCCAAGGTAAAACTCTCAAGTGAATTAAATTTTTGTTGTTTTTTTTCTTTCTTTTTCTGCAATTTTTTGTTGGGATCAATGGATCAGTGACATTGAATCCTTTCCATGGGAAGGAAGGAAGGGAGAAGCCAGAGTGGGACTGTTTATTTGTTTTTGTCAATGAAAATGTTAGAAGGACAAAAGAGAAATATTAACTTTACAAAATTAGTGACCTTTAGAGAGAAAATTGAAAACCCTTCTCTTTCTTTCACTCTCTCTTTTAGCTGTCTTCTTATCCCCCAGGAAACAAAAACCGATGGAGACTTTTAACTGTATAGTTTCTCAAGTCTTGCTTCCACGGGGGACCCAGAGTACATTGCATTTGCAGTTTTGAGTGAGATTTAACCTAGGGTCACTACAGTGATAACCGTTAATGTACATTGGATAGTTCTACAGAAATTCTCAAGGACCCTCATTGTACCAACGGCTGTTTTATCACTTCTTAGCCTCATTGCTATGGCTTTATCTGCTTGAATTTGGGCTTTTCTTGATGAATAACCAATGCCGATTTCAGTTAATTTCTTGTAATTCTCTAATTCTTCGTCAGTCAGATCTGGGCATCAATAAAGATGTACTCTTTTTCAGGTTTTTTTCGTTTGTTCCTTTGTTGCTTATGATTATTCCTTTGCTTTCTGCCATTCTGTAAGCATCTAACTTTTGGTCTCTCCATTTGCAGCAGATTTATTGCTGGGAAAAGCATCTTCTTTTGAGCAGCTGGTGTTATTCCAATTACATGTGGGATTCATGTAAAGGTTAGGCTGTTAAATGCAGTTTAGGCTTTCGTTTGGAAAATCCCATCAATGTGGTCTAGTTTGGAGAGTTTGGATGGATGTATGCGAATTAGAGCAACGATTGCGCAAGCTTGCTCCTGTGGATACCACAAGATCACCTCTTGTTCCTGCTGAAAAGAACAATGCACCACTCACTACCAGAAGTCCTCAAACAAGAGAAGTTAGTTCAAGGCATAAAATACCCACTCCATCAACAACTTCATGTCCCAGGCGTTGCCCATCTCCAAACCTCCCTAGAACAACCCCCACACCTTCTCAGTTCGTGCAAAAGAGAGCTGTATCAGTTGAGAGGAAGCGTCCCTCAACACCACTATCACCAAGAAGTCCACCTACTCCAGTCCATGATTCATCAATAGCTGCGCAGTTATCTTCTAGAAGGCTATCAACTGGCCGTATACCAGAAAGTTTATGGCCTTCTGCTATGAGAAGTCTTAGTGTTTCATTTCAATCTGACACTATTTCTATTCCTGTTAGCAAACGGGAAAAAGACAAACCGGTTAGTAATGTTTCCTTGGATTGCTCTTTGAGACCTTCTTCAGATGTGGCTCATAGGCAACAGTCAGAGACTTCTACCTTGTCACCGAACCCTACTCCAGAGAGAAAGAGAAGTCCTCTAAAAGGGAAAAATGCACCTGATCAGTCTGCAAATACAAAACCAGTTGATGGTTTGCGTAGCCAATTCATAGATCAGCATAGATGGCCTTGTAGAATTGATGGGAAATTATCTTCCAATTCATTCAACAGAGGTGTGGATCTGGCGGATAAGATTGTTAAAAGTTTGCCTACACCAATTCCAGGAATGGAGATATCTTCGCTGAAGAGAATGCCAATATCTGATAGTTGGGGTAAACTTCTACAAAAATCTGCTACTGATGCTGCAAGGTTGTTATCACTTGATGAAACTGGTCGAGTAGGGTCTGAGGTAATTTCAAACGATGATAACTCTCTGCCACTATCTGGACCTGCTAGGCTTCTTTCTGCAATTTCATTGGACAAAATAACATTAAGAAATCACAAGGTCAAATCTCAGTCTTTTTCTGCTCCTGGGTCACGACCTCAGTCACCAAGAAGGACCTCTGTTTCTAGGGGTGTCAGTCCATCTCAGGCAAGATCTGCCACTCCACCTCCAAGAGGAGTCAGTCCAATTCCAAGGGGAGTCAGTCCATGTAGGTTGAAATCATCCACTTCATCTGGTCAATCCCATAGCTCAACTTCAGTTCTTAGTTTTATCACAGATTTTAAGGGAAGAAAAAGTGCAAGCAACATAGAGGATGCTCATCAACTGCGACTTCTTTACAATCATTATTTGCAGTGGCAATTTGCTAATGCCAGGGCTGAAGCTGTATTGTATATTCAGAATGTTACTATGGAGGTAGATTTCTTATCTGA
>JBBYHM010000026.1:18726556-18739535 GCA_038381775.1 Adansonia rubrostipa
TATAAAATATGTAAATATTAATATAAAAATAACTTTTTAATATTATGAACAATGATTTGTACTTAAATTGGTCGGCCCAGACAAATTCGGCCCTAAGCTTAGAATTCAAAAATTTTTCGGGCCATGCATAGCCCATAAAACCGAACTAGGATTTTTTCGGGCCAAACGAGGTCAAATTCGTGTTTAGGCTTAGAATTCAAAATTACGTGATAGTGATTACATTTAATATAAAATAAAAAAATGATGTAAAATATACTCAAACCCGAACCCGACCTGAACCCGAATAGACCCGAACCCGAATCAGCCCGAACCCGAAAAAACTCAAACCCGAAATGACCCGTCCCGAACCCGCCCAATTGCCATCTCTAGGCCTTTTATTTACATGCAAGGAAGTTGTTCAACATTTTTGGCATTCTGCTTCAATTACTTTGAGTTGTCACGCAAATAAGTTGTTCAACGCTGTCTGTTCTCAATTTCGGTTTATTCAGTTGAGATCACATGAGAGCACTTTGTTTGATACAATATCTGGTTACCCTGCTTGCCTTCTTTTAGGCTGTAGAAGTTGCTGATGAGATTCTTAAAATCAAAGGAGAAATTGAATTGGAACTCTTTGGTGATGATCAAAACTGGAATCATGGGGAAAGCAATGTAAGCTCTAATTTTGCTTTTCACTTTTCAATTCGCTTATTTTAGTAGCAACTAAATGCCATAATGAAATTTCTGATGTTTTCAATTATAACTGCCAAGCCAGCATTCTTTTTTAGCACTTGTTGCTCCATTTCTAAACTTTTGGTAGCCATCAAATCAGAGTCAGAACCGTTATTCCGAGCCTGATAATCGTGATTGGCATAACCGTTCAGCACAGTTTCTGCCTTCTGGAGAGGAGAGGTCCTGGGAATCTCGTCGGGATAGAGAATCTGGAAACAGATATGACTCTAGACAGCCAGAAGCAAATCAATTTAACCGCCAAGATAAACTCAATTCTCAGTTTTCAAGGGCACAAATCTCTTCTAACCAAGTGGTAACTAACTTAAAAAGATACAAACTGTGTTTGTCTGTATGAAGTTTCCTTTGTCTTCTGCTGTTTATTGTTTTCACTGGCTGTTGCCGTAATTATTAAAATGCTACTTTGTTCTTGGAGTTGTTGGCTAAGTATTCATAGCATTTTGTTACATGTTGCTCTGCCGAAAGAACTTTTAGAGGTGAACTTTAGTTCCACTCCACTTGATGCCTTAACTTCTAGGTATTTATATGAGTCTGAGTAGTCATTCAATAAGTTGCACCTGTAATGATTGCTCTGAATTTTCTTTAAATCTTTTTTGTGTATAATGATGAGATGGTTCGACAGTGTTAGTAACCTTTTGTTTTAGGATTTTCTTTGCTTTTATTTTTTAACCCATCCATCTGCTTCAGTGTCATTGCAATATTATTAGTTATGAAGCATATCAGTTACTGGCTCAGGCACATATCCCAGTGATTATTTATTTTTTCCATAATGATAACATTCAAGGAACTCTGCTACTTTTAGTGTCTTGCCTTCATACTATCTTTGTATTTATTCCTTTAAGAACAAAGTTTATCCCAGACTGCTGTCTGTCATTTTGGCTTTGGCATTTCATTTGGTTTCCTTTGTTGATATAGGGAGGGCCACCTCCAGCTTTGGTCAAGGCTGAGGTGCCATGGTCAGCTAGAAGGGGGAATCTTTCTGAGAAGGAGCGTGTTCTAAAAACTGTAAAAGGGTAAATATACTGAAAATATGTTTCTTGCATCATATATTAAAAGCAGTTTTCTTGCCTCATGTATGTATCTCTGATTTCTGTTGACAAACCGTAAAAATAACCTTGCTTTTATTTATCTTATTCAGGATCTGATCTTAGATTAAGCACAATTGCTCCTTAATAATCTATGTAAACCCACATTATAGGAACTTCACTTTTTGTTTCTTATTAAGTTATTGAAACGAGGCATTGCTGTGAATTTCCAACATTGGAGTTTGTTAAGGTCTATCAAGTTTTTAAATTAAGAGTCTACCTTCTTTTTCTTTTTTCTTTTTTTTTTTAAATTTATTACTATGGTTGTATTTGGAGCTTGAGTTTTGGAATCTGCTAAATATGAGATGCTTATGAAGACAAAATTTGACGCTGGTGAAAAATGCAAATGTATCATCTGATTACTCCTTGAAAGCCATCGCTTCTATTTAAAAAAATTGCTTAGTAATTTATTAAGGTATATCAAGTTCCTAATTTCAGAGTTTAATATGTTTTTTAGTTGGTTGGTGTCTAGAAATTTAGATTTGGAGCTGCTGAATATGAGATGCTTTCGTGATGACAAGATTTGACCGTGATTTTTATTTTGACAAGTATGCATGATAGGAAGAGAGGCAGTCCTTTCCTTCGTGCTGAATTTATGAAGTTAACAACAAATTACTGTTTTCTTCTGAGTTTTTCTGTTCTCTGTGAAGGATACTGAACAAGCTGACCCCTGAGAAGTATGATCTTCTGAAGGTTCAACTTATTGATTCTGGTATCACATCAGCTGATATCTTGAAGGTTATTATTTTCCTCATTTCTGTTATTCTTTTTAACATTACTACACCTTCCATATACATTTTTAAATACATACGTGTGTCTAAACATATATACAAAAATACACTTTTTTGCATATTTATCTGCATCATGTTATTTCCAGTTGCTGCAGTTATAAGATGGAATTATGATGGTATCTATTGTATGGTTACAGGAGGTTATTTCTATAATATTTGAGAAGGCTGTTCTGGAACCCACATTTTGTCCTATGTATGCTCTTTTTTGTTCCGATCTTAATGATAAGCTCCCCTCATTCCCATCTGATGAACCTGGTGGAAAAGAAATCACATTTAAGCGAGTCCTCTTGAATAACTGCCAGGAGGCATTTGAGGGAGCCGACAAGCTCAGGGAAGAAGTGAGGCTGATGACTGCCCCTGAGCAAGAGATGGAGCGTAGGGATAAAGAAAGGATGGTCAAGCTCCGTACCCTAGGTAATATTCGTTTAATTGGTGAGCTTCTGAAGCAGAAAATGGTACCCGAGAAGCTAGTCCATCACATCGTGCAGGTTGTTGCCATTACTGCCTTTCTCATCAATGACACTTTGATTTTTAATAAGGTACAAGAAGTCATTTTTGCCTATTCTGTCAAACAGGAACTTTTGGGCTATGATACTAGAGCTTGCCCTGCAGAGGAGAATGTTGAAGCCATTTGTCAGTTCTTCAACACTATTGGTAAGCAGCTTGATGAGAGCCCAAAATCACGGCGCATAAATGATATGTACTTCAGCAGACTGAAGGACTTAACTACAAATCCTCGGCTTGCACCAAGACTGAGATTTATGGTTCGTGATGTTCTTGATCTTCGTGCAAACAACTGGGTCCCCAGGCGTGAGGAGGTAGGTCATAAATGCCATCAAATTTTCGGATTAGATTAGATATAAGTTTCTGTAATGTCCTTGCGAATGGATTTTAACACTACCTCTTTTTTGTATTGATTTTTTTTTGCAGGTGAAAGCCAAAACAATTACTGAAATCCATTCTGAGGCTGAAAAAAACCTTGGGCTCCGTCCGGGTGCTACTGCAAGTATTAAAAATAGTTCTGTTGTTACCGTTGGTCCAATGAATCCTGGTCCTGGAGGTTTTCCTATCACTCGTCCTAGTACTGGGGGTTTGATGCCTGGAATGCTGGGGACTCGGAGAATGCCTGGTATGCCTGGAATGGACAATGATAATTGGGAGGTTCCTAGGACCCGGTCAATGCCAAGGGATGATGGACCAAGCATACAGCCTGGAGGGCATGTCCTGTCGCCGTTAGTCAATAAACCAACTTCAATAAATCCGAGGCTGTTGCCTCAAGGTAGTAGTGGCCTAATGAGTGGTAGGACAAGTGCCCTGTTGCAGGGAAGTTCATCCCCTCCTGCTCGGCCATCCAACTCAGTTTTTGGTGCTGAGCCTGTGGCACAACCTTCTCTTTCTGCCGAACCGGTGCCTGTGGCTCCTGTGTCTCCAGTTGTGGAGAAACGACTAGCTCCGGCTGCAAGCCTAAATCCGGAAGATCTTCGGAGAAAAACAAAAGCACTGTTGGAGGAATATTTCAGTGTTAGGCTGCTGGATGAAGCATTACAGTGTGTAGAAGAACTAAAATCTCCGTCATGCCACCCTGAGGTCGTGAAAGAAGCAGTCTCCATTGCCCTGGAGAAAAGCCCACCTTGTGTCGAACCAGTTTCAAAGCTTCTGGAATACTTGTTTATTAAGAAAGTTCTTACCGCGAGAGACATTGTGACCGGATGCCTGCTCTACAGTGCCTTGTTGGATGATATTGGCATTGATTTACCAAAAGCACCAAACAATTTTGGAGAAATAATTGGGAAACTTGTTTTGATTGGGGGATTAGATTTTAAAGTGGTGAAGGAAGTCCTTAAGAAGATGGAAGATGTGATGTATCAGAAAGCTGTATTTTATGCAGCGATGAGGATCATTAGCTCAAATCCTTCGGGCCAAACTTTGTTGGATGCACAAGCATCCGAGGTCGAGGCCTGTGAGAGTCTACTCTAATTTTGCATGTGACTTTTAATGTCTGCATCTACAAGGACTTCCGCTTATCTCCTCTGCGGTATAATGTCCCCTACCGATTTCTCCCCATTTTTGAGGCCAGCAACTTGTGTTCTTTGATAAAGTGGAGCTGTCCCAAGGACAGGTACATTTTTATTGAGTTGTATATTTCTCCAAGATCATAGCGGTGCTATTGTTGGGGGGGTGGGGGATCGAACCATAGCCATTGACTTTGCTCTCAAGTCTGGCTAATGCATGCCAAAGTTGTCGGGAAGTATGGATGCCATTTAAGGGATCCAATTATTTTTGTATTGGATTAGATTTTTTGATCATTTTCTTTTTGGTTGACTGAAGAACATTCTCCCATAAATCTCCTTTTACCACAATCAGAGTGAGAAAATCCATCACTGATGTTGGGGCCATAAATGTGTTAGATATACAAATTTTCCTGCCTTTATATGTCGTTTTGGCGAATATATTTCTTCGCGCTCTACTTTTGGAATCTCCATGCATTTGCATTGCATTCACTAAATCCATGACTAGTGAGTAGGACGTTGTTGTAGGAGAGCAAATGGAGGAGGCGTGCCGAACCAAAAAGATTTTAGATTCAGGTAAAAGTATGATGTCCTTGAGTTGAGGTTTTAAGATAACTACATTATCTACATCCCAAAATCGTGTTTAAAATATTATATATTTATAAAAAAAAAAATTATAAATTTATTATTTATGTTATATAAATTTTAATGTGTTTGTATATATGTATCATATTTTATGTTAATTCTTTTGTATTTGTATCATTTTAAAAGATTACTTCTTCCATGCTCAATAGTTTTTCATTGCATTATTACCTTCATAATGCTATTTGGGCTCCCAGAGTCTTCGGCTAGCTAGCTAGCTATAACAAAACCTTCCAAACTGATTGATAATGGTTCGATTTTTTAATGCGAAAAAATATTATGAATCTTTTTAAAAAATAAATCAAATTAAATTGATTTTTATAAATTTCAATCGATTTGGTTTACTTTTAAAAATAATTTTGGTTGATTGTAAATAATGTCTATTTTATTATTAAAAAATTAATTAAAAATAAAATTTGGTTTTAGTTTGAAAATTAGTGGTTTTGAGTTTATGAATCAAAAATTAAATTGAATTGAATAATTTTAATTATTATTTTAAACAAGATTGAATTTATTTTAATAAAAAATTGAATTGAAATTGAATCAAACACTGTACAATTCGAAACAATTTTCATTTTTTTCTTTTAATTTTCTTCCGAACCCTATTTTCAAGTGGCTTCTTGTAGGTCTACTTCCTGCTTTCCTTACGAAGCCAAACAAAGATAGTTTCACTCACTTCTTTATTTCTTATTTTTCTTTCATTCACAGAAATTACTATTCAGAATAATTCCCAAAAAAAAAGAGCGACGCAAAGCTAAATAATTTCAAACTATAAAAATAAAATTGAAGCAGGGCCCAGTTAAAACTTGTGAAAGTCCTAACAGGCCCAAATCTACAAAACCTATCAACGGAACAAGCAATAAGCACTGTTTTTTTTCGAAACGAAAGTCAAACTGATAAGAATTTAGATTATTGATTCAACCGATCTTACCAATTGAATTAATTAAACAGATCTAAATATAATATATATAATAAAAATATATACATATACATATGACTAAATGATATAATATACATATATATATATATTATATTTTCAACATTAAATAATTAAGGTCAAACTAGGCACTAGGCGGTCTGATTTGAAGGAAGAAAACAACATCCATAAACTATCTAAACATAATAAGCAAATGTTTCACATGTTGGACCATGCAAGCTTATAAATTAGCAACAAATTTGAATTTTGAATGACAAAGGGGCCATAGTATTTTACAAAAATTCCTAAAAAGAAAAAAAAATATATATATATATATATATCATCACAGCTAGTAAAAGCTTCATTCCATTCCATACAATCAAACAAGAAAAAGAACTGTTAAAAGGAATATCCACATAATCAAGTAACACAACCTAAAAAATGAAGGGAACATCTCGTCTTAGCTCTGCTCCGCGTTATCCAACACTTCCTCAGCGGCAGCAGCCATCAATTCATCAAACTTCTCCGACTTCCCAAGAAGTATTTCAATCTACAAAACGATTTAATTCCATGCTGTCAGCTTCTAATATTAAGCCAAGTTCAACCATCTCATGGCTAAAAATGCACCAAACTTATGTTACGAGGAATAAGGCGTGAATGTCAAATAAGGTATGCGTTGAACACAAGTATGTTTATTTTATTTTTTAAGTTTTTCCATGTATTTGGAGGTCCTTGGAGGGCGTATCTCCATGCCCATATCCGAAAATGTGTGGGACATGGATGCCAGACACGGATACTTTAAAAAAAATGTAGAGTTGGGGCAACATAGCACTAAACTGATGCAGGAGGCTTTCACTATACCAACATTAATCGTCATGCCCTTCATACTGAAACAATAATAAACAAATATCAGAAACAACCATCTACACTAATGACTAGACTTAGCTGGTTAAATGGTGACAGCACCTTTCCATTTGAAGAGCATAGATGTTAATAACTGAATGTGCATTAATATCAACAAAAGTTATTCCAACCACTAGGCCTAAAACTTTTAATCTAATCGAACTGCTAAGTATCATGGGTTATCAAAAGTGAATTTTACACTCCCAATTCCAAAAATGGCTAACATCACGCCTCAGTGGTTTGAAATAGGCAACTACAACAAAAATAATAAAATAAATTTTTATGTTACTTAGACTACTGTGTGAGTGTCAGATACAAGTATATGTCTAATACAGATATGTTCTATTTTTTTTTTAAGTTTTACATTTATTTAGAGGGTCCTTGAAAAGTCATATCCCCATACCTACGTCTGAATATGTGTCAAACAAGAATGTTTCCAAACAAAAAAAAAATGAAGAGTCGGAACAACATAGGTCTCATCCCATTTTTCTACCCCACCAATTAACAGAAGTAATGTCTCACCACTTACAACAATCAGAGGCTCAATTTCATAGATTTCCTAATCGATCTTACATACTGACATACAAAAGAACAGAACTCCGGTTTGCGAAAGCAATGAGATCAATATAATACAAGCCACGTCATAAAAGCAACATAAAAGTACTGTATTTGCAACTTACTTTTGCTTTTTGAACAGGTCGTCCCCCTGATTCCTCTCTCATGTCAACGGTAGAAGTCGTGATTTCTACCATATGATGCATATAAATAATGATAGTAAGTTCGAGTTCTCAACATGAGATGAAAGCTAAAAGAGATCTTATTAAGGATAAGAATCTCACTTTTCTCGACAGCCAGCCCATTGTTCTTCAATATCTCTGCAACGGTAACGACTGTGGCAATAGCTGTGGACAGCATTTAAATGCAAGTTGTAAAATAAAAGAGCAAGAAAAGAGAAATAGTCACGCAATTTTTTTCCAACATTCTAAATTACGATTGATCTGCATAGCAATACATCAGTAAATTACGCGCTGCAAACGATGTACACATATCATTTTCTATTTCTGCGCCAGTGGTATAAAAGGAAAATGGTCACTTTGTTTCTTCTGGTTAACAACTTGACATCGCAACATAAAGATAACAAGATTTTTAAAAAGTTGTAAATGAGCAGCCGTTATGTGATAGCCACTCGGAGTTGAACCTATCAATGTAGATAACAGATTACAGTCCTCGAAGGCTAAACAGATAACATATGCTAAGAAATTCAGAAAGCTGCAAAAGAAAATCGCCCCTTCAATACTCAGGGCAAATCAGCAGAATTCCAAAACTTATACCGACAAGAACATCCAATTATATGCGACTTTCAATAATCCCTCACCCCACCCCCCCACCCCAAAAAAAAAAAAAAAATTTCTAAGAACAACTAAAGCAACCATAGTGAAATATAATGAAAAAAGGAAATAAAATGAAAGTGCAAAAAAAAACAGGAGCACAGAAAGAATACCCATTCCAAGAGCAGAGAGTTCCACCTCATTGAACTGCTGCATGTATCTCTGCCAACACGAAGCCCAAAAAAAAAGGCTTAAATAAGTAAGAAAAATATGTTTTCATTCAATTTTTGTTCATTCAAATCATATTTGTCACTTATCCAACAAGAAAAATTCACTTATTATTTCTCTTACAATTAGGTCTATTCCATTTTTTTAAATAGGAAAAAAGAAGCCAAAAAGAAATAATGGGTTTTTGACATCAAAAGATAAACATCCAGCAATGAAACAGAATGAAATAAAAAAAATATTAATAAATGAAAACCCAAAAACATAAATGTTAAATCTATAATTCCTTAATGACTATAATAATAATAACAATAATAATAATAATGATAGCAGACTCGAAAACTAATCACTGCTAGAATAGTCTGAGGAGGCAAACAGATGACCAAGGGAAAGAGACGAGAGAGAGAGAGAGAGATGTTTGAGAAAAACCCAGAAATTATAAACAAAAGGAAAAGGAAAGAAACAGCGAACCTTGGCGAGATTAACGTAGAAGAAGAGGGGTTTTTTGGTATTGGAGACTTGGATACGGTTCCTCTTGTTGTTGGAAGCTGATGAATCGTTGATGTTCAAGCTGTTCACTCCCTCAGTTATCCCCTCCATTTTTCAACCCTCTTAAGAAAGACCCGAGCTATGAATCTGCTCACCAAGGCCAAGCAAAGCGAAGCAAAGAGAAGGGGAGGCTTTCAGTTTAAGGCTCAAAAATGAAAAACCCTTGAATTCAGCCCCCCTCAGCAGTTCCCCGCACTCTCTTTATTTGGGTTTTTTGTTTTTTTTTATTCCTTCTCACTAGTAATTTTCCTGTGCACCTAAAACGCCGCCGTTTTAAATTTATTTTGGGTTGGGCTTTATGGGCCTGGAGCCTTGATCTGACCTAAGAGTTAAAAAGCTTAAAACCCTTTTCCTCTCTTTCCCAATAATATATATATATATATATATATATATATATTATTAGAAAAACAAAATCAAATTTCAGGCCATTGATCTTTGATTTAAACAAAATCTTAACCATTGGTATGCATGATATCCATGATGAAAAAAATTCGAAATGGACGATTAGACCGGTTTAATCGATAATGAGATGTTTATTCAATTTGGTATAATTTATAGAATTAAAAATTCATGTAATCGATAAAAAATTAATTCAATCGATAAAAACAATTAGATAAAACCAATTAAAACCTATTTTAGATTTTTCTAATTACTTTTATAACTAATAAAAATTTCACAAAAATAAATAAATTGATAATTTTTTATTTATAATTAATTATAATAATTATTTACACAAAAAAATAAGATTATAACATAAAATGTAATTAAGAGTGTTTATATATTTTACTCTTAAAAAAACTATAAGATTGCAACATCAACTAATAACTTTGTTTAAAAAAGCTACTTACATTGTCATCATTAGATAAATTTACTTTAATATATAATTATTTTCAATCTACACTTTATTTTATTTTTACCTAAGAATGCAATATCTAGTAAAGCTATAACTTGAATAATTTTTTTTTTAAAGAGCAAGTAAGCAACAATAATTAAGCAGGTTAAGAAAATTACACTAATATTATTATGTTTATTAATTATTTTATTATGATTATAAATAAAAAAGTTATCATCACTATGTTATCTTATTCATTTTCGGTATTATTTAGATTAAAATAAAAAAAAGATAAAAGAAGTTATCATGTGAGAAGTAAATAGCAATGTGTCAAATGATTACCATTTTGGGTATTACTGCTTTTAACTAACTTAAGATTGCATCTAGGGTTGGTTTTTTTTTTTTTTTTGTGAAATCATGATTTTGGTCCCTATACTTTAGTTAAATTTAGATTGTAGTCCCTATACAATAATTTATTATAATTAAATCTTTGCACTTTTATTAATATGTAAATTTAGTTCAATTGATAACAGTGTTAACAATTTTTTGTTAACTTGTTAACGTAGCTTCTGCAATGCTAACATAACTTTTTGATGACGTGACATGATTTAGGTGTAGACTTTAATCTTTGTATCATAAAAAATTACGAATTTAGTCTTTCAATATTTTGTTTATAAAATTGAGTTTTTGTACTTTTTAATTTTTATAATTTCAATAATTTTAACAATGTTATATTTCTCTCGTTAACTTGTTGATAAAAGTATTCACGGGTTGAGTTGCAAACTAGATGCTCATTTCGCACTTCAAGATAATATTAAAAACATAAAAATAATTATTTTTATATTAATATTTATAATTAAATTTAAATAATAAATTTTTTATATTTAAATAGTAATTCAATCCAGTCCAGATCAACCACGTGTTTAGCACATAAACATGTCTAACATTGAAGCATTTTTTTATTATTAACTATTTTTCTACTTTAAAAACACAAGATGAGCACGAAGAAATAGTTGAGAATTATAATAATTATCCAAAAAGAAAATTGTAAAGACCTTTTATCACTTAATTATTTAAAATTAAAAAAAAAAACTAAAGACAAATAAAACTTTATCCCAATTAATTACTACTATTGCTACAAACTTGAAAGAGGGAAATCATAATCCGAAAACGGTAATTCTTTAATTACTTTAACATTCAACTAGATTAAAAAAGTTAAAAGCAGAAAGTAATTTGATCTTACACTTAAATCAAACTCTTGAATTAATTTTAAAAAAATAATTGATTTAAGAGTTTCATTTTATACCTTGAAATTAACTTTTTATTTAAAAATTTTTAATGCTCTAATCGATCTAGTGTTTTTTTTCCCTTTTGATTGATGATTTTGATTTTATTATAATTATGTATTTTAGTATTGATTTTTATTTTAATTTTAACAATATCTTTAAATATTTTTCTAAGAAAAAATGGTGTCATAATAAATATTATTTCAAAGTATATTATTTTTAAAATTTCATATAACAAGTTTTTAATTTTTAAATTATGTGAAAATGCCGTGTGATTCTAGTAAAAAAATTCATCAGCAAATTCAAACCCGAATTAGCAAATTAACGAAAGAAATTTAACATTGTCAATTATTGAAATGAAATTAAAATATTAGAAAGTACGGGAATATTTGTAATCTTAACTAACCAAATCAATCTTTGCTTGATACAGGCAATATGCGTTTCTTAAGGAATCAGAGCTTAGTTACATTTTCCGGTGCTATGCTATTTGAATTTGGGGTACGAGTTGACTACAAGTATATATCCAATACGAGTATATTCAAATTTGTCTAAGCTTTTTCTATATATTTGGAAGATCTTACTCCCAAACCCATGTCCGACATGTCCGAATATGTGCAGAATAAAGATGTCGGACATGGATACCTTTAAGAAAAATAAAAAATCCGAGTAACATATAAGTAAACATAAAGTTGCATAAAGAACACACTCGTTATGGGAACTTTTGCTGTGACACTTAATACATTTCAGCTCCTTTTAATGAGCTTAAGAAGCACAAAGAAAGGAACCAAAAATGTCTGATACAATGTCTTGTGTGTACTTTTCGTAGATTGCCAAATATACAGAGTGTTTCAATCCGAAAAACCTGTTTCGGAAACTGACCTCTGATATGGCTGGCGATGCTCGGGAACTCCATCCTCATTGCGCTTATCCTCGAACCATTTTACAACTCTTTTTCGGGGCAAATTCGTTACTTGCACGATGCTGCTAATCATTGCATTCTGCATTGTTCATAAAAGAGCATGCTAATGTGAGATCATGCTGCTGGCAAGCAAACCTTTTAATGAAAAATAGCCATGAAATTACAGCACTGCCGCTTCCCAACGCAATAAACATATCACATTCAAACACCGGGATAAAAAGAACCCGGAAAAATGAGGCTCCAACCAAAGAGGCAGCATAACATAGAAATAAATAAGTATCATAGTAAATTGATACTTCCAAAGAGAAGTTGTCCCTCGACTGATTTCGATTATAGTAGAAAGAAACTATGGAATTACTCGAAATGTATTACTTTTCTGAACTTCCTAAAGCAACAAATGCAATTCCCCCTTAGTTCAAAAGTACCCTAAATCTAGATTCTCAATAATGTTGCTTCCAAAATCAATTCCAATCCATGAATTATATATGCACGAAAATCACTGAAATTCACTGCCAATACACAAGGTTACAATAAACTGCTCAGACAAACACTCACTAACATCAACTTGTATAATGATTAATTTAAGAACATAGAGTTTAGGGTTTCAACTTGTACAATAAAGTGCTAATAACAGTTATGAATTTTTCTTTGATTGCGCAAACTTTACTTACAGTAGGCCGCTTCGATCTTAGATAAACTTTTTCAAGGGTTTCAACTTGCACTTTTTTGAGTCTCTTTTGGGCAGACCATCTTTGTTGCATCACATGG
>JBBYHM010000026.1:18756104-18766645 GCA_038381775.1 Adansonia rubrostipa
GACAATGCAAACAGAGCTTAAATAGAAGAAACACTAAGAATACTTTGTGCGATCTGAACAACTGAATGTCAAGCCACAAGGGCAACACCCTTTAGCTTAGTTTGTGACATGAAAACAGCCATTCCCGTTGAAATTGGAGTCCATAATTCAAATAGCCAACATAAATCACCAGTTAAATGACTACACTTAAACACTAACCTAGACTTGTTAAAAGAAAGTAGAGTGGAAGCTATGACCAAGATAATAGCTTGAGCATAATGAATATCTAGATACTATAACAAAAGGGTCCACAACAAATAGTTTCAAGTTGCCAATCTAATTTATGATGCTGCAAGCCAGTCGACCAGTAGAAAAATGGAAAAAAACTATCCTTAACCTAGGAAAGATCATATTAGATATCCAAAGTTATCGGATTTAGAGCAAATAGTTTGTTAAATATGATTGGCAAAGCAATTCCAAACACTTAGAATGCTACTCATTTGAAAAAAATACTATTTATATGCCTCATTTAATGGCATCAAAAAAGCTTCACTGAATTAAATTAAAGAAGCCATCATTTTGGACAAAACCAATTAACACTATAATGCTATATCTTAATCTAATAGCCTTTGTCAGCATCATCGGTATTTTGCCTGACACTAAGTCATTGGCACTAGCAAACGACCTCTAAAGTCTACTTGACACTAAGTCACTTGAACATATAAGAGACCTCAAAGATCTGATTGATGTTTTACTTCACAAGTGAGTGATACTGAGGCATTCTAGCTAGCAAGCAACCTCAAAAGTTTCATCTCAAAAATTGACACTGAATCATTTTAACAAGCTAATGGCTGTAAATGACCCCGTCTCAATAAATAAGTAAGTAACAATGAGTCACCCCACATAAAAGACCTCAACAGTTTGCCCGATAATTTAATATATAGACAAATTATACCAATCTGCCCATACGATTAACCTCAAAGGTCTAATCGACATTTCAACATAAAAAAGTGTGTATATAGTTCATTTCCTCACTCGATAGACAATAACAAGTACTTCCTAAGTAGTTTAAGTAACTACTTGACATTGAAGTGTACAAATAAGTGACATCAAGTTATCCCAAAAACATGCTAATAGATTGTCTCTAAAAATGTATCAAAATTGATCTAGGTCGAAATCCTTATACACAATTGAAACGCTGATTCAAAGATTACGTCTTCACTGCATAAATTTTAAAAAAATAAAAGGCACAATAGCAAATGCTAAAAGAAAAGTTTTTCATTAAAAAATAAACATGTATACAAGTGGAGGCTAGCAACGAAGTTCATTACAAAAAAGTACAAATTAAAAACACTAGGCTTACCTACACCTATCACCACAAGAAGTCTCTTATTTCACCTGCTCGCTATTTTCCTTATCAGATGCATCATCAGCCTTGATTTCCTAGGGTGTAGGATTAAGAAAAGCAGCATCTCTCACTCGCCCTTCTTCTACTTGCTACTGACTCGTCATGAGCCGGTTAAACCCCTCAGGTGGTGAACACGTCCTTAATTAAATATTTCTCAAGTTTAAAAGGCTGCATAACAGTTGCACCCCATAGAGAGCACTCTGCCTATACACATCCACCGAAGTAAAAAGTTTATCAAAGATTTATTCCCGCTGACTTTTCAACTCATCTTCACGGTGAGGCTGTTCTGCACCAAGTTGCTATTCCATTTGAAAAAATTTAGCGTTTGCAATCACCAATTCGACACCATATGCATCTAGCAGATTTAACAGTTGCTCTTTCTACTTTGTCCAACTTTTTGGTAAATTAGGAAATTTCGGCGGCATATTTCTTTTTGATATCCTTCAAGGAGTTTCCAAGTTTGATGTTATCCTCCTTTGTCTTGGTCAATTAGCTTTCCAACTCCATAATCCTGATGACCTGCTTATTGAACTTCTCTTGCCAGCCCGCCATTTGGTGAATACAAACAGTCTGGTAATACACTCCTTGTAACAAACAAAGAAGATATATAATAAAATCCAAGTAGAGAACAAATCCCATATGCGAAACATTATAAGCTTACCTCCACTAAAGACATGGAGAAGTGTTCAAATTTTATGATAAGCCTCTCTTCGACAGGTAACTTATGTCTATCAGGGACACACCCTTGACTACCCATTTGAAAGCTGATTCAAAATTTGACATTTTGTCCTCTTTTAGTAAAAAAGGAATGCTAGTTGAACCACTGCTATTCGGTGTGCCAAGAACCAACAGACCACTCAAGATTGGTCGAATTGGCAATGTGGTTATTATCCTAAATGATTGCTTGTCTGGCTAGTGGACACCCTTAAAGTGTCTAAACTTTTTGCTCCAATGCTTAAAACTGGAAGGAAAACTGGAACAGGGGCAAAAGCAGAAGAGGCGAACATGACTTCTTTTGAAGTTTTACCTTTTTTAAGTGCCATTTTCTTTACTGCAAGGAGATTATCGTGTCCCTTTTGGTTTTTGCATTTTTCTTGCATTTTTTACCAGCGAGCAATGGCCTTTTCCATAGTCGTCTGTTTAGCTACACATTTTATGGGTGCTGCTTGTATAGCATCCATTCCTACGAGAAAATAAAACACAAGCTACATCATATCAAGGTAACTCAACCAAGTTAAAATCTACAAGTATGTACTCTTTTGTTGAGGGATGGATGGTTGATCAAATATAGTCTCTGGTAAGTTGACCAGAAAATGACTCTTCACTAAAAGAACCTTGTCCCTGATCGATTTTTGTGTGCCAAAACGCTCTACAAAATTTATGGCTTCATTAGGCACATCCTTCAACTTTTCCTCAGTAGCTATATCCTCTGTATACATAAAAACATAATTAAAAAGGTATATAGACACACATGTTAAAATAAATAACCCAACAAATCAAAAATATACCAATTAGATTCCTTTGTGCCCTTAGAAGAAGTCTCCTCTTTTACATTCTAAGAGCAGGTACTAGTCCTTCTGGAATGTCTAAATCATCCAAGCTTAGACAATGCCTTTGAACGTTCTTAAAAGTCACATTCTCCTTGCAGCTCATTTGGCCACCCTTGAAGAACACTACTTATTCCTGATCGTGCTCATTGAAGGTTGGCTTCACATTGCTCATGAGCAATCTATGGTCCCCATTTCGTACTCACTTTTTTGCAAACCATGAAGTATTGATGCTTCATCAAATGGGCGTTTGATGGAAGATCTACCACGAGCTTCCCTTATCCTTTCGTTTGTATGTTACATAGGCATGACTCACTTGTTTTCATGATAAACAATGTCTTGAAGACCTCTACAAAAGGCATCTGGCATTTTTTTTTACACACCAAGAAGTACTTCACCATGATCACCTACGAGTTCAGTTTTAATTAATTTGGTGACATCAGGTACCTATTAAGGAGTGAACAAAAGAATGGCTCGAGTGGTAGGTGAAAACCTCTTTTAAAAATATGGAAATAGAAACTTGTGTTATTACACTCTACACTCATCACCTTTTACCTTAGAAGAAGCTTCGAAACCTCATGCTAGTTTAAGTCCACGCCCTATCATGCATCCACTTAATAACGATTTGCATATTGACCTTGTAGGCAATCTTTTCCACAGGCCTAGTTTTTAAGTCTTTTAGATTTATAACATCATCAGTGCTATTTATGGCCTCCCTGACCATCTGTTTTATCTCTGCAATAGATGAAATATTTTGGGTAGTCAACATGTCAAGTAGCTATTTGACAGCTTATACAGCCTATGCCTCTTTTCCCTGATTGCCACCTTGACCCGTTGTTGAAATTGTATTTTTTTCACTACTCATCACCAACAAAGCGTGACTAGAAGTCTGTCCTAAACTAGCCTAATTATCACCTCTACTCAACTTTTCACTTTTTGCCCATAATGCTCTAAAGTACCTTTTTTTGCAACTAAATTAACAAGTAAACGACATCATTCTTTAATCATCCACCCTACGAAACAAAGAGAACATAAAATCTATAACGCAGAAGATTAAATAGGGAAAATTTCAAAAAACTTAACCAAATTCTTTGAATCTCCACAAAAAGAAAAGAATGAGTGCAAAGAACAAGCCCTTGAAATCTTCACCGTAACACGAATTGCAGCAACGAAAATAGAAAACCTTTTATTGCGAAAGAAAGATAAATTTAAGAAAAGATGAAATAAGACCAAATCCATCAAGCAAACAAAAGAAAATCCAAAAAAAGTAACAAACAACTGAAGAATAAAGAAAAATGGTGAATCGGGGGGGTAACAATACCTTTGCTTTATGGAAAATACAAACGATTTTTTACCTTTCAAAAAGAAGAAAACCAAGGTTTAAATAGCTATCAATGGTCGACCTCAAAAAATGATACAAGGACCATGTGTCGACTAATGGTTCTTTATTTTCCTATTCGTATCGCACCCATGACAGTAGAATTGTCAGATCATATATTTGAGATTCCTTATTTTAAATAGCCATCAATGCTCGACCTCGAAAAACGATACAAGGATCATGTGTCGACTAATGGTTCCTTATTTTCCTATTCGTATCGCACCCATGACAATGGAATTGTCAGATCGTATATTTGAGATTCAACCCACTGAGTGTATGAAAATGAAGTTCGCACTCGACATATCACATTGAGGGCAGTCATTTACCTCAGAAATCTTGAATGTCACACCATATCTAAGGCTATCACTAGTTTCAACTTAGGGCTAAACCTGGTCACTTTATAACCACCTTTAGTCCTAGGTGACAATTATTATACCTTAGAGTCCATGAATAGTCTAAATAACCATGACGACCACCCAGTCTCCCATGAGATGGCCATGGCCCAATCAATTCTAGTCCACTAACTTGGTCGCCGGATAGCCCAATTCAATGGTTGCTCAGAGCGCACTCTAAACATTGACATGATTTCCCATAAGGACCTTTGAACAACACGTCCCAAGTCAATGGGAGACACTGACACTCCCTAACAAATATGACTAAAAGTCTAGTAGCCCAACAACTAGTTGCATTTGGATAATGACATTGGACAATGTGGTCTCTAGGGATACTCATGTGTAAAGGGGACACTAAGACCTCCAAGTAAGGGCATTCAACTCTTCTTCTTCTTTTTCTTCTTCTTTATCATCATCCTCTCATTGTTTTTTAAAAACCTTTGGGCCAACTTAAGCATCAGAAGTCTCAACTCCGATGCTCCTTTGACCCCTTTTTGTATATATGTTTGTTTTACATTCTAACCTCCTCTAAGAAGACATCAACATGGTTAAAATTATTACATTTAAAAAATGAAGTTATCTTATTAACAAAATCTTACTCAAATTACATTTAATAAAATACAAAGAAAAAAAGCTATCTTAAATTGCAAATACTTGCATAGGTGAAAATTTTTGTATTTATTTAGTGTTCATATATTTATTCTATTATAATTATATTTAAAATATTTTATATTTATATAAATATTGATTATTAATAATTTATCTTATATAAATTTAAAATACTTATATATTTATATTATATTTTTTATCATATCATATTAAATTTAGAACATTTGTATAATGTGATAACGGATATGTTTGCTGGCATGGCATCCAGCAAACGCGAGAAAAGAAGAAAATTCCGAGTTTAAGCAAAACGACGCTGTTTACTACAATTTTGAAGGCAACGGTTTCAGCCTTTGCATTGGAAGCTTAGAACAAGAGCCAACAAGAAACAGCGGCGGCGTTGCGGAAGCAAGGAAAAGAAAATGGCGGAAAGCATATGTCAGGGGACGAAGGAGCCATGGAGAGTGTTAGAATTCTACAGCGGCATTGGCGGCATGGTTGGTATCTGTTAAAACCTTCCTAAAACCCCAAAATCTTTTTTTTTTTTTGGCTTTTAATGAATTAGTATTTGATGGACGTAGTGAGAATTATTTCTTATTTCACTGTTTTTAGAGGTATTCTCTAATGAAAGCTGGCGTCAACTTTCAAGTAATCGAAGCCTTCGATATCAACGATAAAGCTAATGATGTTTACCAGTACAATTTCGGTCATCGCCCTTATCAGGTTCTTTCTAATGGGTTTTCTTCAATGATTTTATATGTTTTGGAATTATGATTTTTGCTTTTTAGAATCAACCCAGCTTATTAATTTAGTTTCTATTGTCTTTTTTTTTTTATTATTGATTTTGGGTTATAATTGAGTGTAAATTTTCATTTACAGTTTCTATGATTTGGTCTTAGGGTACTCAAAAAATGAAAGTTGTCCTAATTATTTACATGTTTATGTTATCTTGAGCAGCCCTTATCAGGTTCTCTCTGATTGGTTTTCTTCAATGATTTTATATGTTTTGGAATTATGATTTTTGCTTTTCAGAATCAACCCATTTTATTAGTTTATTTTATTTTGTTTTTTTACTGATTCCTGGTTGTAGTTGACTTTAAGTTATTCATTTTCAGTTTCTATGGTTTGTTCTTAGGCTACTGAAACAATGGAAGTTCTCCTAATTACTTACATGTTTATTTTACCTTGAACCACGCTTATCAGGTTTTCTTCAATGATTTTATACGTTTTGGAATTGTGATTTTTGCTTTTTAGAATCAACCCAGTTTCTTGATTTAGTATTTTTGTCCCTTTTACTAATTTCTGGTTATAGTTGACTGTAAATTTTCATTTTCAAGTTTCTGTGATTTGTTCTTAGGCTACTGAAACAATGGAAGTCCTGGTAATTATTTACATGTTTACGTTACCTTGAACAATTTGGTTGGGACAGGGAAATATTCAGAGCCTAACCGATGTTGATCTTGATAGCTATCGAGCAAACGTGTGGCTTCTTTCTCCTCCTTGCCAACCCTACACTAGACAAGGTGAAGCTTGCTAGTGTTGCTTATTACACTTTAAATGGATTATTTGATTAGTTGATGAATAGCTCTGTGAATATGGGAAAACACTTTTTTGTTTTTTGTTTTGTTTTGTTAGGTCTTCAGAAGCACTCTGCTGACGCTCGAGCTTTTTCGTTTCTTAATATTCTTGAACTTATACCACAGATGTCAAAACCTCCAGATATGCTACTTGTAGAAAATGTTGTTGGATTCGAGGTATGTTTCTTGAGAATGTTTTGGCAACATGATCCATGTTCGTAATATGAGGTCTTTTACATCTCATCTTTCTCATCTCTCTATCTGTGTATATGGAAATGTTGCAGACTTCAGATACTCGTGCAAAAATGGTAGAAATATTGGCAAAATCTGATTTTGTTACACAGGAGTTTATATTGAGCCCACTTCAATTTGGTGTTCCCTATTCCAGACCACGCTATTTTTGCCTGGTCTTCCTCTCTCTCTCTCTCTCTCTCTCTCTCTCTCTCTCTCTCTCTCTTAATAGTTAGAATGTTCTATCAGTTATTCAATAGCTTAGGTTTTCAGCAATGTCTAGAAATTGCATGATTCAACAAACAAATTCAGTTCACCATGACTAATGGTTGAGCTTTCTAATTTATCACTTCAATTATCCTCTATCATTCCAATTTGTTCGAAACTTGAATATACATGCAAATGAGTACTTAGATCTGAGACTAGGAAAAGTAGTTTAGGAGAAGTCTGGTATTGCTTATAAAATTGTGTGATTTGCTGTTTATTTTGATAGGTGGCCTCCCTTAATGTTGTGCCAATTTTTAATTTTGAAGAATTTAGTTTAATTTATGGTTTACTTGTGCAGGCAAAAAGAAAGTCTTTATCTTTTCGATGCCAACTGTTCGATAACCAGCTTCTCTGGTCTCCAAACCCGTTATTTGGTAATGATGAGAAGATGATGATTGGTAAAAATGGTCAATCACAAGAGACCTGGGATAAGTTAATCGAGTCTTGCCAGCCAATAGAGAAGTTTCTTGAGTTCATGTCTTCAAATGATCAAGTAGACACGGAGACCGGTTCTTTTGTGACTGCTGATGTTTCGGCAAATGGTTTGGAAACTTCAGAGAAATTTTTTGAAGGAGATGCATTTGATTTTGGTTCTAAAGATCAGTTTATAGTTCCATTAAGTCTAATTGAGAGGTGGGGAAGTGCTATGGGTATCTTTGAATTATTGTTTATTTTTATTGATGCCAACTTCTATTTTAATGCATTGACCGATTCTTTCTGCTTAAATTAATCCTTAACAAAGTTTAGATGTTGTCTACCCGGATTCCAAACGTTGCTGTTGTTTTACAAAAAGCTATTATCGATATGTGAGAGGTACTGGCTCCCTCTTGGCCACGGTCCAGGTAGAGTTTCCTTCATAGAATTCTGATGTCTATGACTGTGAGCAAAGTTGAGGCTATAAATCCAGCTTATTAGATGATACAAAGCTTGGTTTAACTGCTTTATATTACTAAAAAATATTCCAGTGTTATTATCGGAACAAACAATCGTAGATGGTGGGACAGTTTCTTATCTTATTTGCCGTGCAATCACCATTAGGGCCAAGCCTTTCATATTTTTTATTGTTTTTAACATTGTATAGGTGTTGCCCCTTTTATGATATGACATATATGATTGGTCAATGTGCAGCCAAAGAACAAGGGAAAAACATCTTCCTTAAAGGAGCAGTGCCTTAGATATTTTACTCCTAGGGAGGTATGTTTTTTCTTGACATATATATTGAAACAATTTTACAAATTCTAACGAGTTTTCTTTGATGATGATTAGGTTGCGAATTTGCATTCTTTTCCGGAGGATTTTCAGTTCCCGAAGCATATAAGCCTTAGGCAACGGTATGATCTGTGATTGAGGACTGTCCCTCCACTCCCCCATTCGAGTTGCATTGTACCATATTTAACTATTTAAGAATGCTATAGACAATGATTTCATTGCTTTAGCAATAGTAGAGTTATATGAATCTTGGTTGCTCCGAATCTTCATTTTTCTTGACGTACTCATGTCCAACCCATACCTGAATATCCAAACATAGGTATGAGGATATGGTTCTCCAAGGATGCTCCAAATACATGAAAATTTTGTAAAGAAATGAACATACCTGTGTCAAACACATACTCGTGTCCAACATTCACACCCGAGTCCGAGTAGCTTAGATCTGAATCAATTTTCTTTTGATGCAGTTATGCTATGCTGGGAAATAGTCTGAGTGTAGCTGTTGTTGCTCCCTTACTCCAATATCTGTTTGCCCAACCATCATGATTTTTAGCTCAAGAATTCCATTCCCCAGATGCAATATCTCTTTTGCTTCCCCGGATGCATAAACCTCTGCCCATTTTTGCATGCAAGGCTGATTGTTTGAAGTTCTTAAGCCATGGCATCGGGGCTCTGCTCAGATCTGGTTCGAAAACCTTCCGATGACCAAGTTGTTGCTTCTTGTATCGGATCCATTCTTCAAGTTCATTTATTTGGTAAGCTATTTGAGGGAGTATTGCCTAAGAGAATGTAGAAGTTTTAGTATACCAACCATATCTAGAGGGATTTTAGAAAAAAAAAAAAAAACTTTTTGCATCTTGTTTTGATTATTTTTAGAATGATTTTAGGTTTTAATTGGATATCATAGATAAAGTTAAAAGCTGCCATGGTTTGTTTACAAAATTCTTAAAAATCCAATTAATTGTTACCCACAGTTGATTTGCTAAAAAAATTATGAATGAAGCATTAATACTCTCAAAACTTTCATGTGATTATTTCAAAGAAATGTTTTCATTCAATGTACTGGAAGTTCCTTACGTTCAGAATCCGTAGGCTTACAAGTCAGTTTTTGCCCAAATAATACTCTGAACTTGGAAAAAAAAATTAATCATTCGTTGGCCGATGTTATCTAGATATGAGATGAATGTCAAATACGGACATATCTGATACAGATAAATTTAATTTTTTTAAAAAAATTATTTATATATTTAAAAAATTATACACTTATATTCGTATTCGAATATGTGTCAAATATTAATGTCAGATATGGATACTTTAAGAAAAATTAAAATATTCGGATAATATAGAATTTGAATTTGTATCAACCAAAAAATTAAGGGGTTTCAAAATCCCGGTCCATTTCGGCTTAAATAATAAATAGACAGGCATACGCTAAGTAACTTTTAGTGGTTTAAAAAGTTTTAAAATTCCTTATCTAGTCTTCGGTCGACTTGTAAATTCAAACAATTATTATTCAAAACATATTAAATTATTAAAAAAATTATTTTTATATTAATATTTATTTATTTTACGATCAAATTTGAACAAAAATTTTATTTTTACCTGACACGGATATGAAAAACAATGTTGAAGCCTAACTGCCCAACCCCATTCAGATCAAGCTTGTCTGGCGAAACTGGCTGCTAAACTCTGCCTTTAAAGAAGTCTAATCTCCCTTTTCCTTCTCCATTAATTTTTATTTTGATATTTGAATAATTTTTTTAATTAAGTTGATATTGGTCAATTTCTTTAAATATTATTAAATATAAAATTATAGATATCAAAAAGTTTGAATAACATAAGAAGGGGAATTTTTTTCTTTTTTAGTTGTATTACGTACCGCTATACTCTTGGTAATTTTTATTGGTTCTAAAGATTTTGTAAATGTTGGTAAAAATTATGGTTCTA
>JBBYHM010000026.1:18792009-18808272 GCA_038381775.1 Adansonia rubrostipa
GCTTGACCCGTAAGCAAGTTTAATCATATATAAAATATAAATTAAGTTTTTAATATTTAATTAAATTATATATGGTACTAATATTTAATAACATTTGATTTATTTTTTGTATGATATTATCTAATATGACTTTCATATTTTTTAATTTATTTTATTACTTTATTATATTATTATCAGAATTTTATAATTCGGATTTATTTGATCACTTTTAATTAACACGTAAAAAAACTCAAATTTCTGCACGTATGCTCAAATTTTCAGTCTTTAGGCAAATTATTGAGTTAAGTCTGATATAAGTGATCAATCCGTCAAATAAGCCAATTATAAGACAATTATTGAGAAATAGAAAATATTAGGCTTGCAATTTTTTTTTTTTTGAAATAATAATTAAAGAATCCTTTGACCAAATATGTTAGGAACATTTTCGAGTTTGGACCAAATATTCTCTATAATTATCATACTTTACAATTTACAATATTTGCAACAACAACAGAACATTTTTTTTTTAAGTTTTTCTTTAATTTTTTTAATGTATTGCTTAACAAATTATAGGGAAATTCAAAAGTTTTAACTAATTTTTTAACCTTGAATTTTAGTTTCTCATTTTTTTTAATTATTAATCACCCAATTTATCATTATTGCCACATTAATTAAGCAAAGGTATAGATAAAAAGTTGTAACTAATTAACTATTTGTCAACAAATTTAATTATGCTTTCAAATAAAAATTGAACTGTTAGAAACTTTTCCATTATATTATCTAAGTGCTTTTATATATATATATATAAACCCTTGAATAATAAAAAAAAATCACACTTAGGCTTCATACCGCTTTTTTTTAATCAATCAAGTTATCAAACTTTTATTTTTCATAAATTAAATCATTTTTAATAAAAATCGTAACAGTTAATTTTTTTCAACAATTACGGTTTACTTGTTAACCAAAAAGCTTAATTGATAAAAAAATAAAAGTTTGAGGATTTGATTGGACGTAAAAAAAATAATAATAAGAACTTAATTGATTTTTTCTTTATGTTATATATATATATATATATATATATAATGTGTATTTGGTTTTTAACCTAAAAAATAATATATATATATAAATTGATTAAAATGATATTTAATATTATTTTTATTAAATTAAAGAATATATATTTTTAGATAACAATTAAGGTAAGCAATCCTTAAAATGTGCCTAAAGCACCGATTAACCGGTCATTTTCACTGTTTTTTCCCCCTTAACTACAGCAAAATTTCCTGTATATAAACTCGCATGTCTCTCCCATTTTTGCTCGCACTGTAAAAGAATTCTCCATCATCGTCAGTCGTTGCTTGCATTTTTGTTTCTTTTTGCGGGCTGGTTGATATGGGGGCTTCGATTTTGCCAGATCTCGGAGCCGAGATCCTAATCCCGGTTTGCGCCATCATTGGGATTGCCTTTTCCGTCGTACAATGGGTTCTCGTTTCCAAGGTGAAGCTCTCTCCGGGTCAAGACTCGGGTTCTCCCAGGAACAACGGTAGGGATGGGGAAAACGGATATACCGATCGCCTCATTGAAGAAGAAGAAGAAGGTCTTAATGACCATAATGTTGTTCTTAAATGTGCTGAAATCCAAACCGCCATCTCTGAAGGTTTGTTGCTTCTTTTCACTTTCTTTTTTAAAGGTTTTTGCCACCTTGATTTTCTGAACATCTGATTCTTTTGCTCTTATTTTGATTTTTTTTTTCCTTTATGTTGGTTTCCCGTGAATTCTTTTTGTTTTTTTGTTTTTTTTTGCTTTTTTTCGTTTGCATGTCTGACTCTCTTAAGAGAAATGGTTTTTTGCACTGTTCTTAGGAAACTTATTCGGTTTTAATGCTCTGAAAGTTTAGATCTTTTGTTTCTCATTGTGTGCTTTGGATGTATGTTTGCGTGGTCGAGTTTTTTGCTTTCTCTGCACTAGTTTTGGTGTTATTTTGTTTCTATCCCTTCATGTTCCCTTTGTTACAGTGCTTGACTATATATATATATATATATATATGTATGTATATTGAAAGGCATTAAATGACACCACGAGCAGGCGGTCTTAACTTTATATAAGATATGCTCCAATGAATGTTCATGGTGATGGGTAGACAGGCCAATCCTCACCCTGAAAGTTTGGATCAACCTATTTGAATTTAAATTGATTTAATAAAAAATAAATAACGTAAATGTGAAAATAATTTAACTTTAAAATAATTTAAATTTAAATTGATCAAAATAATTAATTAAAAATAGTTATATTTAATAAATTTAAGTATTAAACTTAATTGATTTAAAATTAATTAACTTGGATGTTAATTAATTTAAACTTAAAATAATTTAAATTTAATTAATTCAAATATTAAATCTAATTAATTTAAAATTAAAATAATTTAAATTTAAAATAATCTAAAATTAAAATAATTTAAAATTTTAAAAATTAAAAATAACTTTAATACAAATTAATCAAAACTCAAAACGAGTCAGCCAGTTAAATTGACGCGTCTAAATGAGCGAATTTGGAGTTTGGACCCACGTGTCTTTATTAATTGTATCTTACAATCAACATTGATTTTTGTTATTATGTTTTTTCTCGTGCACTTTGAGAGTCAAACTTATACATATATATTTTATAATATAAACTACAAAAAGTGTCGTATTTTAATACGTGTCAATTTTTAAGTTTTTTTTTAAATTAGTCTTGAGAAAAGGGAGAGAAAAAATAAGAAAGAGGAAAGAAATGGGAGAGAAAAAATTATGTTTATGTTGTTAATTTTTTTAGTATTTAAATTATTATAAATTTATATAAATTTTATTGGTATATTTTGATATTTATATGTATTTTTTTATTTAAGTTATTTTTTGTGTTATGTTTTTTTAATTATTTTTTTTATAACGTAATAGTATCATGTTTCAATTTATTATATATTTTATATAGTTTATCACTATGATTCAATTTAGAAAAAAATTTATGTGTTCCTACCATGTTCGTGTTGTGTATTAATTCATAATCTATTTTACATAATTTGTAATCGTGATTCAATTTAGAAAAAAATTTTGTATATTTTTGTTGTGTTATGTCATGTTTGCTTCACGTCTTAATTCGTGATATATTTTTTATAATTTATTAGAGCGATTTAATTTAAAGAATATTTTATGCGTTTGTACATGTTCATACTTTTTTTTGTGTTCAAAAAATTATAAATTTAAATAAATTTTTACATATTAATAATTTATTTTATAAAGATTTTGACACGATCTTATATTTGTGTCATATTCATATTATTTGTGTATTATGTGTTGTTTTAATTATTTTTCTCATTTATGGTTGTGTCGGATCTCAAATATCTCGCATAGTGATTTAATTTAGAGAAAAATTTATTTATTCATACATGTTCATATTATTATTTCTTTTTTGTGTTCAGAGCATTATATATTTATATTAAATTTTACATGTTAATAATTTATTTTATATAAATTTTAATACGTTCTTACGTAATTATTAATTTAATTAAATATTTATAAATATTAAGAATTTCTCTAGCCAAGTGGGGAAGAATTCTAGTATAATTGAAATTTAAGAGTTTTTTATTTTTTCGGGAAAGGTAGGGAGGGGGAGTTTAAATTTTGTAGCACATGGAGTCATGGGGTACGCATGATGACATTTAAAGACTTCGAACATTTCCTCATAATTGCATACTTTCTATGTGAAACATTTTTCCTACTGATTAATCAGCGGATTTGGAATTTATGGAAGAGTGAATATTGACGCCTTAGAATTAGATTGTTATTGGTTTTATGCTTACGTTGCTCAGAAATGAAGCTACATGTTAGATCTAAATATATATTTTATAAAAATATATTTATTTTTTTAATTTTTAATTTTTAAATAATTATATTTTTTATATTTATATTTAATTATATATCAAATATAATATTAAATATATATATTTTTTTAAAAAAAAAAAATCAGATTAACATAATTTCTACAGACAAAGATCTTGTGTCAATTCAAGCATGCATGACCTTCATAATAAAAGCTGATTTTTGAGCAGATGATACACATTTTCATGATACGCTACGTTTAACACCTTATTTCACTTTGGAAAGTGGGATGCTTTCTGGTTTCGAATTTTTTTCTATGCTACCAAGTTTGTAACATACTGAGTTATTTTTTGATGGATCGTTTTCTTGTTGGTGTCTGCTTTATAGGAGATTCTTTTTTTTTTTTTTTTCTAAACTGTTGTTAAAATGCAAAGATATATTTAGATCCAATACTTTTTAATTTCTCTCAATAAAATGTTATTTTACAAAATACAATTACTTTTCTGTTAGAGAGGAATTCTTTTGATACTTAAGATGAAAATAAATAATATAAATTTAGATATCTGTAATTATTTTATCTATTTTTTTTATAAATTTAGAGTGGATACGGATTTAGATATTATTATTATTATTATTATTATTAGTGTTATTCACAGTGGATGCAAATATGAATCATTCAATATTTATTATTCGAATCCCTATTATTTTTATATAAAACCGATTGGGATATCTGAATCTACTCTCTAAATTCATATTACTTCTGCAAATAATGGATTCAGATATCTGAATTTATTATCCGTTTATTTGTAAAATGCAAAAATTTAATATTGGTTTCCAAGGTTAGCTACTTATTGAATTTGAATTTTTTGTGAATCTGGATATTAGGTGGATAGTGTTATTGAATTCGAATTTGGATTTGGATGTGGTTAGTAATATAAAAATTTAATGCGGATGATAAATGAATTCGGACTTGAAAACAATTATCTGAATTCAAATTCAAATATTACAAAAAAAATATAGATATTTAATTAATTGCCATCCCTATTTTATACATTATATCGAACAATGTAGAGGGGATGATGATAATAAGAACACTCTAGCTTGTTTATAGACAATATGCTTTTGTTACAAAGGATTACCGGTTTACATGTAGTTCTTCTGTTTATTGACTTTTCTCGTCATAATTTCTCGAAAGAGTTTCCCAGTTAGCTCATTTTTGAATTTATGCAGGGGCAACCTCATTTCTTTTCACTGAGTACCAGTATGTTGGCATTTTTATGGTTGCTTTTGCCATCTTGATCTTCGTTTTCCTTGGCTCAGTTGAGGGTTTCAGCACAAAGAGCCAGCCTTGCACTTATGACCAATCTAAGATGTGCAAGCCTGCTCTCGCCACTGCTGCATTCAGCACCATATCTTTCCTGCTCGGTGCTATCACTTCAGTGGTTTCCGGCTTTCTTGGGATGAAAATCGCTACCTATGCGAATGCTAGAACAACCTTAGAGGCAAGAAAAGGAGTCGGAAAGGCATTTATCACCGCATTTAGATCTGGTGCCGTGATGGGCTTTCTTCTTGCTGCAAGTGGCCTTTTGGTGCTTTACATTGCCATCAACTTATTCAAGCTCTACTATGGTGATGACTGGGCTGGTCTTTTTGAGGCGATCACTGGTTACGGGCTTGGAGGTTCATCTATGGCTCTTTTTGGCCGAGTTGGTGGAGGAATCTATACCAAAGCTGCTGATGTGGGTGCTGATCTTGTGGGCAAGGTGGAAAGGAACATTCCCGAGGATGACCCTAGAAACCCAGCTGTAAGTAACATGAATCTACGATATTTTATAGCACTTTGAATTCGGAAAACTGAGTTGTAGTTCCCCCTTTTGGGTTATCACTGAGTTGCTTCTATGTTTTCAGGTGATTGCCGACAATGTTGGGGATAATGTTGGTGATATAGCTGGAATGGGATCTGATCTTTTCGGGTCCTATGCTGAGTCATCCTGCGCTGCACTTGTTGTTGCTTCCATCTCTTCTTTTGGCATCAATCACGAGTTGACCGCAATGTTGTACCCTCTCATCATCAGTTCCGTCGGCATCATTGTTTGTTTATTCACCACTTTATTTGCAACCGATGTCTTTGAGATCAAGGCTGTTAAGGAAATTGAGCCATCGTTGAAGAGGCAACTTATCATCTCCACTGTTCTCATGACTGTCGGAATTGCGTTTGTTAGTTGGATTGCTCTTCCATCTTCCTTTACCATTTTCAATTTCGGAGAACAGAAATCTGTGAAGAACTGGTAAGCTCTCGGTGCTTCGTTTTTTTTTTTTTTTTGAGAAATTTCAACAGTCATATGCTTGCATTGGAATGAGTTCGTAACGTTGAATTTCTTCTGCAGGCAGCTATTCATATGTGTTGCCACTGGTCTTTGGGCTGGCCTAGTTATCGGTTTTGTAACCGAGTACTACACTAGCAATGCATACAGGTAAAATGTCTTGGTCACATTATTTTTTGCTCAACTCGTACTTTATTATCATCTATGTTACTTGAATTCAAGTGTAAGTATCGGATATAAGTATAGGTTCAACATAGATATGTTTAATTTTTTTTTAAATTTTTTTATTTATTTGAAAGATCTTTGGAATATCATATCTTTATATCCATTTCTAAAAATATATCAAACATTATTGTCTAACACGAATACTTAAAAAAAATATAAAAAGTTGGAGCAACATAAGTTATCATTGATTTTAACACTTTCTTTACTTTCTGCTGCAGCCCCGTGCAAGACGTTGCTGATTCCTGCAGGACTGGAGCCGCAACTAACGTTATTTTTGGCCTTGCATTGGGTTACAAGTCTTGCATTATTCCTATTTTTGCTATCGCAGCCAGTATTTTTGTTAGTTTCAGCTTCGCTGCTATGTACGGCATCGCTGTCGCTGCCCTTGGGATGCTGAGCACCATAGCTACTGGGTTGGCTATCGATGCTTATGGTCCCATCAGTGATAATGCCGGTGGCATTGCTGAGATGGCCGGCATGAGCCACAGAATACGAGAGAGAACTGATGCTCTTGATGCTGCCGGAAACACCACTGCTGCCATCGGAAAGGTTTGATTTGTTTGATTTATGGCATCTCTTCGTTGGTTTGGCATAACAAGTTCAAATGCAGATTTATATGTTTGGTTGACGCTGATGTCTTTTGTTTATATCGCATTGGTCCATTAAAGCCGCTCGTTTTTGCATTCTTCACTCCTAATCATAATTGCATTGTTGCATTAGTGACTTAATGCATTTCTTTGGTTCATTTGATCACTGTGCATTTCTTTCCAGGGTTTTGCCATTGGTTCAGCAGCCCTGGTGTCCCTTGCCCTCTTCGGTGCTTTTGTGAGCCGTGCTGCTATTTCAACAGTTGATGTGTTGACCCCTAAAGTTTTTATCGGTTTGCTTGTCGGGGCAATGCTTCCTTACTGGTTCTCTGCTATGACGATGAAGAGCGTGGGAAGTGCAGCTTTGAAGATGGTCGAGGAAGTCCGCAGACAATTTAACACAATCCCGGGTCTCATGGAGGGCACCGCTAAGCCCGACTATGCTAACTGTGTTAAGATCTCTACAGACGCTTCCATCAAAGAAATGATCCCGCCCGGTGCCCTTGTTATGCTCACTCCCCTTGCTGTTGGGATCTTTTTTGGTGTCGAAACTCTCTCTGGTGTCCTCGCCGGATCCCTTGTCTCTGGTGTCCAGGTAATGTTCACAAGTCTTAATATCGTGTACATGATTTGGATTTGCATGTTAAATTCTTCGGATATTGCTTGAGATGTTTCCTATAGAAGGTTCGTCTTAATGTTGTTTCGGTCTTGGTAATGTTTGCAGATTGCTATCTCCGCATCCAACACGGGCGGTGCTTGGGATAACGCCAAGAAGTATATCGAGGTATCCAGGATTTGATTGACTTCCTACGAGCCACTCTTACGATCTCGATATCAAACGTAACGGTTCTATAATTGTGCTCTCGACTTTGTTGTGGATTGCAGGCTGGTGCTTCGGAACATGCAAGAGCTCTCGGTCCCAAAGGATCTGACGCGCATAAGGCAGCTGTTATCGGTGACACCATTGGGGACCCTCTAAAGGATACATCTGGGCCATCACTCAACATCCTCATCAAGCTAATGGCTGTCGAATCACTCGTTTTCGCTCCCTTCTTTGCCACACACGGCGGTCTGCTTTTTAAGATATTTTAAGAGAAAGATGAATATCGACAAATGGTTCACCGATGCCAGTCTCCGCCAGTTCGTCCTCAATTCCCCCTTTCGAAGTATATATTAAGTTTATAGCAGATTTTGACTCTTGAAACCATATCCACTTTAAGGTCGAATCGGCATAAAAAATTTTTCCCTTCTAAAAGGGTTGATAATGATACTGACGATGCTGATGATGATAATGGTCAACCTAGAAAAGAGTTTAGACCACGTTGTTACCATTATTACTATTTGTTTCTATGAAGTATATATAGACATATATATATATATATATATATATATTTGCCCTTTCCCGTCTTTGTTTTTCAGTCTTGAGTGGTTTTAGGCAGCGTTGTTGAACTGGACCGGCCGGCTTAAACCAGTTGGATCGGGAACCGTTTCTAACCGATCCGGTATACTATATCGGTCCATTTATTAACTGAACCTGTAGAAAACCAGTTTATCTGATAAAAAACTGGTAAAAAACTGAAAACCCCGGTTTAATATGGTTACTAAATTTTTTAAATTGATGAGGTTTAAATTGTTAACTTAATTTTATATTAAAGATAATACTATTAAGTCAGATATATATTTTTATTAATTATTTACTATATTTCATATATTTAACATTAAAATAAAATTGTTAAATATTTAAAATCTCATTTAAATAAACAAGGAAGCCAAGGTTTAATTGGTTTGACTCGATACAATTTTTTAACCTTGGCATAAAGCATGGATTATTGAATATTGTATGTGAGAATTCGAATTTCAGATTTATTGAATATCACATATTAAAGTTTAGACTTAACAAGTTTACAAAAGATCACATGAATATGATATGGATAAAATAATTAAACTAAACAAGTTACGAATACATCATCTCAAAATTCTTCTAATATGAATTATTAATTTATAAAAAATTTATATAAATATAAAATACTTTAAACACAATTATAATACGATAATATATATTACTATAATATGAATACATAAATTATCGAATCTAATAAAATAAATTAATTGAACCAAGTCCAAATGGAGAGCATCTTACCGATTGAGTAATTGTCTCAATGTTATCCTTATCATATACAACACAAGAACGATAAAAAAGTCCGGGCTGAAGGAAACAAAAACCAACTGGATTACTTCAATTTAGTTTTTTTGGTAAGGTGGATTAGACTTTTGATTTAGGATTTAATTGACTTAATTAGTTGATTGATAGTTTATTATATTTAAATATGAGGTTTAATATGAAATAAATATTAAATATAACTGATAATTAATAAAAAAATTATGCATTTGACTTAATGGTATAATCTTAATTACAAATAACATTTTGTCATGATCTTACTTAAAATGTTATATATTTTATATAAATTTTGATATGTTAATAATTTATATTATTTAAATTTTGATAAGTTTGTGTAATTTGTCAAAATATGAAAACAGACAAACATTAGTCAATGGCTTTGCTACACCATAGCCATGTCAATCCAGTATAAAAGATTCATAGTTGTGGCAGAAAAAAGTACAAAAAGGCCAACAAATTGAAAAACTTCATAACCATTAGAATTATACTAAGTTTTTATCCTTTCCGCAGGCCAAGCTTTGACTATATATGATAACAACTCATAGATAGTCTTGCAGGGTAATAATAGGAGCATGGCCATGCATCATTAAGGCTGCATGTTTGTAGCACAATTCCATCTCAACTTCTCTGAAATCCAGTCTGATACATTAGCTATTAGAAATCCCAGAAATACCTGAAAATTTGAAAATAAATCAGAATGTTATCTTTTCATCAATGTGATTAAATATGATTAATATATAGTGTTTGATTTTTTAAAAATCGAATTGAATACCATATCTAATTGAACCGATGAGAATCAAATTTTATTGATTTGGATAGAGGCAGTTCATTGATTTTTTAAATTTTAAAAATATATATTTTTATAGTATTTTTAAAGATTTTTCACTAATTTATAAATAAAATATTTATTTTTATATTATATAAAATTAAAATTTAATTAAAAATAAAAATAGTTTAGTATGATGGCTGTTTTTTAACTTATGAATCAAAATCGAACTAAATATATTTAATTATTACTAAATGAAAACAAACTGATGTCAATAAAAATCGAACCGAAATCGAACCAAACATTATGGTTCAATCTCTTTTTGATTTTCTCAATTTTTTTCTTAGCCTTGTGGAGTTGTAATTAACATAACATTCTATCACGTTGGAGACAGATGTATAAAATAAACTAAAGCATAGTGAACTGACATGTTTTGGATTTACTAAGATTACCATCTGGGATTTAAATTGCAGCTGTAAACTTGTTTTCAATCTAGTCACATTTATCTTAACTATGAACATAACGAAAGTTATTACGAATAATCGGTTGGTATTTAAATCTCCAATTACTATTTAACCATATACCTGAGCTGAGCCAATCATGTAGACTACTGAATACTGTTGGCCATGTATTAGCATGTCTTCCAACATTGCAATCGGTATGGTTAGTGAAACGCCGAGGGCGGCTACTAGAGGGGAAGTCCAGACAACACCTAATGCCCTGTAAGCATGATTCCATGTGGACTTAAAAGGAAAATTAAAAACATTTAGATTTAGAAAGTCAAAAAAATTAGTAAGATTGTTTGCATTTTTGTACCAGAAATAGTCTGATAGAAAACTTCCAACAAAGCTGTTTACAAGGATTATTTCTTGCAATCTAGCAGTCTGAGGAAATGTGAACTTTGGTTCAATGCCTATAGCAGTCAGAGGCCATGCTAGAAAAAAATTTTAGAAACATTTAAGTCAGAATAATGCAGCAATGGTCCTTAAGGAAGCATTTATTTGAAAGCTGTTAAGAGGCATGTTAGCTACCTTCAATGTAAAACATTTTGCAATAGTGAGATATGGATGTTGGATATGAATATGTTTTAGTACAAAAGCTGCATAATTTTTTCAAGTTTTTACATATTTGAAAGATTGTATTTCACACCTATGTTTGAAATGTGCCGGACATGAGTGCTTTAGGAAAAGTGAAGAGCTCAAGTTAAATAGATTTTGACCATATGAAACTCCGATCATACTTTTCACATATCTCAAAATTTTACATTATCCGTATTAGTTTCTAGGCTTTGTATTGTTTCGACTCTTTATTTTTTTCTTAAAATATTTGTGTTTAATGTCCACATCCAACGCATATATAGACAAGCATATGAGTATATGACTCTCTAAGAATCCTTTGACTAAATGAAAAAAAAAAAATTAAAAATTGAATATATCCGTATTTGATACTCATACTTGAATCTAAATTTTAACAAGCTTATCAGGAAAAGATATGGATAACTGATTAACAATATGATCTTACCAAGCCACCAAAGAGCAACAAGTGCAAATAATCCAATGTAGCCAAACAACTTCTGCATGTCTACCCTTTCTCCTTCATCTCCAGAAAACTTTTTAAGCAAAACTGCAACATTTTATGATTTTCGTTTAAGGTTCTGCTGGTGATTTATCAACAAAACTCTACTATGGTTAAAATATTAGAGAAGGCTTGAAACCTGTAAATAGTCCATAAGTCATCGCTGAGAGGGTGGCAAAAAGATCTCCTAGAAGAGCATGATTCCCACTTCTGAATGCAGGGAGAAAAAAAAAAAACTGTTAGCAGCTTCTTAGAAACATGCTATGCAAATATAAACTAAATAAAACCCCCGAATTTTTCATTTTCCCTATAGTATTTGTGTCTAATACTATTGTTTGACACATATTCGAATATAGTATGGTATAATATTCTTAATATATGAAAAAATTTTAAAAAATATTAAGTATTTTCTTATTGGACGCAAAAACCATATTTGATTCTTGTCTGAAGTTTAGATAACATAGAATAAAACCTATGTTACTCCGAATCTTTTTTTTTTAAGTACCTATGTCCAACATTGTGTTTAACATATTTTAGGATATGAGTATACGGATATGACTCTCTAATAACCTTTCAAATATATGAAAAACTTTGAAAATTTAAACATACCCTTTATGAATACATACCCATATCCGACACATACACCTAAATACAAGTAATGTAGAATAAAACTATGTAAACAACTACTACCTTGCATTTATAATTAACATTACTAGTTATTTTTAATAACATATTTTTAAAAAATATTGAGTATTTCCTTATTGGATGCAAAAACCATATTTATTCTTGGGGGCAGGAATTCGGATAACATAGAATAAAACCTATGTTACTTCGAATCTTTTTTTAAGTATTTATGTCCAACATCGTGTCTAACATATTTTAGGATATGAGTATACGGATATGACTTTACAATAACCTTTCAAATATATGAAAAATTTTAAAATTTAGAATATACCTTTGATGAATACATACTCGTATACGACACATACACCTAAATACAAGTAACATAGAATAAAACCATGTAAACAACTGCTACCTTGTATTTATAATTAACATTACTAGTTAAGTTGGCCAAATTATGGTTAAGCATGCAATAGTTGAATGAGGTGGAGGAAGAACAATACTTATTCATGCTTGATTTTGATTCCTCTGCGGCCCATGTGTTCCCAAACGTAGTCATAGCAACACCAGCAATGCTGACGATGACTGAAACTACTTTCAATGTATTAATGGAGTCTTGACCAAGAAGTACCCCAATTATTAAAGTGAAAAGTCCTGAACTTGATGACAACAAGGTTGTACTTGCAACACTTGTTCTTGCGAGCGCTGCATTCGATAGATACTGAGAAAAGACAATCACTAATAATGCAAGAAAACAACTTCAATAATGTCTTTCTGCAAGACTATGTAAATCCCAGCTTTTTAATTTGGTGTAAATCTATTCATGGCCGACTGTCCGATCTAGATCGGGTCTTCAACTTAATTTTTTTTTAAAATTTAAATCGAATTCAGTTTAGATTACTATTTTAATAATAAAAATATTTTTATTTAAATTTAATTATAAGATATAAATTTATTTATAAGTCATTTGGTTTGGAGCGAGCTTTAGATATAATTTGTTTTAATTCGGGCCAATCCGATATAAATTATTATTTAATAATAAAAATATTTTTATTTTTATTTGAATTTGATTATAAAAATATATAAATATTAATATAAAATATTTTTAATTTTTAATTAATATTTAAGTAGCAATTCTAGCTTTCTGGTTAAGTCCGATTCAAGCTCAGACAAAAAATCTAAAAAATTTTCAAACCCTGATTTGAGTTTTGGACAAAAAAAACTAAAAGACTTTCGAGTCATGATATGACCTAACCCATGGACACATCTACTTTAATGCATCTAATAGGATTATATTTCCTTCATACATCAATGCAAAAGCTTGTGAAGATGGAAGGCATAAGACTATATTACTCCGATTATTTATTTTTTTAAAATATTTATATTTGAAACTCACGTCCGATGCATATTTGACATGAGTAAGAAAATATATTCTTCCAAGGACCCTTAAAATACATGAAAATCTAAAAAATAAAAATTAAACATACTCGTATTCGATATTAACCTGAGTCCAAGTAGCATTGGCATAAGACAATCTAAGATTTAACAGATGTGGGATACATAATAGTCAAATTAACATGTAAGATCAACATAAAAAAGCTTGGGCTTTAATGTGAACCTAAAATCAATCGATAATAGATAAAAAAGATCTAACTTGAACATAAAATTATAAACAATCTAAGATTTTATTACGTGAGATAACAAATTAAACAAGTTTATAAGATTTACACACACCTCAGTTGCAAACCAAATTGGAGCCAAGCAAAACCCAAATGCAGCAATTTCCTTTGCACCAAGCTTTCCACTTTTCTTTGGTGCTTCCATTAAATCTATGACACAATCATTAGGCAATGGTGCTTCTTGATTATGTTGATCAATTTGAAATTTGTCCTGCTTTTCATCATGTTTTGCTGGAGAATTTAGTTCAAAAGATGGCTTTTCCGAATTATTGCAACAGCGACCTCTCAGATGCTTTAGTAACCAATCTTTAAAGAATGCTATTGGGAGATAAAGTGCCAAAAGAGAGGTTCCAAGATATGATACTGCAAATGGATGCCTATAGTCTTCAAACACCCCCTGTTGAAGCCAAAAAAAAAAAAAAGAAGAAGAGAGAGAGAGAGAGAGAGAGAGCATGTACTGGCATTATAAAAATTGCTGAAAAAACAAGATAGGACTGCTGGTTGAATTGGATGAATTAGGAACCGACATTTAGTCTAGTCCAGCATATGCTATAAAATCGAGAGTTTATAAAGAACAATGATAAAAAAATCCAAAAGAAAAAATTGAAAAGCAAAGTTTTAAGCTTATTTTTGATATATTTTTTACAATTTTATTTAGTAAAAATCTTTCTATAATTCTTGTACTATATTGAAAAGTGCATTTTAATCTCTTTATTATTAATTAAATATTTTCATTTTTATAAATTTAAAACCGGAGCGCACAAGAAAAATTACTAACGGTGTTAAATAAAATTTATTTAAATAGTGACGTGACTTTACAAAATATGACGTGTGAAATGTTATATCAACTTAATTTTCATCCAAAACACAAAAATCACCCAAACCCGAATTTAGATGTCAAATTTTATAAAACTATGTCACCATTCATACATATTTCGTTTAACACCATTAAGAATTTTCTCTGTTTGCTCTAGTTTCAAATATATAAGGATGAAAATACTCAGTTCAACAGTAGAGAGATTAAAATATATTTTTAACTATCGTACAACAACTTTACATGAACTTTGACTATTTAATTTTATGTAACGGAATTTGAATCTTTAACCCTTTTGATTTATATTAAAAGTATAAGGATGAAAATATTATTTTGCTAAATGTATATTTTTATCAAGTTTTTGTTATATTTAACACTTAGTTAGTTTTAAAATTATTTATTTAATATGTAAAATTTTTAAATTAAACAATTTAGTTCAGTCGATGACTTGGAGGTCTCATCTGTTTGATTTTTAGTCCGGTTTTTTTAAATTTGATTAGAACTAGATTTAGGTATCTAACACTAGTATTAGATATATACATACATATATATATATATATATATATTTGGACATGAATATGAGATAAAATCTTTCAAATATGTAAAAAAAAAAAGTTAAAAACAATTGAGCATACATGTGGCGAATACATATATATATCCGATTCTCCTTCGAGTTCGAATAATGAAGATGAAAATTATAGAGAATGACAATATCAAAGGACAAAAACTAAGCATTGTAAAATGAAGCAAATGAGCCTGAATGAGAGGAACAGACCATCAAGGAAAGAAAAGAACAGATTAGAAGGTAAAAAAAAGGCAAAGTGGGTGAAAACCTGATGCCCAGAACGAAGATCCCAGGAGCAACCAGGAGACGTCCCAATTCCATTAAGCAAACAAAGCACAGATAAAAAAAAAATGAAATGTTCATCAGTTTCAACAATTAAGTAGTTCAAAATATGACTAAAGAAAAGGAAAAACTGAATCCAAAAACATTGGTGGAAAAAACAAACATAGTTAGAAGAAAATAAGCAACAAATAATCAAGAAAATTCCTGGGTTTTCACCAAATTAAGAATTGTAAATTATATGAGACTTTGGGACTACTTTAAATAACATGAACCCATATTTTTCTACGGAAAAGGTCCTTTATTTCTTTACTGTTTCCAAATTTCAGTGACGGCTGATTTTCAATCCAATGATAATTTTCGGCTCTTCATTTTTCTTTAACGCAAGCTTAAAAAAAATTAAATATATTTGTATGGGATATATATTTATATTCGATATTTATATAAGAATTCGAGTAACATAAACAATTAATACCAAAAATAACATGATGAATAGCCAAATAGATTTTGGGGAATGATCATTAAACTGCGAACTTCCATTAGCATTCAAGCGACAGGAAATAGAGAGTAGCCAACGTAAACAATTTCCTACCTACGGAGGATTAATTTTGAAACTCTTACGTGAAAAACCAAAACCATTGTTCTTGACGTCAGCTTGGTGAATTATGGCTAAGAAATTGACATGAAAGATAAACCATGAAAGACGACGTGTGATAGTGTCGAAAACTATTTTTTTACCGGGAAGATATGAAAGATTCATCAACCAATCAATGATCAAGACTCCAAAAAAAAAAAAACTGAGGCACCACATTAAAAACA
>JBBYHM010000026.1:18836142-18850245 GCA_038381775.1 Adansonia rubrostipa
GTTCACCATGCTAGTGCTTGCCTTCTAAAGGCATAAATCAATGCGGTTGGGATAAAAAAATTAAAAAAAATGCCCACTGGCCCCATTTGATTCCCAACGGGGCCTAGATGGATGAAGATGAAGGCGCAAGTTTAGACAGAAGAACTGAAAATAACAAAGGAAGATGTGCAGATGAATCTAGATTTGACCTTATCTTTGCAGTTTGAGAAACACACCCTGCCCCTATGCCTCACTCATACGAGAAAACTTGGGTAGTAGGTACTATTCGCTCCTGAATCAGGAAACAATCAATTTTTTTTAAAATCTTTTATTTAAATTTATTTTTAGATTGACTAATAAGTCATTTTATTATTAAAAATATTTTAATTAATATTTAAATAAATTTTTTGTTAATTAAATTATGATTTGGGTTGAAATAGATTAATCCAACTTTAAAAAAAATTATAGATTTAAGTTCAATTATATTCATGTCAAGTTTATTAAACTGAATAAATTATTCAATTTTTAAATAGATATTTTAAGAATCTTTCAAATAAATTTTAACTTATATTATCCCATGCGCGATTGTGGTCCTTTTTCTCCAATGGTTTGTGCCGTTTCGTTTACCAACCATTTCTATCGTCGACTCATTAGACTCGCTGTAGCTAGTATTTTGTATGGTATAATTCTGATTCTTATTTTTTTAAGTATGTGGATATAATTTTCATGTTTAATATATATTTAAATATAAAAATAATAATATAATCTTTTAAAAAAAATTTAAATACATAAATAAATTTAAAATATGCATGTCACACATCGGCATTTTTGACATTGACTTCGAAGTCTTATGACTGCAGCTTTGAACTTTGGGCTAGCGGCAGAAGAAAAACTCTGGGCTAGCAGGATAACTTGCCCGGTCAGGTAGGCTCGGCTAGGCCCAAGCCTCAACTTTTTTGTGATCCGAAACAGTAATTTTAAATTAATACAATAATTTTATTTAAATTTAATTATAAATATATAAATATTAATAAAATATTTTTATAATATTATGAATAATAATTCGAAAATAAATAAATAAATTGAAGAGGTCAAATTCAAACATGAGCGTAAGATTCAAAAAATTCAGGTCGGAGTGATTCATGATCAGGTACAGTTTAAAGTTACTGCTTCAGTTTCCATTCATCATCTTCATCTAACTAGACGACAATTAACCATGTAAGCTCTAACGAGATGTAGACATACTCATAAGTTGGATTAAATTACAATTCAAAAATTTTTTTTATCTTTTTTAAATTAATTCAAAATCTATTTCATTATTTAAAATAATATTTAAAAATTATTTTTATTAATATTTTAATTAAACTTAAATAAAAATTTTATTTTATAAATAATAATTCAAAATAAATACGTTTAAATAAAAAAAATTTTATTACGTTAAGTCAAATATAAACTAAACTTATAAGGTCAGAAAATTTGACCGAGTAAGCCTAGCCATGCATAATTGCTTGCTTTAAAAAAAAATCAAAAAAAAAAAATCTAACCATCTTGACTTGTCTAATGTACTAGGTTGTTGAATTTAACATACGGCGCCATTAAATCGAAAGCAAAATCCACATGCATGACATTGATGCGTAGCCATTGAAATTAGATTTTCATAGAAACTCAACCATTCATGAATTAATGCTCAAAACATAAATCGGTATTAATATTGTGGTCTTGTAGGAAAAGACAGATCGGATGTACAGAAAAATTTAAAAAATTTTTAAACTCACATTGTACTAAATCGTATTATCATATACCATAAAATTATCATAATCAATTATTTGAGTCGTAGATCTATAAATATCATCTAAAATTTTTTATATCTACGTAAAAGCTTCAACCAACTAGCTTCCTTTATTATTTTCTAATTCTCGGATGATAGAGTGTGTAGGCACTCTTTTTTTTATCTACTTCGAATTTATATGGTTTGATTCTTCTCAATGTCCACCTTGTGTCAATAGGTTTAAAATCATGGGATGTTGTGATTAGAAACCTTTAGTGTGGCACCAAAGTCCAACCCGAAACCCTAAGCACTTGCCTTTTATTTATATCAGGTAAAAAGATAGCCTTAATTTTAATTTCAATTAAAATAATTATTTTATCAACCCCTTGAAGCCTTTATTGCCGTTAACCCTAGTTGGGTATTAATTCTCACATTCAGCAAAGCCTTAGTTTATCTATACATTATTTTGGCCCAATTTATTTTTAAGGAGTTTAAGGCATTTAATTTGGATACTAATTAATTATGACTAAATCATTAATTTTAGTTAACTTGATAATTTTTTATAACTCTAATTTTAATTCAAAATAAAATCATAGCAATTTTATTCAAAGGGATAATTTTATACATATCATCAAAATAAAATTAACTATAGTAAAATAATTAATTTTAATCACAAATTAAAATAAATAAATAAATAAATAAAATAATTTTTTTAATTTATAAAGAACATTATTCATATTTAATTTATAAATAATTATATAAATAATTAATTTTATCATATCTATTTAATTTAAATTAATTTTATACCTATCAGTAGATAAATAGAATTAATTAATTTAAATTACTGATTCTTGTTTAAATAAATATTTAAACAAATTAAATATATATTTTAAATAAATAATACAAAAAAAAATCTTTAATTTATTTACTGAAGAAAGCGCTTACACCCTTAAAAAAGAGCGTATCCGGCGCACCTTTTTACCATATTAAAAATCTTCTAACTAAGGATACTTTGATCAATAACCATCCGTCAAGGAATTATGTTGAGCTAGTAGAGGGACTAATTAAATATATATAATTAGGCTCCAATAATCTATGTATTATATTGCATTCATCAGAGACTCAAGTAGTGCATCGAGACCTTCATATGCATATTTTGTATATTGCATTCAACATATTGCAGTTAATTTCATGAGGAGGTTTAATGATAAGGACTTGCATCGACAAGTTGTTAACATGGGTATGTATTCGCAATTATGATTATTTAATCTCTTACAACCCTCTCAATTGTTATTTTATTAACAAGTTGTTTATAAGTCCGTATATTAACATATGATTTTAACAGTGTACGAGTTGAGGCAACCTCATTTTCAGTGGTACTATGAAAATTTTTGTGCAAAAAATGTAGAAACAGTTGATTAGATTGATAGGATCCCAAGGGGGAAATGGGCTCAATCCTCTCAATTTTTATTTTATTAACAAGTTGTTTATAAGTCCGTATATTAATATATGATTTTAACAGTCTACGAGTTGAGGCAACCTCATTTTCAGTGGTACTATGAAAATTTTTGTGCAAAAAATGCAGAAGCCGCTGATTAGATTGATAGGATCCCAAGGGAGAAATGGGCTCAAACATATAAAGAAGAAAGATGCTATGGACATATGACAATAAACCTAGCTGAATGTATAAATTCATTGTTGAAGGAAACTCGTTATCTTCCTATAACTGCTTTAGTCCAAGCAATGTATTTTAAGTTGGCTGAACTATTTGTTAAGATAGGGAATAAACAGATAGCAATGATAGAGGCAGGCCACACATACTACGAAACAATCACTAATGTCATGTGAGAAAATCAAAGGAAAACTAACTCCCACCTTGTTCGTGGGTTTATGCGAGCAAATTAATCTTTTGTAGTTAAAGAGTTAAAAAACCCACAAAAATGAGATGTGACTTCGAACTACAAAGTCAATCTTAATTAGAGATGGTGTGACTGTGGAAAGTTTCAAGCACAAAGCACCCATGTTCACATGTTGTTGCTGCTTGTGCTCATGTTCATATAGATTGCATACTATATATGGACAATGTCTATAGACTAGAAACTATATCAAATGTCTATCGGCATGAGTTTCAACACATCAGGCTTTAAGATTATTGGTCGGAATATAATGGTTCACAACTATGTCCTAATCCAGAAATATAGAGAGATCCAAAAGGTCAGCCAAAATCAAGTCGTACTCCTAATAAAATGGACCTTAGGGAGAGATGCCAACCAAAGCATTGCGAATTTTACAGGAATGAAGGCCATAACCGTAACAAATGTCTTTACAAATCCGGCAGCTCGGGGGAGAGTTTGCAACAACGATAATGTTAGTAAATGACTTGTTAATATAAAATTTTATACTTATATATAAATCAAAGTTGTTTAAATTTTTATATCCAATTTACAATTATTAGTATATTTGTATCTGTACCAAATTTAATATACTCATACAATATACCCAAAACTCGAAATAACTCTAAACGTTCAGCATGTATCATTACTATCATATCAAAAATTAAAAACCTATAATATTTATTTAAGTATAAACCTAATATTGTATTGTATTTAACTATAATATAAAAAAAGTTAAAACCATAATCTTATTATACATTCTTCTCACCACATTCCATGGTAAGTTCTCAGTATAAAACGAAAATCAACACATTTTGATAATTAATTTCAAAATTGCATAGAGCGAGAAATAAAAAAATTTATATTATTTGTATAAAAAAAGCCACCAAAAGTATATCAACGAAAGTTAAAAAAAAAAATCGCTCTTAAACATTGACCGAGATATGGACAACATGAAATCATAGACAAATATATGGTATTCCTATTTTCTTTTAGATTTTCTTCTTGTCCCAAAATTATTTTTGTCTATATTCTCAAAATTAAATTTATATAATTTTTAAAATTTTTTATTTAAAAATTACGAAATATCATATTTATAAAATAAAAATAAAAATTTAATGTTACATACACAAAAATCAAAAAAAAAAATTTCTTATAAACTCCATTAAAATCAATAAGAAATTATGAATTTAAGATTAAAAGAATAAATATGTCTATGGGTTAGGTCTTATACAAAGATTTAATAATTTAAGTTGCCCTAACCAAATTATTATTATAAATAAAAATATTTTTATTTATATTTAATTATTAAAATATATAAAATATTAATATAAAAATATTTTTAATATTTTAATATTATTAAAATAATAAAATTAATTATTATATCTACTCTAATTTGATCTAGTTTGAACTAAAAAAATAAAATTTCGAACCACAGAAAGTATGCGGAGGAGATTAATCATTAAAAAAAAACAACTTTTGTGCTAAAAAAAAAAAACTTATTATGATTTCGATCTAGAAATCATTCTCCAGATTTGACACATTTCTAGGATACCAGAAAATAAATCTTGATTTGGTTAACTCTCTTAATCAAGTTGCTTTATGGCTAGAGAAATGGCCTTTTACCTCCAAGTTCATATATATATATATATATATATATATATTTTATTATGTTATAATTAAATTTAAAATTTTTTATTTATGTAAATTTTAATATTTAAATATATCATATTAAATAAATTTTAAAATATATATTAATATTGTTATCGTATTTGAATTATTTTATTCATGTATTTATATAATTATCTTTAATGTTATAAGATTATTTGTTTAATGGGAAAAATGGCAACAATCATTAATGGTTTTATTTTTTGGGTTAAACAGCAGATCTATAGAAAAGCTAAACACCTGGTTTATCTTTCACCTTAAACTAAGCATTAAACTAAGCTTTCAAGATGGGACCCTTTTTTTCTTTTAGCCCGTTGAGGTGTCTTAGTGATGCTTTTTATTTGAACATATTTTAACGTTACAAAAATATTAAATATAATAAATAATTAATAAAAATATGTATTTAATTTAATAATATAATTTTTAATATTAAATTAATTAAAAAAATAAATGTTCAAATATCATTGATTAAAAAAATTGAAAATATATATATATATTTATATCAAATTGGTTTTATTCTACTTTTTATTGGTTAAATTCCTTTTCTACTTGTTCACTAAATAACCGGTTTTAGATAGTGTATTGTACCATATAAATTGTTGGTTTCCATTCAAATGATCGATCTCCAGCTTTAACTCCTTGCAAGTTATGTGTAACTTAAAATTAATTAGCAAAGTCGGACAAACCTAACTCGAATATAAGATTATAGAAAATATAGCATGTTAGCGTAAATAAAGAAACATATCAAGCAGATAATTACAAACAAAAATAATACAACAAAATCGTAACTCTTAACACAATGTTAAAATTAGACTTTTTAATTCTTGACTTGAACCTGAAAAACCGAACTAACTCATTTGAACTCAAGCGTAACATAATTCGATTTGACCAAAATAGTCAATAACTCGAACTTAAAAATGATCCGAACTTGAATTGACCCAAAACAGTTAACCCAAAATGATCAAATTCTATAATTCAAAGTGTTAAACCTAATTAACCTAAAACTAATTAATTCGAGTGTTAAACCACATAACCCAAACCTAAAATACTTCGAAAATTAAAAAACCCGAAGTAACCTAATCAGAATTAACCCAATCCGCCTAATGGAGAAATCTATCAAACATCAAATTTAAAATCACTTACAACTTATGATAAAACTCAAATTAAATGTAAAATCGTAAAAAAGCCGAGACTTGTATAATACATAGTTAATACATCAAAGCAACATTCTCTTGCAAATACAGATACTGTTACTACATAAAAGTACTATTAACCTTTTTAAGTTGGATATGTAAGAATTAAAATTTAATAGAACGTGCTTATAATCATTGTTGATCAAGATTTAAAAATGCGATTTCGTTTCAAACACATGAAAATGAATATCTTATGAGTGCACAATTAATTTATATTGACTAAAACCTTCTGATGGTGAACGATCTAATTTATATAGACGAGTACCTAAGACTGGTTAGAATTATATCTATCTATCAAAAAATCTGTATTCTAATTAGTAACTGAAGTAAAATTTAACTTTTACTACTAAAATAGTTAATCTCAATTAAGCTTTATGTGATAATTATCACCTTAACATTAATTAAATAAATTTTATTTACTTTGGTCCTTATAATTATCATGTTGATCCATATAATTATCATGTAAGGCATAATATAATCTCACTTTTATCTCATTACTCTTTCAGCCCCTGTTTTAATGCATTATCATTTGGACCTTTTAACATTCTGTGAAATCAGAAGATCCATAAGGCATGGATAAACAGATAATCTAAACCAATAAATAATATATTTGAACCACACGTTGCTAATCAGAGATACAAAAAAATATTGTATTAATCGTATAGCACATGATTGGGATGGGAATATTTTCCAACCACTTTTAGTTTCCTATGCCTTGTCAGCTGATCCGTCAGCACTTTAAGATTATTAATTCGAGATGGTATTCATCCGTCCGCTTACTAGATGACGGTTGTTTCTTGGCTTACCGGTGTCAACTGCACTGCTTTGCATGAAAATCTTCTGCCAATAACAGACCGCTGATGAGACGTTTGAATCTCTCAGCACCAGGACCCGGCTTTAGCTCCGTGTTATTTGTTTGGACACGATGTGGTAGAGTTATGTTAGAACTTCCTTCACTTTGGAACCATCCACCAGGCACAAATCCGTCAGCATTGCAGCCCAGAAGCTCGGAATCAATCTTGTCGAGAACCGATTCATTCTTGCCGAATTTCCTTGCGAAGGGAGCATTGCTGTCCACCATCCTCTGGTAGTCATTTACAGTAAGAAAATGAGGGTGTTGTTTCGGAGGGTTGTCCCAGGATATGAAATGGAGGTCGTGATTTACTGTGGTGTTCCGGAACTCGTTGGCATTGCAGATGACAGTATGGAAGTAGCCTTCAGGGGAAGAAAGGAAGTTTGCATAGTACATGAGGACTATCCTTGGGAGGTTGTCCCAACCCCATAAACAATACTCGATGAAAGGACGCGAGAGCATCATCCAAGCAGAACCTGATGAATTCAAGCAGAATCTAGAATCAGATGCATATAAATGTATCTTAAGACACGCTTCCAAGCAAGGATTTAAATAGCAGCCGAAACGCAATGCTATGGCTGCAATTAACAGTTTTAGCACCCTCCGTTACCGATATTCATGACCAATATTTACCACAATTGACCGCGATAACATTCATTATGTCCCCAATACCCTCCAAGGATCCTCCAATTACATAAAAAAACTAAGAAAAATCTAAACATATCTATGTCGGACATATGTCCACATCCAACATTCACACCCGAGTCCAAGTAACATAGCTGTGGCCAGACTGCAGGCCTTTTTCTTCGTTTTAAAGGTGATTTCCTAACTGGAACTCAATCCAGAACCTATGCTAAACTTATGCAGTGCAAAGAAACTTTCATCTTAGCTGAAAGGCTGGTGGTGATTCCTACAAAATTGAAATACCAGAGCTTCACGAATCCTCTTCTCTCTGACTGAGCTTAGAATACATGTTTATTTACACGCTCTTAAGCAACTTTCCGAGTAACTGTTAGTAAGTTATGCCGAAAGAATTGTAGTAAGAATTTTTTTTTTTTTTTCTGAGCGCAAGGATGCAGATATACCTGGCAACCTAATATATGATAACATTCAACTACCTATATAAAGGGCTTGGCTGAAAAAAGAGGCAAATCAACACCAAAGTCCCTACACAACATGTAATTTACATGAACTAATAAATAACAAATTATGTGTGTTTAAAAGTAGAGTTTTAAGCTACGTTACTTGGACTTCAGTGTAAGTGTCGGACATGGGTATCTTCAGTTTTTTCCAAGATTTCTATATATTTTGAGGGTCTTTAGAGGATCACATCCCCATACCCATAGCTGGATATGTATCGAAAACAAGCACTTCAAAAATGAAAAGTTGAAGCAACATAGATTTTAAGAGCACAAAAGAAATAAAAAAAACATATCAACAATAGAGTCAATAGATGCACTATAATGTTGCTCCGACTCTTCATTTTCCCTACAGCACCCTCATCGAATACTCGTATTTGACACATATTCGTACATGAGTATGAGCCTATTAGGGTATGATTCTCCAAATATAAGGAAAAATTTAGAGAAATTTGAGCATGTACATGTAGGACACATACCAATATCCGATACTCACCTCCCGAGTCCGAGTAACAAATTCTTTTCAAGGAAATACATACAAGCAAAAGAAGTCTCCTACCGAAGAGTAATAAGTAAAATTTATAGACTACATAGAGAAGAACAGAAACGAAAAATCTCACCTGTAAACAGCCTATATGCAGTTGGTACACTCCTTTTCTCAGAAACCCAAAATACATCTGATTTTTGCCGGCTATAAAGCCCAGGATCGATTATAACGGGCTTCGCTCTTTGATACCTGGAGTGAGTGAAAAGACATTCCATAAGCAGATTTGCAAGCAAGCAATGTACTCTTACCTCTAAATTGATATCTTAAACCCAGAAAGATAAATAAATGTTGAAACAGATATTAATAACTATGTTACTCGGATTCTTTATTTTCCCTCAAGTATTCATTTCTAACACATATTATATGAAAAAAACTTAGGAAAAAGCAAACCCGTGTCCGATACGTACTCGTATCCAACACTCAACTGCAAGTTCAGGTAATATAGACTAATAATAAAAGCATAAGGGATGAACCACCTACTCCTTCCATCCAATGTCACTTGTATGTTCGATAAAATTAAGGTTTCTTGGGATAGCTGATAATGCGTGAAGCAGATCTGTCACATAAAGAAGAAAACAAACAAATTAAAGGCACAGGAAACTGATGCAGAAGTACTAGTTCTAGTAAACAGAAATAATATACCGAAGGACCAGAAACAAGAATAAAGTTAAAGGGAATAATGGAAGAAGATTGAAAAATGAAAAAAAAAAAAAAAAAGAAACAAAGAAAGAAAAGGCATGATTGGTGGTTCTTAGTCACTAATAATAAATCTCTGTTATCCCAACTCTTTATTTTCCATGAAGCACTCACGTCTACATCCATATTATATAAAAATTTAAAAATGAAAATAGAGTATAATTCTTTAAATATATCGAAAACTTCGAAAAAAAATCCAGCATAACCGTGTGGAGTACCTAGCACTCACCTAAGTTTGAGTAACACAGTAATTAATTATAACTATAACTGTGGATATTTCTAATTGGAGAGAAAGAAATCTAGTTCTTTGTGCAGCTAATCTAGTCAGCAAAATGTATACATGTATACATTTGAATATTAATCAAAATTAACAGCAATTCCAAAATAGAACCAACCAAATTTATTCAAGCAGGTTGAATAAAATTAACCCAGATTTTAATTTCCAAAAGAGAACCAACCAAATCAAGCCCAGATAACTCTAAAATTAGTAACTTCTCAAAACAGTTCCCACTATTTCTCAGCTCAAAACCACAAATAAAACAATAAAAAAAATCCCAATGAATTGCTGAATTAAAAAGATTAAAAATCAAATCTAAAAACCAAAGGTCATCCATCTTTAACATTACCATCTTGAGTAACCAAAGGGTAATCAGAAGCACTCAAGTTGATAAACCAATCCCAGTCACCACCTTCCTTAAACAAAATGGCAGCAGCATGAAGGGTATTGGTAACCATTGTTGGCCCTCTGTAAGTCACTAGATTGGCTCTAGTAACCATCCTCACATTCCCAACTTTCTTAAACAGCGGCTCCGTTCTCACGAACTTCGCCACCTCTAACCTCTCCTCGGCGGAAGCCTCCAAATCCAAATGCACAGCGTACTGGTTCCAAGGATGGTACAAAGCTTTCAATGTCCTCACCAAGCTCGCCCCATCTCCAGCCGAACCAGAGATGAGATAAGCCAGTTTGGGAACTGGGTTCGGAGAAGTTGGCGCAACGTGGAGCTTTGATTCCACGAACTGTGGGAGTTGGGCCTTGGCTCTGCGTGTACGGGTGTAGTAAAACAGAGATGAAGTTGAAGAAGTTGAAGTTATGGAGACGATGATGAGAAGAGTTGAAAGAAGAAGCGAAAATGTCAAGAGAAAGAACCAACTTCTCTTCTTGTGTAGCTGAAGCTTGTTTGCAGAGCTAGAATCCATCATTTTTCCTTTTTTTTTTTTTTTTTGGTTGCAGAAACAATGGAAATCGAAATCAAAGCCTTGGGGTATTTGATAATGTTTTGTTTGGAGGTTTTCGGGTGGTGGGTGTAAATTCCTTTTGAGTGTGACTCTACTTTAGTGGAGAGAGAAATCAAAATGAATAAATGAAAATTGAAAGTCTTCTTTCCTCAATCACTGAAAGAAAATTAAAGGACTTGTAAAAGTTATGGGGGCGAGAAAGAGAGAGAAAATGGTGGGGGCCTTTTGGAATCTTGATTCCAGTTCTTTGCTCTGAGAAATGCACGCGCCATTCTTTAATTGAGCTCGAAGTTAAGTAATTCGAACTTTTGAATAAATCAAATTTAAATATTATAATAATTGATTTTAATTATTTAAGATTTTAATTATTTTTTTATAATATTTAATTAGTTTTAAATATTTAATTTAAATTTGAATTTAAATATAAGTAATTATATTTGAATTCAAGCGTAAGAATCAAATTTTTTTAAGATTAAATATAAAATTGATATTAATAATTTACTTTGATTTTTAGTTTAGTATTTTAAAAAAATTTTTGTCAAAGCGTTACCTAATTTTTTATTTCATCAAGCGTATTGATACTTGACCCTATTACTATTAATCAATTGTTAACTTGACAATAAACAATCAATAAAACATTGACGCATAACAAAATGCCATGTCATGACATGTCAGCATTAAAAATTCAAAAAATAAAAATAATAAAAAAATTTATGCTGATGTGATAAATAATGATTTGATAATTTTATCACGTGTCAATATTTTATTGGCACATCAGTAGTTGATGAATAGTAATAGTGCCACGTACCAATATGCTTAACATAATAAAATTTCAAGTACCAATTTAACAAAAAAAATTTTTAGATACCAAACTAAAATTAAACTGAAGTATATGGGCCAAATCATTATTTAACTTTTTTTTTTTTTACTAAACAAACAAGCTTAATCAAACTTAATTAAGCAAATTAATTTTTATCTCAAATTAAATTCAAATTTTAAATATAAACACTTAACCAAACTCAAGCTTCTTATAACTCAAACTTGATTCAACTTTATTACATCTTAATCAAAACTCAACTAACTAGCCTCTAGGCTGAGGAAGAGGAAGATAATCCTTTTTTTTTTTTTGGTAAATGAAGGTTACATTATCATAATGAAGATTTTGTTAATTAGTATTTTTATTTTATTTTTAAAATTATTATAATAAATAATTTTTATTTTTAATATATTAAAAGTTATCAATTTTTATATTTATAAAATATATTATTATAAACAATAATTTAACTAATATTAAAAATACATTTATAAGTTACGATACTTGTTAATAAAATCTTTACTGTAAAAGTATTTACTAGGTTCAACTATCCACTTAATATTTCTTTGTTAAAATGCTTGTTTAACTTTGTTTTTTTTTTTTTCTTAAAAGTGATTATAAAGGTCTTATAAAAAACAAAAGTTTTAAAAATTAAAATAAAATTATTTAATAATTTTGCTTTTATAAGCTCCTTTCTTTTATAAGTATTGGGTTTACATTTAATAAATGAGGATATTTTTTAAATAAACATAAAAATTTACGTAAAGCACTATCATATTTTTTTTTAAAAAAAAAAAAGAAATCTTTTGTTTCTAGTCTTTCTTGAATCTCTTTTTTATCTATTTTATTCATAAAAAATAAGCTAAAATTTTTTTGACAAGCTTCTCATTTTCTCAAAAGCCTATTTGATTCGGTTTTTACTTTTAAGAAGCTTTTGAGCCAAATAAGGCCTCTCCACAAAACCCTTTATTAGTAAAGGAAATGAAGGAAAGAGCTTTTATACATTTGAATTGCTTCAAATTAATTTTTTTTTAATTCAAAAATTAAAGAAAATGCAATAACAAACATATATATATAATGTAGGAATGAAAATATATAGTTAAAAATTTGGACTATACTTGAGCATTTGGCTTAATAGTTAGTGCGTGTTCTCTCTGTTTAAATGGCAAAGTTTGAATCACTTATTCTCGTATATTAAAGTTAGCCAAATAAAATTGATTAAAAAATTTAGAATGAATCAATCATTAAATCGATTCAATCGAAAATTAAAGGTTTGTTTCATCTAATGTGATGCAAAAAACGACATTGACTAAACCAATAAAAAAATTAATTCAATTTGTTAAAATAAGAAAAAAATCGAGTTTTCAATATTTTTATTTTTTATTTTTCTTAAATTATGATATGAAAATTTTTAACTTTAATTTTACGTTAAAAATTATATCATTAAATTAAATATATATTTTTATTAATTATGATTATAATTATTATATTTATCTCTCATTTAATGTTTAAAAACTTCTTTAATTAAGTTAAAAAGAAAGCGCGTGAGAGAAAAGAGCGTGTGATTGGCGGAGTGATAATAATAAAACTCATAAAGGTGACGCTTGCCGGTAGCATGATATTTGAATGCTGTGCTTCCTCCACTTTAATTTAATTATTAATTTTTTATTTTTAAGAGAATTAAACAAAATTATAATATGGAAGATCAGTCCAATGGGCTTCTTGTCGTTAGGTGAAGATCACATTCTTTGTGCTTTCAGCAACTTGTACGCTAATAATAAGGCTAAAATTGATAAAGGTTCGGTTTTAAAATTTTTAAAATTAATATTTTAATTTATTAAAAATTAAATTAAATTTTATTGGTTTAATTTTTTTAATTTAAAAAATTTTATATTATTTTAAAGTTTTTTAACCAATTTAGAAATAAATTAATTATTTTTATTATAAAATTTTTTTAAAAATAATTAAACATTTCATTTCTAATAATTAAAGTTTTTTAACTTATAAATTAAAAATCAAACCGATTCAAACACGTTCAATTGTTACCCATCCAAAAACTGAATTAAATTCAATAAAAACTAAACCCAATTGAATATTACTATTCAAATTGATTTTCGTTTTTTTCGGTTTTTCTCTCAACTTTAAATATGAATGCTGCCATTGTTGGGCTCTTTTTACATGCGAGCTTCACGTTTGTTTAGGAAAAAAAAAATATGTTTCGTCAAAATATGGTTAAATTGATTCAAAATAAATGTGAGCGGTTAAAACTTAAAATCATTCATCATTTTCGAGTTCAAACAATTTGAGTTATCGAGTAA
>JBBYHM010000026.1:18915917-18926661 GCA_038381775.1 Adansonia rubrostipa
GCATCCAGCAGCTGCACTTTTTTCCCAGTGGTCAGTACCATGGTCTGCTGCATTTGTCCCCACTTTCCTTCCATTCGTTTTTCTTTAAATCTTTATCTTTGCATGCAGACATTTAAATTAGGATCAAAAATATATATATTTAAATATTTAATCACGATTAAAAAAATATATTAAATGTTATTATAAATAATTATAATAAATATTAATCATAAATGTAGACTAGTCCTAGGCTACACTCTGACCACTCCTAAGTTCTAATGCCTTCGTTCGAACTGTTACTTTGAAGCAATAAACACAGAGAAGCCTAGATTCATTTTCAAATCAAATCGCAGTAGTGGGAGCAAATTTAAACTCTTTGTTCCCCTTTAGCGTTCTTCTTCAAACATGTAATCTTAACTTAAAAATCTGAGTATATATCAGACATCATTATACAGCATGAAAAAGTTAGTGTTTCTAGATTTAATCGAAAGCAGCCTCCATAATTACTAACTAGTACATTTGTTGTTGTCAATGAAAGATTGGGGTTTATTTTTTGTTATTGTTGCTCCCCCCCCCCCATCTTTTTCATTGACTGCCTTAAAAGACTCTTTGGAACATTCTGGTCTAATTATCTGATTAAATATTTGTCCGTGAAAGCATTACCGCATGGGCCCTAGGAGCCTAATCAGATAATTAATCTCAAAGCATTCAATTTAACTTTAGTTATAAATGGGTTTAAACATTACTTTATTATTTACACTTCGTTAACATATGTTTATGAGTATTTGTTAAGAAATAAATTTTATTTTTAAAAAATTTTTATATTAAAATAATTATTTTTATAAAATTCAAAAAAATATAAAAAATATATATTTTTATTTTGGTCATATATTTTCCTATTATTTATTATTCCCTAACTACACATAACCCTAGATTAATTTTTTTTTATTTTTATTTGAAGAGGAAATTTGAACTTTAATCAAAGAGTTCAACGAAAAAACATGCACCAATCACCATTGGATCATGTACTTCGATGTGATGTTGACATAATGATCATGCAAAGTCTTCACCTTCGCAATATTTGATATCATTCTACAAATAACACGGATAAATTTATTTAAACATTACATTTTATAAATACATATTTTAAATATATAATATTAAATTATTAATATATTAAAATTTATATAAATATAAAATATTTTAAACATAATTATATATAATAAAATAAAAAATATATATAAATATATAAGTTATCAAATTTTATATCTTCACGTGCACTTGTCATGAATGGGGTTGTCTGCCCAAAAGATTTGATAGTAAAGGCCACGATATTGAACTTGAGACGACCCATCAGTTATCAGTACTGACCCGAACCGGAAAGAAAGCATTTCCTTCCCTTTTTCTTTTAATCTTTTTTGTTCCAGGCAATGTTTAAAAATAAAACGAGAGATCAAGCGGGTAAGCCTTTATGAGGAATCTGGACACATGGTAAATTTCCCTTTTATCTGTAATAATTATCAGTATGATAATGATAGTAATTAATGATTTAAGTTGGGGACCTGTTGTTTAGCACAATTATAGAAATTTCCTTTGAGTATTTGTGTCAATCCTTTCTCACATTTTTTTCCCCATCACTCTTCTTATTTGAAAAATTTAATCACCATTCATCATTTAGTCAATAGGAACCAGTAAAGGCAAAGCATAAAGCTTAAGAGAAAGAAGCTTTCCTCATATAGATCTCCCATGGCTTTCAATTTTCAAAAGCAGGCTGACAAAGATACAAAGAGAGAGAGAGAGAGAATAAAACAAGAGCTAATTACAATGAACCGTACGATTCAAATCGATTTTCGGTTTTCGTAATTTTTTTTTTTCTCAACCCTGCAGTGAAGCTTTACATTTTTCTCAAGAAGACAAATCAGAAGTGTATATATATAAGAAGAAAACATATAAAAATCCAAATAACACAAGATAGATTCTACACAAAGCATTGCAATACAGAGCAATAAGACTACTGCACCTCAAGCCGTTGTTCGGAGACTCAAATTTCTAGGCACTTTCTGCAGGAATTTGACCCACATTACCAAAACTTTTGACATGCTTAGGCCTCCACTGGGTCCTGCCTCTTACAATCTCCGACCCATCCTCGAGTCGAAGCAAGTGCTGGCACTCAATTTTGCCGACATTCACCAAGTTCCCCACACCATAGTCAGAGACAGCACTTAGTGACTGCAGCACGCTGTCCCTCCCACACTCCCTCCTATACTCCAGTGTCATGGAAGAAAGCTCGTGAGTCTCCAAAATTGGCAATGGAGCACTCTGCAACCAGTATTACTTTCCGGTTAGGTTAAAATGCATGCAACTTCCCAAACATATAACTGTTGAAAATCAGGAGAAATAATACAAATCCTAAATCAGATTCCCAGCACTGAGTTCCTAAATTGCAGTTTCTTATTAGCCTCCTCTAAACATGGAGGCTATTGGCTCCAAGAAAGCTTCTATCCGAGTGGGGCATCAGTAATTGGTACCAGCCGAGTAACGATGTCGGCAGACAATTTGTTTTCATCAATAAATGCAACTTCAACACTTCTAAGGAATGCACAGCAAATAAGATTTTGCTTTTTGGCTCGAACATAAATGCTGTTCGAAAATGGCCACCTAGGGCCCTAGCAAGTTCTTCCTTGGCATCACAGGTAAAAATTAAGGTATGTGGAACAAATTGGTTAAGATGGTTAACCAGGCAGGATGAAAAGAAAAGCATTAAAATGTTTGCTAGAGTGAGTCTACCTCAAGGATCCAGCCAATGTACTTTACATTATTGACATGCTGGTTGACATCCAAGTCACTCCATCTGGGCTGCAAATTAGAAATAAACTTTCAATAAGATCACAACAAATGCCATATAAAAACAATTATAATTTATAAGTGGCCACAGCCATAACCACACTGAAGAAGAGAGATAGGAACAGTGGGGACTTACAGTTAAACCTTTATGCACATATTCTGCAGTGTCGTCATCAAGTTTCACTAATTTCCTACCATCCTCAGCGACGACAGGATCGGAATTCATAAAAAAAGGCTCTATTTCTCCTCGGACCTCTTCTGGAATTTTAGATAACCTTCTAGTCAGTTTATTCATCATCACCCACACACTGCAGACCACCAAAACCAAAATCTCAATCCATGTATTGAATGATGGTTTTAAAAATGCTTGCAAAAGCAATTTGGAAATATTTTAGTCAGTAATATCTGATTTCAGCTGCTTCCATTTTTATCTTTTAAGAAGAACAAGATCATGGCACAAAGTAGCAGATTATATCACGATACAATATAACGAATGTATCCTTTCATTCTGGAGCCAGAAGATCATCTCATCATTTGTTTAAAGGCAAGAACAAAAACTAGCCATAAGCACCGGAAGCAACTTCATGAACAATGCTGCACCTTGAGGCTCTTGTTAAAATTTCACCAGTTTTACTATCACTGACAAGCCAATCCCTTCGCGTGCAATTCTTTCCCGATGCACTAACCCAAGTGTCCACTTGAACAACATCACCCCTGCAAGAAAGACATAAACAAGTCCAATGTTCATTAATATCTAATTTCATAACCCTCCTAATACGTCCAGAATCACCAATTTTTGTAATATAAAAGGGATGTTCCACAAAATTCAGTCATTCAAGCCTGAGCTGGAATAGACAAGCATAAAGCTTCCTAACAAGAAATCTATTTTAGCCCCACAGCATCCTGTTCTCTCTCTCTCTCTCTCTTTTTAATAAGCCCCAATGCTTGCAAATCTTATAAAACATGCAATCCACAATATTTTAATGGTTTCCAAACCTTCACCTTATAAATGGATTCAACTTTTTTTTTTTAAACCACAAATTAAGGCACCATTCTTAAGGTATTAAATGTGGTCTCTCATCAAACAAAGAAGCTTATTTGGATTAATCTTCTTTCTCTTATTCACCGCTGGGGCTTGGCCTTCATCTTCCTCAACTTCAGACTTAAACTTTTAGCTAAAGGAAGAACATAGATCCAAGGATTAATGGAACAAACTTTAGCATATGCAATGTCATATAAAGATCATTCGCCTAAAACTAAATATTAACCTTCACATCACTGAAAATGGTCCTAAGAAACACATCAGTACACCTAAGTCCGAATATAAGAGTTAAACTTGTCCATAGCTGTTTCTGTATCTTCCAATAAAATAACAACTATTGGTGGAATTCAAGAACCAAACTAGTTAGTAGCAAAACACATGCCTCAATGAAATCATATTGCATACTGTATCCACTTAACATCATGATGAGACACATATAAACCACAAAAACACAGGTAAAGCAGAAGTGGCTTATCATGAAATTGTTGCTATAAAAGCAACCCGTGAGCAAGAAAGTATGTCTTACCAAGTAGGATAGTGATCAACCTCAACTTGCATCCGAGTAACCACCCATATTAGGTTCTTCTTGCACATCTCACGAGTTGAACCAAAACCATCACCAAGCAGTCCAGCACTTCTACAATGATTAATTGCTGTTTCCTGCCAAAAAAGTGATATTACTACAATGATTAATTGCTGTTTCCTGCCAAAAAAGAGCATGTAAATATAAACATAAGTTTAGGCAAAATACCTAAACTTAGGCAAAATACCTTCATGAAAAGACAGTAAATATAAATTTAGTTCCTAAACATAAGTTTTTCAAACATTCTAGCCAAATAACAATATCCGAACCTGTAAATGATTCATTAGTGTCTCTATGGATGCTGTACGATCAGCACCTATCTCATAAGACCTAATCGAGAAGTTCTGACTGAAAACAAGACCATCCTGAACAATCCTCCCTATACCAAATGGATCAATGAGCATGTCAGTTCGCCTCGGCTTCCAATCAAGCATCATCCACTGCTTCTCAGCAGCCAAGAATATTGTTGTGATAGCAGCCAGAAGCATGCTCCAATCAGGTAACTGATTGATAAACGTCCTGGGAGGAGGGGAACTGACACCATCTTCATCCTTGAAAACTTCCACTGGAGCCGTAACAACTGTGGTACCATTTATTTTTGGAGGGGCTTGAGCATTTGCCTTGACTTGCAAACTTCCAGACAAAGCAGATGGTTTCGACTGAATACCTCCGAGGTTAGTAGGTCCACTTCCAAGCTTCTTGTTTTTTGGGTCAGAGGAGTCCAGGGAAGAAGTGATCGGAAAGAACGCAGATGTAGCAGCTGTGGCAACCATGATTTTATAAATTAAAAAGGACTATTGTCCGCTCAAATTTCCTCTTTTGCAAGCTGCAAGCTATTTAGAGAAGCAGCTGTCGCATTTTCCAACTGTATCACAAAGAATAATATAATAAAGAATCAGAACATTTCCAAAAGACGCGTTAGCAGATTCAGATAATCACAAAATCCTCAAATTATGGCTATAATGAAGGTTATTCGATCTTTCAAAGCAGGTTCCAGCTGTTTCCCCTCCAATAAAAGGAAATTCCAAAATGCTAAAGAATTTCTTCTTTTTTTAACATGCAGCATCTAATTTAATATTCTCCATAATCTGACCAAGGAACAGATATTTGAAAAATCAAATAAGCTATTCATTTCTACAAATATTCCAAAAAAAAATAAAGTAATTTAACAGAGAATCACTGCAAATATGCTACAAAAACTCCTAATCAGCGAAGAAGAATAATATGTTTCAAAAAGGAATCAGAATCGCTAAAAAAAGAAAAGCAGATCTAAGCTGTGAAATGTTCTAAATAAGAAAAAGCCAAAAAAAAGTTTAAAAATCAATGATAGAGAAAATAGCAAACAATTCATGAATACATATCAGCTTTCACATTTGTTATAATACAGAACGGAACATTCCCTCAACAATCTTTTACGTTTTCCCATTTCGACCCTCTATTTCATGACATTACAATCAGCAGCAAAGAACACAGAAATGGCGACGGGAAAAATCTTAACCGTTTTGAACTACATTGGGTTGGTGAGAAAATATTAAATCTCCTATGGCCCCTACCATAAATCAAAAGCCTTTTGAGAAAACAACAACACAACATAAAACGATGCGACATCCAAATTTTTCTTTTCCTTTCTTGGCAACCAAATGGAACAAACAACACTTCAACCAGCAAATGCAGATCCAACAAAAAAGAATAAAGAGAGAAAAAAAGATTTAAAAAAAAAAAAAACTAAAATCTCCACGTCCGTACCTCAACCAAAAGAAACTAACGAATCAATAGGGGGGGGAGGGAATTTTCTCGAGAAAACTTTGCAAAGACGAGAAAGAAACTATAGCGTAATTTACGATCTGCAAACCGTTCTCGGTAATTTTTCTAGGGCTTGCGATCTAACACTAATATCTCTTCCTCTCTTCTTCTCTATCCTCCCTCTTTTTTTCCCCCCCTTCTTCTTCTCGTTCTTTCGATTATTTTGAAATTTCGATTCGAGTTTCTAAAAGTTTTTTTTTTTCTTTTGAGATAGGATTTAGGCCAGCTGTTTATTACGTGGTGGGTTCACGGGGAGATGGCGTCCAGCGACTTATTTTATAGCGCATACCCTGTCCCCCCCGCCTAGACAATGTTTATCGACCAGTCCAATCACGATTTGTAATATATATATATATATATGTTAATTTTTTATAATTTTAAAATTTTTTATTAATAATTAAATTTAAATAAAAATAATTTAAATTCAAGAAAGGCAAGTTAAAGTATCAAAAATTTTTTAAAATTTCTTGCTTTAAGTTCAATTTAATATTAATTAGATGAAATATCGACTTATAAATAAGTGTAAATTAAAATTATTTTTAAATTGAGTTGTGATTTAAAAATTTTTTAAATTTTTTATATAAACTTAATTTAAAAATTTAAATTATTATTTATAAATTAATAAAAATAAAAATATTTTTATAATTAAATTTAAATAAAATAATTTATTATTAAATAATAATTTAAATTAAATCAATTATATTCAAATTTAAAAATTAAAAACTACATGTCAACATATAAAAATCGAACCTCATAAATCAACTTTATTAAACCGTACGAGTAATCCAACCTATAAAAGTGATCTAGTTAAGAATCCTATCTATTAATTTTGTTTTCAATTCTCCCAGTACATAAACATTATTTTCTCTTATTTCCCCTGTTGCCCTTCCCATTAATTTTTGTTCATTAGCATTATAAAATTTAAAATTCATTTTTATATGCCGAAAGTAATTTCTTTTTTAATTTCAATTGAATACAAAGTTTATTACATATTATTTTTAATTTTTTTTCTTAAATTTGATGAAGATAAAAGTTGTTGAGAGATTAAAAACTTCATAAATATTAATGGATTTTACTTTTAACCAGATTTTGGTTTTAATTTTGATTTGATTTGATTTCGTTTTGGACATTCTTTAATTAGGGTTAATTTTTTTTATAATTAATTAATATCAATCTCTTAAATTCATTTCGATCAATAAATATATATATTTAAAACTATAATTTTGCCCTCAAATATTAAATTATAATTATATTAATATAAAACGACTTTAAGTCAATTTGATACATTTATCGATATGGTATTGACAATTTTAATAAGGAAGCATTTGGGAACTTTATTTTGGATAATTGGGAAGATATTGGTGAAAATAATAAGATTGCATTTAGGAGTTTAGGACCTTCACTTTGGTTTAATTAATGTTCTATTTTAAAACAAATCAAAACTTGTGAAATTTGACTTTAGGCTAACAATATTTTGGCTTAACTATTCTTACTCGAATCTAAAAAAATAATTAAATTTTTTAAGATTAAGAAAAATATTTTTAATTTTTATGTTTTCGATCTTATGATTTAGAATAATTTCATAAAAAGTGAATATTTAACCAATAGCTACGTAGTTTATTTGCAGAGTATTGAACTTTTTATTTTCAGTGAATAAGGATCAAACTCTGATAAACTCAAATATAAAAATATATATTTAATAAAATTTTAAAAATAAGATGGAGTGCTAAAAAATAAAAATAAAAAGTTGTAGGCATCAAAAAGAAATATTATCTCCTCATCTATAGCAATTTCTAGAATTATTCCAAAGGTTTGGTAAAGATAATCAAATCTAAAAATAAGAGGGGAGAAAAAAAAAGAATCATAACTTCTAGCTATGTAAAGATATCATTCTTAATTTGATTACATGCTTAATTAGCTTGGAAGTATTAGGATCAAAATAAGCCTTACATTTTTCTTCTTCAAACTTATTATTTCCATCTTGTTAATTACTACTAACCCATAAGCTAGCTTAACCATTTAATTTAAAATTAAATTAGTTTTATATACTTTTATGACTTTTTATACGATTATACTTATTTAATCTGACTATTATATTTCATGTTCTATTAATGTAAATTATGCATGTTAATTTTAAGTAAATTAAAAATATCTAATTATTTATTAAATAAAAAAATTCAATCAGTAAATATATTAAAAAAATAATATTCTCAAACGATATGATAAAGATAGTGGTTTGATTTAAAATTTTTTATGCATGACAAGTATAATAATATTATTAAATATAACAGTTAATTTGTTAAAATAATAATCGCTTAAAAAGTTATGAAAGTGTGTAAAATTAATTCAATTTTACTCTAATACAAATTGATCCCTCTTGCATATATATAAACACATGATTTTTATTTGTTTAATGTAATCATCATATTTCATGTTCTATTCATATAGATGATACACATCAAGTTTTCAGTAAATTGAAAGTATAATTATTTTTAATATAAAAAACTTTTAACCATTAAATATATATTAAAAAGATAATATTCTTAAATCGATATAATAAAAATATTAGATTGATTCAAAACTTTACCTTCATAATGAATACAATTATATTGCTAAATCTAACAATTAATTTTTTAAAATATAAATAGTATAAGAAATTATAAAAGCATATAAAACTAATTTAATTTTACATTAATGTAAGTATATCTTTTCTCGTATTATATATGTTATTAATAGGATAAGTACTTTCACCAAACATCTTAATGGATACTAATTTGCTTAAAATTTGCACCCGAGCATTTTACTCAATTAATTAGTGTATGCTTCTTATGTTGAATGAATAGAGTTCGAATTCCCATCTCCAACTTTTAAATTTGACCAAAAAAAATCCTGCTTAAAATTTGATTCTGATTGGTTGAAAAGAAAATTATAAACAAATTAAATATATTATATTACATAAAAAGAAATAATGAATTAGATTTCAATCTCAAACGCTCCAAAACATTAGGTGAAAAGGGTTTAATCTTTTACATTTATATAATATTCTCGACAATAAAAATAAATCGTTATTTATCATAATTTATTAATTGATTCAAAATTGGTATTCTTAAAATAAAATTATTGTATATTAAAAGGAATTAATTATAATTAAAAATACGTGAGAGGTTTCCGAGAAATAGTTTTTTGTTTAATTAAAAGATAATCAAAAGGATGAGTAGCTTTTTAGTAAATACTTAATTTTTAAAAAAGTAAAAGATTTAAGGATTATATCTAAGGTACTCAATACCGTATCAGTGGACGTATCGTTTTTATTTTGGTACAGGTATATACTGGTATCAGTGTATTTCAGTGTACCGTTTCGGGTTTATCAGAGTTTGAATATTTTTAATTTTTATATATGAAAAATATTTTCAAATATGAAATAAATAAAATTAAATAAATTTTATATATTAAATATTCATCAATTATATATGATGTTCTATAAAAAAAACTTCATCAAATATAAAAAAATCAATATCAGTTAAGTAGTAAAATTAAAATTTTTTAGTAATCATTAAATTTATGAGTAATTATGCCTAAGATTTATCAAATTTATGAGTAATTATGTATAATATTCATCGGATTTAAGATTAGTATTGGTTTAACTTCTTTTTACAAGCTTATATTATGTATCGGCCGGTACAGCTATTTTCAGACGGTACCACCGATACAGATCAATATCTACCTGTACGACCGGTATAGATCAAAATGAAAACAACTATCATCGGTACCATTATATGTCGAAACTGATACGTATTGCTCAGTATGGTACCGACAGCACTGATCATATCACCTATAACCAATCACAATTTGAATTATTTAGGGCCTATTAAAATATTATGTAAAACTCATAATTTTTAGTTGAACTCTTATATAATTTTATATTGTGATTGGATAATTACAGGATTATGGAAAACAGAATTGTAGGTTATATGCTACCAAGTTTTAAATATCTTAATTTTCTCTTATTATTATAACTTTAATTTTTTAAAATAATTTTCTTTGAGTTTATGTTACTTAATTAATAATGACACTAATTTAATCAAAAATTTTATGTTTAGTATAAAAAAAAAGAAAAGTCATGCTTTTTGAAATAAAAATCTAGAATATATAGCATGGAATTAGAACTAATGATATTAGACGTGACATGAAAAAAATGCATAAAATATAGCATGATATGATAAAATAATACTAACATGATACATATACATGAATAATTAAATTTTATATATAATATAAATTATTAATATATTAAATTTATAAATATATAAAATATTTCAAATATAATTATAATATAATAAAATATAAATTATAATACGAATAAATAAGTTATCATATCTACTTGGAGTGGAAGGTAATACAACCAGATAAGTTTTAGGCAATGTTTTCAAGGATAAAACCAAGGAATTAAGCCAAAAGTCAAATATATATAGCTTGTGGGCATAATTTCTTTT
>JBBYHM010000026.1:18947280-18980031 GCA_038381775.1 Adansonia rubrostipa
ATTTACTCTTTAAATGCGTTTATACCATTCACCACTCTCACCATAATCTTCCCTTATTTGATGAAAAGAGGAAAAAATAAGTTAATAATTAAAAAACCTTAAACTTTATTATTTTATTTAGATAAATCTCATTACTTTTATTACACCTTAAGCTCTAACTTTTAATTTGTACTAAATAAACTCTTTTCTTTTAAATTATACTTTAAAAAGCTCTTAATCTTTAATTTAAACATAAATACATCTTCTAAATAAATATATTTAAAATATTTTTAGATTTTTTTGTCTAAGCTCAAGTTGAACTTAGCTTCAAAGCTATAATTATTATTCATAAATTAATAATAATTTAATAATTTAATTTTATATTAGTATTTATATATTTTTTATAATTAAATTTAAATAAAAATATTTTATTATATTTAAAATTTTATTTAACATTAAATTATTTTTTAAATATTTAAAATTTTATTTTAGTGAGCCGACCTATTTAAATAATCAAATCAATTGTAAAAAAAAAAAACTAAAAAATCTATTCGGTATGATTTTCAATCGGATTTTTCTAACCTTCCAATGCAAAATTCTGCTTAGAAACTTTCCATGAACGCAAATGGCGAAAGAAAAGGATCCAAAAACGAGTATTAGGAAGCGTGTTAAGACCCACCCCCCCCCCCCCCCCAACTGCATTTTTTATTTTTTTTCAAATTTTGATCAAGCCGACTTAAAATTATATTTTATTATTTAAAAATATATTAAAAAATTATTTTTATAATAATATTTAAATTTAAATAAATAATATTATTTTATTATTTAAATAATAATTCAAATCAAATCGATTTAAATTAAAAAAATTTACACTTAAACTTAATTTAATATAAATTAAATTAGACAGATTGCTTGACCAATCAACAAGCTTATTCTCATCCCATTTTTTTTAATTATTATTAAGCTCTTATCCAAACTCAACCCACTATCTATTTATCTTATATTTATATTATTATTTAAATTATAATTATACTTAAAATATTATATATTTTATATAAATTTTATTATATTAATAATTAATTTTATATAAAATTTGATTAATTCACTCATTTATATATTTTTGATATGTATCATATTTTTGTATTATATTATAAATTATTTTTTATATTAAGACCATCGTAGTAGAGCAGGCATACGAATATGATGAAGAACTGCCATGGGCATTGCTGCTTTCAGTTTCAAACTTGAAACGCTACAACATACCAAATCAAATACTTTAATTTCCCGAAACCCAATCTTTGATATTTCCCTTATTTTCCCATCTAATCTCTTAAATATTCTTATCCAAACTTTCTTCTTTTTCTCTTTTAATCAAAATCCAATGACGTTTTTAGTTTTTTAGTTTTTTTTTTTTTGTCAGAGTCGTTCTACTTTGTGTTTCTTTGACGGCAATGTCATCACCATCACCAGGGGCTACCCCAGCACCACCACCATCAACCAATACTACATCCCCACCGCCACCAACTGCCGCTGCTCCGCCGCCGAGTAGCACTCTCTCCCCAGCACCCTCCACCCCTTCTCCACCTTCGGTTACCCCTTCTGCTCCTCCGCCTTCAACTACCCCATCTGCTCCTCCTCCCTCCACGTCATCACCTCGGCCGTCATCCTCTACCATTTCTCCGCCTCCAGTCACCACAGCTCCCTCGCCATCATCCTCCAATCTTTCCCCTCCGCCTCCTACTACATCAACTCCATCTCCACCAACCCCGAGAAGTTTGGAGACGCCATCGCCTCCACCGCCTCCAAGGAGTTCGAGGACTCCAGCTCATCCTCCTCCACCGTCGTCTTCATCTGATTCGAGCAGTAGCGTGTCGACGGCGCTGGTGGTGGGGATAGCAATAGGGGGAGTGGCGTTATTGTTGGTTTTCAGTTTATTGTTCATATGTTGTCAAAAGAAGAAGAGGACAAGAAGAGATGAGCAAATTTACTACATCCCTCCTCCATCACCACCTCCTGGGCCTAAAGGTCACATCATTTTCCCCATTTTCAAAATCAACGTTTTAATTGGATCAATGGGTATTTTAGATTTTATTAATTTTTTAAGCAGAAAATTTGGGTTACGCTTATTTCCATTTTTTTGAAATTTGTTCGATTTTTTTATATTATTCTTTTTGATCATTTAACGGTTGCATATGTTTCTTGTAAAAAACATATTTTTACGGTTTCTGATGAAATCTTGTTAAATGTTTGGAGTGAAGCAAATATTAGGAACTGTTTGAATAATATATTTGGGTTTTTCCATGTATATTGATATCAGATAAGTTATCCGAACTTGGGTGTGAGTATTCGATATAGGTAAGTTTAATTTGTTTTGAAGTTTTTTCAAATTTCTGAAGGATCATATGCGCATACCTATAGCCGAATGTATGTTGTAGATGAGTGCTGGACATGGATATTTTAAAAAAAATTGAAGCGTCGAAGCAAACACTGGTTATGTTTTTTTTGCCATGGGCCTTTTCGATTCTGGTTGGATCGAACTTTGTATATGGCTTTGAACTCAAGCTTTCACATGATCAAAAAGCCTTTGACTAATTAAACCTTTGCCTTTGTTCACTCTAAGTTCTTGTCCTCATGGTGTTGCTTAATGCTTACATGAATTTTCAGTTTGACTGAGTTTGGGGAGTTTTTATGATGTTTTGACTGTTTGGGAATCATGGAGGCAGATGCATATGCTTACTGTAAAAGGATTTTTATCAACTTCTTCTTGTTTATTTTTTCCTTTTAATTTTTAGATGATCCATCTGGTGGTCGGCTGTATCAATGGCAGCAAAATCCACCCCTGCGTCCGGATCGATTTGGTGCAGTGCCTTCTTCAAGGCCCACTCCTCCACCAGTTACAGCATGGCGACCTCCATCTCCAGACCGCTCACCTTCACCTCCATTGCCACTGCCTCCTCCACCACCACCACCTTTCATGAGCAGCAGTGGAGGTTCTGGCTCTAATTATTCAGGTTCTGAAAACCTGCTTCCACCACCTTCACCAGCTATTGCGTTAGGTTTCTCGAAGAGCAGATTTACCTACGAGGAGTTAGCAAGGGCAACGGATGGCTTCTCAGATGCAAACCTTCTCGGACAAGGTGGTTTTGGGTATGTTCACCGAGGAGTTCTCCCTAACGGGAAGGAAATAGCAGTCAAGCAACTGAAGGCCGGAAGTGGCCAGGGGGAAAGAGAATTTCAGGCAGAAGTCGAGATTATCAGCCGTGTTCATCACAAACATCTCGTCTCATTGGTGGGATACTGCATCTCCGGGACAACAAGAATGCTTGTTTATGAGTTTGTTCCAAACAACACTTTGGAGTTTCACTTGCATGGTAAGATTGACTCTGGAGTTGTAGGTCATTATGCTTTTCCGAAGCATTTTGAATGATAATTGATGTTTGATTCTATGTTACTTGGACTCGGACGTAAGTGTTGGATATTGTATGTGTATCCGACATTGGTCTATTCAATTTTTTATTTTTTCAATCTTTTCCTTGTATTTGGAAGGTCGTTTCCTATACCTATATCCGAAAATGTGTTGGACACGGATACTTTAAGAAAAATGAAGAGTCTGAGCAACATAGGTTTGATTCATCTACATCTAATAAGGTGAACTAACAGAGAAATGCTGGTCGCAGGAAAAGGGCGACCTACCATGGATTGGCCAACCAGGATGAAAATTGCTTTAGGATCTGCAAAAGGACTGGCATATCTTCACGAGGATTGTATGCTCTTTGCTTTCTCTCCCTCTATGTTACTTGGATTCAGGGGCGAGTGTAGGACACGGATATGCTCAAATTTTTCTAAGATCGTACCCCCATACCCACATCCGAATATTTGTCGGACACGGGTACTTTAGGGAAAATGAAGAGTTGGAATAACATAACTCTCCTTTGCATACTTCCCCTAGATGTAGGATTTCAATCTCTTTACTTTGTGGTAAAGCATTATCATTGTTTTCAGGTCATCCTAAGATCATTCATCGTGATATTAAAACGGCTAACATTCTTTTGGATTTCAAGTTTGAGGCAAAGGTATTGATTTCATTTTTAATTTCTTAACATTTCTAAATATTTGAACCATGAATGAAATTCAAACAAACGCAATTAAAACGCAGGCCCTGATCTTAATTATCCATAAAATTACATTTCTTTCAATTTTAAAACTCCAATGTTCGAGGTTGGATGCTGTACTTTCGAACGTGACGGTCTTGCTTTATTTGGTTGCGCAAACATATATGTATTCCACTATTCTGTCATTGAGATAATAATAAAAATTTTGTTTTCAGGTCTCAGATTTTGGACTAGCTAAGTTATCTTCCGATGTCAACACTCATGTCTCCACGAGGGTGATGGGCACTTTTGGGTAAAGAAGATCTGCATTCTTTGTTGCTTAGTACTTGGGATATGCAAATTAAAAGATTTTGTTTGGTTTTTCATTTACTTAATTCTAGCTGTTTCCGATCTCCAGGTATTTGGCTCCTGAGTATGCTTCGAGTGGAAAACTCACGGACAAATCGGACGTTTTCTCCTTCGGTGTTATGCTTTTGGAGTTGATTACCGGACACAGACCAGTTGGCTCTTCTTACAGGGAGGACAGTTTGGTGGACTGGGTTGGTTTTTACTTCGGTCTATGATGCTCTCTCTGTACAAGCACACACAAAGATGCATCATTACATCATATGTTACTCGGACTTGGGTGTGTCGGATGCAGGTATGCATCCGATATGGGTCTGTTCAATTTTTTTTTTTTTAAGTTTTTTCATGCATTTGAAAGGTCATATCTCTATATTTATGTGTCGAAACATATTGACATGGCTGTTAAAAACGGGTACTTAACGAAAAATGAAGAGTCGGAGCAACATATATTTCAACTTAGAATCTTTATTTAATAAATCTGATTTGGCATCGCAGGCTAGGCCTTTGCTCACAAGAGCTTTGGAAGATGGAAATTTTGACAGTCTGGTTGATCCAAAGTTACAAAAGGAATATGACCACAACGATATGGCTCGCATGGTTGCTTGTGCTGCTGCTTGTGTGCGACATTCAGCACGACATCGACCACGAATGAGCCAGGTAATTGTTTGCTATAGTGAAATTTCTTTGGTAGATAGATAGGATAGATAGATAGATAGATAGATAGATCTGAATATGCTTTGGATATGGGAATTTGAAGAAAAATGAAGAGTTGGAGTGACATAGTTTTGTGGTTAAGAATCTTTTGCTTATGAATGAACTATCAACCAAAGTTCGTTTAACCGGTGCTCAACAATCTTCTATTTCTGCTTATGAGTAAATTCCATACTTTCTATTAGACGTCATAATTTACTTCGATGTTCCAACTCATTATTAGACTCTGATCTGAAACTTGTAACCGAGCAGATAGTCCGATCTTTAGAAGGAGATGCATCACTATTTGATCTTAACGTCGGAACGAGACGTGGACATAGCAATGTCTACAGCTCTTATGGAAGCTCGGACTATGATACAAGCCAGTACAACGAAGACATGAAAAGGTTCAAGAGGATGTCATTGGGCACGGATGAATACGTTGCTAGTAACGAGTACAGTGAGCCGACCAGTGAATATGGTTTGTACCCTTCTGGCTCGAGCAACGAAGGCCAAACAACCCCGGAAATGGAGATGGGAAAGACGATGAGGAAGAAGAACAGCCAAGGTTTTAGCTGAACTTCGACCCTCTTGAACAAATATTATTACCTCATTTCTGCTTTGTAAAGATCCAATCTCCACCTTTTAATAGGATGTCAGCATTGATTGCAAAGTTTGGTATAATTTTTATAGGATAACACAATTTTTTTATCCCTTCAAAGATATTGAAATTACAGGTTTTTATTGATTTTGTATTTATTAGTTACTTACACAGAAGTAAATAAATGGGATACACTTTGGTTGATTCTTTTATTTGTTTGCTTAAGTGTTCATATGAAATTTGGTTCTTCCTTTGATTTGTTGTTAAATCTTTTCCCGTCAAATTTGCTTGAATTGACTCCGTTCTCCCATATTTCTTCATTTTCAGTAATACACACTATATAACACACACATTTAATCAAACCAAGTGAACTTTATATAATTAATTGACAGAAAATTAATCATTTCGGTTTCATCAATGACGGTGGTTCTGAGTTAGATAAGATAATTGGTTTTGGATAGTATAATTATGTATTGGATAAGATAATTGGATTGAGTATAGTAAATATAAATAAAAATATATAATTATTTACTTTTAGTTGGGTTTCTTTTTGGTCAGTAGGGGTTTGGCAAATAAAAAACCTCTAACAAATCAAACAAATTCATTTAAACTGGGCTTATAAAATTGATCTTTATCGAAACTGGTCAAACTGAATCAAATGAACCGAAGAAGATCAGTTTCGGTGGATTTAATCGGTTCACCTGACTTGTGTTCAACCCTAGGAATTAGTGCATGTAGCATGATTTTCCTATTTGCAAAGCAAAGACTTGAAACTTGTTCAAAGTCTTAGCAAAATCCCCCATTTACTACCCAAATAGTGTGACGTAAATGGCAAGATATGCCTATATCCATTAAAGAAAACCAAAATTCGAGTTCACGTAAAACATAATCTTAGGGAGAGGCAACCACATATCCCGAATTGGATTAGCTTCAGACCATAAAATGGATGAGAATACTTAGGTTAAAAAAAAAAAAAAAAACCTATATACTTCTTTAGGTCCATGATAGGCATTACAAGCAAAAGAACCAAGAAAATTGCTGCTAATCTACATATATATGAATTCAAGATTAACCCTTGTGATGCAGTTGCTGTCAAAACTTTCAAATGTGTAACAGTAAGTTCAAAAAAAAATCTATCCTTAAAATTATAGATTGGCAAACCGACCGGAGCCGGATCGCCTCCGTTTCCGCCGCTTTTGTCGAATTCGCCAGATGCTGAAGAATAGTAAAAATCCTGAGGAACAGCAGAGACATTAATCAAATACTGGGCCAAAAAATACAAGATTTACTTCCAGGAAATATATATATATATATATATATATATGTATGAGTGAGACATTCAACAACCTGTAACTGCAACTACTGTAGGTACGAGCCACTGACTGGTAACTAGTTCAGGCACATCCAGCTGCAAACAAGAGGGAAGTTTATCAGTCTCTACATTTCAGATTGGTGCCCCGACTCTTCATTTTTCTTGCAATACCAGTGTCCGACACATTTTCGGACATAGGTATAGGGATATAACCTTTTAGGACCTTCCAAATACATGAAAAACTTAGAAAAAATTGAATATACCCATGTCGGACATAAATCCATATTAGATGCTTATACTTGAGTCAGAGTAACATTGATTTAAAATATAAAAAGAATGAATCTGTTAGACCAAATCTTCTGCTTCTTACCTCACCCAAATACCTGTTTCCGAAAGAATCACCCTTAACATTCTCCGTAAACTTGGGGCGCCTAGATTTGGTCGTATCAATGGTGGAATTTAAGCCTCTCCCCATATCAATAACATGATAGCCCGGCAGTCTTCGGTTTCTCCCCCTAACGTGTAAATTGTATCCTTTAGTTCCCCACACTTCAAACCTAGAGTCTCTGTGACAGATTAACTCCTTTCCAATGACAGCAGAATACATGGAAAAATTTACATCCGTTCTTCGAGACGATAAATGGTTGTCATCTTCATACAATGGCATATGTTGCTTAACAGACTCTGAGAAAAGCACTGGATCCTTAATATTTGAACCAGTGAAATCTAATATTTTTCTTAGAAGCCGATAGCAGTTGGTAACCATATGGCTGCTGTCCAAGCAGTTCGAGTCTCCATATACCGCAATGCGACCTTCACCAACTTCGAAAAGGCCAAGGATAGGTAAGTCTGCCTGCATACGCCAATAAATCACATAAATTTCAATGTTTGCCAGCCATTAATGATTAAAAGATAAATATGTCATGTGCTGAAATCTATGCTGCTCCAACTCTTCATTTTTTTTCTTGCAGTAACCATATCCAATGCGTATCTGGACATGAGTATAAGGAAATGATCCTCTAAGGACGCTCCAAATACAAAGAATCTTAGGAAAAAAAATTGAACGTATCCGTGTCGGACACATAACCATGTCTGACAATCACACCCGATTCTGAGTAACATAAAATGAATTAATTTAATTGTGGCTGTGCAGTTGAGTGATGTAAGTGTATATGTGGGATGGGCGACAGACCAAAAATGTCTAATCACCTTGTTCATGCCAGAATTCAGCAGCACATTTTGAGTGGCCCCGCTTTCCGAGCTATCCAAAAAAGGAAAGCTGTGTACATACCCACCTCTTGGGAACCTCACTATATCTGTTCCGGATGCATATCGACTCTGCTCATCATCAATAGAAAAATCACCATTCAGAATCTTATCACCGAAAGCTATCCCAAATGGAGCCAAAAGATCATTTAATGCGGGAATATTTGCACCTCCAGTTACCGGTGTCCACCAGCTCCTTGTGTTATCGTCAAAAAATCTCATTTTCACCATTGTGTCCACATTATACCACTCAGCGAAAACAGCCAATCCCAAACCAGTATTAATGACATCATCCCTAAGCTTTTCAATCTCTTCTTGAAAGAACTCATCCTCAAGATCAACCATCAAAAGAGTCCCGTATTGGCTAGCATCAAAACATGTAAGAGGAGAACCAAGTGTCTCAATATAATAGCCAGCATCTCGTAACATGTTGAACATAATGTGAAAATTTGTATGGAGGTGATCACCATGCCAATCAAGAATGTCATTCCGCACGTCCAATGAATCTCTTGGAATATATCCAGGCGGATATTTAATACTGTGAAACTGGTCCCACAAAACCCGTTTTGATCGTGGTGGAGTCGGAACCACATTCAATTTCAACTGAAGAATGCAAGTACTAATTCGAGCAGCCCTCTCTCCTTGAGCCGGAGGACTGTATATTCTAACAGTTACATTGCCCTCAATCACTCCGGAAAAATGTGCACCCTCTTCCTTAATTTGCATGTGCAATGCCAAGTAACCGGTCCAAGGCCAGATGACTTCTGAATAAGTAAAGCGAATGCTTAGAAGATTCCCTTCCTCGTTTGAAGGATTCCATATCGGCGGACTCTGAATATAGCCAATGACACCCATCCCATTCAGAATGGTAGCATTGAATATCACGGGCATGGCACCAGTATAGAGTGGTTGCAGACAAAAGGGCCAGGAATAGGGACAATCTGTATAATCAAGAACGCTAGGAAAGATGCTTGCTCGAGGCTTGTAACTCTTGAGGATTTCGTATGATTCTAATCTGACAAATAAATAAAAATAATCAGAGCCGCTTCCACCGGGACTGGAAATGCAGATAGTCAATAAAAATAGCAAAAAACAACAATGATTAACATACTAAATAGACCTAAAAGAAATAATTCTGATAAAAGAGAGGAGCCCTGTGTCGGGGTGAACTTACAGATCTACTCTCCCTGCACCCTGTTCATACATGTTAGGACCAGCGAGCTTAGCAGCACTCTCGACTAGCGCTTGTTTCATGCTTGCAGGATTCAGAATCTCCTTTCGTTTGTTCTCGGGAATGATACTGACAAGCAGGCATACCACACCAGCAACGACAGGGCTTGCCACACTAGTGCCTGATAGGCTTTTACACCCAGTGCTGATCTTAGATCCCATAATTTCCCGTCCATATGCCACAACATCTGGTTTGACACGACCGTAACTGCAAAGGGAATTAACCATGTTAAATATTCATGCATTAATCAGCATCACAAAGTTCTTTGTCAAGGGAGATGCGTATCGAACATCATAACAAAAAGGGGGAAAAAAAAAAGTCAACATGAGTATGAAAATTGAAAGCCTACGTAAGATCCGCATTGAGGAGGGATAAAGTTACATGCGGCAATACCTAGACCCTCCCCCCCCCCCCCAAAAAAAAAATAAAAAAAAAAAGCCCAGCTGAGGGCTTGCGCTAATAAGAAATGAGTAAACATATATAAGTTTCAGTGTTACCAATGCAAATACAGCTCGAGCAAAATAAATTGAGTCGGAAGCAAAGAGAGGTGGGCTTGCTCTTTTCTTAAAATGAACAAGATTGTGGGCAGGAAGAGTTATAGCGTAAAAACAAAGATTACTAAAAAACTTAAGTAGTCGATCAAAAAGGAGGGGAAAAAAAGTAACAGAAACAGTATATAAGTATTCAAAGATTCGAAACCAAGTAGGATAAATGCAAAACTACTAAATAAGTTAATATTGTAGAATAGAAGGATAAGCTACCCATGAGGAATCTCCCAAGTACTCATGCCACGCGATGAAAAAGAGGCTATGTGATCACTATAATCAATGCCACCAACACCAATAACGTCACTTTGGTCAGCTGGATTGTTTAAAGTACCATAAAGTGGCCCATCATTTCCAATGGCTGATACCATAATAATATTATTGGCTGTTATTTCCCAAACCTGGAGAACCATGAAGCAGCAACATTAACCAAAAAGGGTTCAGCTGCATAATATTTAAAAAAATAAAAAAAAGTACGCAAAAGTGTATGTGTACATAAATATTGCAAGTTTCACCACCAAAGTGAGTAATATCACAAGTAATCCTTCCATATTTGGAAAAAAACTGTGTTGCTCGAACTCTTCATTTTTTGGAGTACCCATGCCCGCCGCATATTCAGACATGGGCTTGGGGATATAAACCCTCCAAGAATCCTCCAAATACATGGAAAACTTGTAAAAAATGAACAGCCAATATCGGACACATACCCGTAATTGACACTCACATTCGAGCCTGAGTAATGGAGGAAATAAATGTCTAAAGAAGACAAACAATCTTCTTTAAAATGTAAAATATTAGAAGAGAAAGTCAACTCATTAAATTTGAATGATCATATCATGATTCATGGAATTTAAGAGAGGTCATAGAAGCTTTATGGAGGCAAGTAAATGCATTCAATACGTTCATAATGCTTGCAGAAAATTACGTTCATAATGCTTGCAGAAAATTAAACAAACTTTAATAAAGAAAGGAACCGTTATGATCGAAGTGTTTCCATGTGCTACAAAAACCCAAATTAGGGCCAAAGTCGAAAACATCCAAAATAGCAAGACAGACTAAAATCAACATTTTTATTCACAATTTCACAATTGTGAAACCAAAATATCAAATGACGGTTGACATATAAGCCTCAGTAAATCCAGAGGCCATGTGAGTCGTACCTTCTCTACGAATGGGAGATCCAAGTAATCAGGTCCACCTATGCTCAAGTTTAGCACATCCATGTTGGTCGCAATAGCATAGTTGAAAGCATCAAGGAACCAGGATGTATATGATACCTGCAATAAGCTGAGGACAAAATTCTCATAATCTAACCAAACTTTATAGAATAAATCAAATGTTAAACGAGAAAGTCTTAGGGTATACTGTATTGATAGTAATGTCTTTCATAATCTTGCCTATTCAATATTCATTTCTCAGCTAAAATATCTTGTAATTCTAATAAAGAACAGTTTAAAAGAGCTTTGGATTTCTGTAATGCATGCTATGCATTTTCAAATAGACAAGCAGATAAATTGCATTGGAAATCAAGGACAAAAATGGCGTGATTTGTAAAGGCCAGAGGCAACTTCCAATCACAATGAAAAAAATAGAGAAAATTTCTAATACGAAATGCGTTACCTGTGCATCGGTAAAAACACGAAACGCGTAAATCTCAGTATCCGGTGCAAAACCCGGACATTCTGCATCTTCACTGGCGATAACACCGGCCACAAATGTCCCATGTCCAAGATTATCATTCAAAGTATCCTCGTTAGTCCAATTAGTACGTTCCTGAAAAATTTGCTCCCGAAGGTGTATATTAAAGTTCCCCATCGAAGGCCCGGTTATTAACTTGGCAAAACGAGACTTGTTGGCATTGCCAATTTCCAAATTTATTTCATAAAAAAAAAAAAAAAAAGCTTAATTTATAAGAACAGCATATTTCGACTTATACATACCTTAATGTTTCGAAAATGAGGGTGATTAGCACGTATTCCGGTATCGAAAATAGCCATTTTGACTTTAGCACCAGTGTAACCTTTTCGCCAAAGAGCATCTGCTCCGAACAAAGATGTAACTTGAGACCTCTGCAACACCAAAATAAGTAATTCCATAACTTTCTTCATTTAAATTCTCAAAAAAAAAAAAAAAAAAACTTCAGGAAATTTACTTAAATTAAAATTTACCTGCATCAAAAGACGGCGACTCCAATTAATTGAGGAATTACTTAAACCCGAATCATGGTAATGCTTCTCTTCACTAAACGACATCGAAGTAAAAATCTTTCCGGGTCGTTTTTGTTCATTCTCAAAAGCACCGCCAAGCAGGCCCCTGTTATAGCTCAAATCAACGTTCACATCTTTAACAAATCTCAGCCTCTCAATTTCCTCAATCAAGGCTTCTTTTACTGAATCCTCAATCGAAAGCAGCCCGAAATCGGTGGGAAACTTAGCGGCGGGGTTACGCCTCTCAATCCATTCCCAGCCATTGGATCGAAGGCTGGATTCCAAGTACGAACGGTGATCGGAGGCCGGTTTGTAGTCGGTAAACCGGATTATGTAGTTTTTACGAACGGTCTGGTCACGGCTTCGGTTACGGGTTGGGGTTAGGGTTTGGTTACGGGTCGGGTTGAAGGAGAGTTTGAAATGAAGAATGGGAATGGAGAGAAGAAGAAAGAAGAGGGCCGATTTGAAAGGAAATGAAGGTTGAATTGAGATCATAATGATGAAAGGCCGTTAATGGTGGGATTTGTCTGGCGGGAAAAATCCCTTCATGGGATAGAGGGAGAGAGAAAAGAAAAAGAGGCAAGAGACCTCTGTTTCTGCGTTGTGTTTCGACACTTCTTTCCCTTGCCATCCGGGGCTTCCGACAACCTCGTCAATCTAAAAAAAGACAACGAATTTTTTATACCGAAATGCCACGTGGCCTAATTTTATGCGCGGAACGAAGTGACGTGTTCTAATTCTTGGTAGAATTACACACAGAACTTCAATTTAATTTTTTTAATTTTTTATTAATATTATATATTTTTATAATTAAATTTTAAAAAAATATTTTTATTAATTAAATAATAATTTAAATTAAATTAAATATATTCGAATCACTGAGTAACACATTTAAACTTAACTCATTATTAAATTTAAATTAAAACTATTAGATTGAACTTTTTAATCACGTGTCTATTTATTAGCTAACAAGGTAAATGCTAAAATGCTACACTCCACCTAAATTTTACTTAGGTTGCATTTTAAAATAAAAAAATTACATAAATCAATGTTCAAATTTAAATTTATTACATATTATTTTATAAAATTAATTATAAAAATTAACTAAATTAAATTTCAATTTTAAATGAAATTATTTTACATTTAATTCTCAAATTCTTCATGCACTTTGAATATCTATGCATGCATGCATGCATGCAGAGATTGAAAATTTTGCATCAATCCATTAGCTATTTGGTTTTTGTTTTTCTCTTTTTGAAAAGAAAAGCTCCATATTCAATTACACCTTGCTGCATTTCTGGTGCAGTCGTTTACTTTGACATCTTTTGCTTAGTTTCAAAACCCTTCAAATAGACTATCTTTATTGTTTATGGTTTTATGATTCATTTATTTCAGCTGACCCTCAAAATTTTTGTTTCTGAAAACATCAACCCTACAGCCTCTTTGCTGCCGACGAGAAAGAGAAAACGTAATTAACTAAATCGATGTCGAGGCTCTGTCTCTAATCAATCCTTCAGAATCAGATAAACCCTTTTGATTTTGAATATCATTAGCCTCTCATTCTGGGTTTCTTTTTTTTTTTTTTTTTATGTTATAACTAGTAACTGAAGGAGATTTTTCATTTTATAATAGTCGTTTTCATCGTTGTTTGTGCTGTTTAAACAAAGAAGAAACATAGAGAGGAAGACGAAGGAGGAGGTTGCGTCGACAATGGTTTGAACATTGACGGGTCGGTACAGCATTCAGAGCTCGGGATCTTTCCGGATTCGGAGAATGCTTGACAATCTAGGGAGAAAGCAGCAGAATCGGATGCTAACAGATGGGAGCGACGTAGAGGATGGTGATGATAACCAGCAAGCAAGGAGCACTGACACAAGAAATGCAGAAGACAAATCAATGGAGCAACAAAATATAGGAGTCTCCCCAGGAGAGGCCACAATCAGGTGTAGTTCAGGACTTGGGTATAAGCATCAGAGAATTCGGCACGAATATATTAATTTTTTTAATTTTTTTGTACCATATTCATATATATATATATCAAAAAAGATGTTGGAAGTTTTTTTGTAAGTTCTTTTTGCAGATTAGAGGATTCTAATGGTTATATTTCAATACTCGTATCCTGTTATATATCGGACACGGACTAAAACTTTAATTGAAATTTTGTAATTTTGATTGATATTTCCCCATGATTTCTATGTAGAACGGAAGAGAAGGCCTTGGTGATTCAATCTATAAAAGCATCACAGAGGAGTACTTTTGATCCTGCATAATTCGTTTCGGCCATCGATTTGTCAACAAGCACAAAGTTCTTGACCTTAAGAACAGGATCGAGGCCTCCATTGTTATCTGGAAGAGGAAGATGCACCAAAGAGATGGAAGGTCGTCTTGGGGTTCAGCTGTTAGCTTGGAAAAAGGGGAACTCTTTGAAGTAAGGGTGGCGACTATCTTACGCTTGCTTAGGCATCGCTTCAGGGGGTTGCATCAATCTGCACTTGATATACTTAAAGATCCGAGATAATAAGGTACAAAGCATAATATATGTTAGATCCAAGATAATACGGTACATTAGAATTTGGACCTCAATGTGATTTATGTAACTCCTAAGATTGATGCATTTGAGAATTGCTTTCTGGATGTCTTGATCTCTAGTTACTGCACAATTATCGGGTCTTGAGGTATGTACGCAGCTTTTGTGTTCAACGTGCAATCAAACTTTTTTCCGACCATGTTCACGCGTTAGACAACCTTACAAGTTTGGTCAGATTTAGATTAAATTTGAAATTTTTTTTATGATTCAAATCGGTTTAAATTATTATTTATTAAATAAAATAATATTTATTTAAATTTAATTATAAAATATATTAATATTAATATAAAATAATTTTTTAAATATTTTTAATATATTTTCGATAATGATGTTAGGCCAAATTCAAATTTGGGTTTCAAATTCAAATTTTTATTTTTCAAACCGCTATCAACTCATGAGTAGGTTTTTATTGTACATTTCTACTATTTTCTGCTTCATTTTTCGGATTGTATCATTTCTACAAATAGCAAAGAAAGATTCATAATCACGAGCTGTGTTATTTGAATTTGAGTGAATACAAAATATAATTATACATTCAATACGAATATATTCAAAATTTTTAAAATTTTTCATATATTTTAAATATTATATTTCATAATCATGCCCAAACATATGTAAAACAAAAGTTAATTTGTTCAAGAGCAAGATTATCTGCCCAAGCTGAGGGTCTGCCTAATAATTGAGAGGGTTTAATAAAAATATTATACTTAAAAAATGAACTTGGATATAAAAATGAGACTCGTTTAAAAAATTGGCAGAACCTTGACTCTACCGTTTAAAGCCGAAACCCCACTCAACTCATTTTTTCAATGATGTAATTTATATTATTTTTATATTTATATATATAATGTAATTGATCATATAAAGAATATATATTAGACCAGTCATTGGACAAGTCGGGTTGGTTTTGAATCGGGTTAATTCGGTTGGATCATTTTGGGTTTTAAAATTTTTGGATCATTTTCGGGTTCAGATCACTTCGGTTTCGAGTCACTTTGGATTCGAGTCATTTCAGTTTCGGGTTATTTTGGATTCGAATCATTCTGGGTTCAAGTCATTTCGATTTCAAGTCATTCTGGGTTTAGATTAATTAAGTTTAACACTCGGGTTAATGAGATTTAAATCATTTTGGATTTGGGTAATTTTGGGTTGGGTAAGTCAAGTTTAACACTCAAATTAGTTGGTTTTGGGTCAATTAAATTTAACACTCAGGCTTATCGGGTTTGATCATTTTTTGTTTCAGTCATTTTAGGTTAATTGTTCAGGTCAATTTAGGTTCAAGTTATTTTGAGTTTGGGTCATTTCGAGTTCGAATCATTCTGGATTCAAGTCATTCGAGGTTCCAATTATTTTCGAATTCGAATTGGTCAATTTCGAGTTGTTGACTTTTTTTTTGTCAAATTAGGTTGGGTCGAATTCATATTTGGGTGAGTTAGTCAGGTTTTTGGAGTTTGGGTCAGAATTAACAAGTCTAATATATATGCATAATATTACAATAAAAATATTAAAAAATATATTATCTATATTTTAAAACTTGATTAAAAAATTATTAAATCACTACAAATTAATTTTAAAAAATATATTTAAGAAAATAGAAAACAAATGAACAAGCTTAAATAGGCCTAGATTATTTACTTACAAATACGGATAAACTTGGACAAAATTTAAAACTCATAATTTGGACTGAACTAAATTTGAACAAGCAAATATGATATTAATACTATACTTAAACTTGATCCGATCCGACCATGAACACCTTTAAATATAAATGTTATTCATAGAAGTTATTCATACGCAACAAATGACAAGTCCAAAAAAAAAAAGGTTGTATTTTCTTTTTCAAAAAATTTTCACCCTTAATTATCATATATCAACGTAACATCAGGAGTCAGAAAGGTAGATGTGATTTTTCCAAGCCGTTTGAACACGAAACGAACCAAATTTTAAGGAACACAAGTAAACTTCACGGAACCTCTATCACCAAGCTGGTAATAACTACTGCAAGCATACAATTTGCAATGCCCTTTGGAAAATAAGTTAAGACAAATATGATATAAACATTGAAATCAAAACATCAAAATCGGGTTTAAAATCAAAACTTGCATTCGATTTTAAGTGCTTATTATGGAAATTCATATATGTTCGAAAAAGTTGGGGAAAATATCATAAACATAGATGGATTAAAAAGCAAAAGTCATAGCCGGTAGCCATATACTTTTCAAATACGTATCTAACAGGCACGAGTGACTGCAGCATGTATTGCATCAGCAAGATGAGGGACGGTCTTGGAACTAAGGCCTGCCATGCTAATCCTCCTGTGAAGAAGAAGAAGAAGGAGAAGAAGAAAGATGAGTTTTATAGATCAATAATGTTAGGACTTGGGGATCAGTGTCGAATATGAGTATACTCAATGTTTTCTTAGTTTTTCTATATATTTGGAGGATCCTACCCTAATATCCATGTCTAAATATGTGTTGGATATGCATGTTAGAGACGGATACTTTAAGAAAAATGAAGAGTCAGAACAACATAACTTTAGAAGCTCCGGTTTCTAGCCGTACATATAAAATAAAAAAATAAACTATGCACATGAAGTTTAGGTTTAAGGGATCCGAATATGGTAAACGAAACAAATGAAGAGACCGCTAGATTTCAAACTGTAAGCCCTTGACTTAGTGGGTCGGGTGGGTGTGGGAGCAGGGGTATGGGTGTCACTAAAATTAGAGGAAGAAAATTCCAAACTAAAATTGAAATATTGAATGGAAGTGTCTAATCATAGTACAACATATATCACCTCGATGTCAAATGATCTTATTCTGATTCGTGAAAGAAAACTGGGAGGAAAAATCTTAAGGCACGATTTTCGAGCCAAGAAGCAGTTTTTATTGCAAAAAAGCAGGATTTTACAGAAGGAAACCAAATCCTTCTTTCCAACCACCTAGAAAACCCAACCTTCCTCTCACTCCCAAAGAATATTTGAAAAAAAAATCAATAAAAAGGTGAAAAGAGAAAGAAATAGATCTTTTTACCCATCGGATGTCATGTAAATGTGGTACTCTTTGGTCATGAACGCAACTTGATCGCTGTTCAACCCTGTGAAGGTAAACATTCCAATCTGTTTGATAATGTGACTCCAGTCACCTGGAGTGCCTGCCAAAAAGGATATAGAAACATGTTTAGTTTCGGAGCTAGATGGGATACAACACAGATTTCATATAACAGTGAAGAAAATACTAGAAAAGATTATATGCAAAACTTTTATCAGTTATACATAAAGAAAGTACCAGAGACCAAGACTTGAACAAGGCTTTCGTAAGTTGATGGCATATGTTTAGTTTCAGAGCTAGACAAAACATGCTTAGTTTCGGAGCTAGATGGAACACAAAAAAGATCTCATATAACAGTGAAGAAAATACTGGAAAGGAATGCAAAATTTTTGTCAATTATATATAAAGAAAGTCAGCAAAGATCACGCTCTTGAACAAGGCTTTCGAATGTTGATTTACCCATACCTATCAAGCTTACATTTCATGCCAACAGGAAAACTAAAATAAAAGGGCACAAAAAATCCATAGAATATAGGAAGAAAGGATTAGGTAAAACCTCTAGTGCTTAAAGCGTCAAATAGTTGGTTGCGCATGCTAATGATTCGGTCTGCCATCGCTTTCAGCTCAATCTTCCACTCGTTACACATATCACTGCAACAAAATTGAAAAGAGAACAAGAAATGAAAGTGCACTCCATAAGTGAATTAACTTGATTTGATTAATTACCTCACTCAATGTCAAACATGAAAAACAAAAATGAAAAATTACCCCCAAAAAGTGAACAAGTAGTCTTTTATATAATTATTATTAAATGATTTGGGCGCTGTTCACCAGCAATAAGAATGTCATAAGATTCTTAACATTCACTTCACTCCAATCTCTAACACCAAGACGAACTGTTGCAATCATTCCATTTACTTAGAACTTATACCAACACTACTAGTTTCTCTGTCATCTGACAAGTTCTAAATACAGGTTGGTTGGTTACACCATAAAAAGGCCTCACCTATTCTTGAGAATGGTGGCTGCAATCGACGCACCATGAATAGGTGGATTTGAATACATAGGCCTAATCACAAGCTTCAACTGGCTCTCAACCCTGCTTGCAACATCAGCCGCCTTACAGATCTGTAAGTAAAAGAATTATTATATTCCATGCAAGAGGCCATAGTTCACATAAAACAATTGAAACAACAGAGCAAAGCAAGAGATTGAAATCGCTCCAATGGCTATTTCATAAACCAATCATCCTCAATACATTCTAAGATATTGTAAAAATGCCATTTCCACATAGCAAATTATTCCACACCCCCCCCCCCCAAAAAAAAAAGTAGAAGAAAAGAAAACACTTGGCTATTTCCACACAGTAATAGACATAACGATATTAGTTCTTTTTGCAAATTGGAGTTACATTATTTAAATATGATTCTATCTGCTTGATGGGATACAATTTCTGGGCGTCACGCACTAAAGACAAATTTTTTTTTAAAACTCCTATTTTATCATAGCCGGTAGCAAAAGGAAGCAAAACACTCAATTTTCGCCAACTGCCGGAAAACATCATGCTTATTACGAAACAAAAAGAAGTCCTGCCTCCTTCAAAATATCAGTTCTATTGCAAACCAATGGATGTGACAAAGTTTTAAATTCACATAGCATCTGTTGGCAGACAAATGGACATGAAATGGTAATATTATCACCTAAAGGGTTACCTATTAAAAGTCTTAATAATGTCAGGGAGGTTCTGTTTAATTGTCAAGAGTTACGGTTTTCAGGCATAAGATTTGGACATCGAGCATTACTTAGTCATAATGAAAAAAATTTTGCCCAAGGTTTATTACTGCAGCGTCTTACAATGCTGAGAGCACCAACACGCTCCCCATAAAGTCCCATGTTTTTTGCATAACTCTGAGCTATAAGGCATTCTCCACCATCTGCAACAAACATGCGAACAGGCTCTGCATCTGCATCTAAGCTACCGCTTGCGAATCCCTGGAATGTCAAATTTAAGTGTTTGCAAATTAACCATTTTAAAACCTATTAAAACTATAATATTAACAACTATTGCATCTATTATGCAGCATTCTAACAATATCACACATTTCTTTTAACCATAAGTATATTCGATATTGTACAATTACCTGGTAAGCACTGTCAAAGAAAGGTAGTAACCCTTTAGATCTTATCAACTGCCGGAACTGTTCCCATTGCTCGACGGTTGGGTCAACACCAGTGGGGTTATGAGCACATGCATGAAGAAGCACTACAGCTCCAGCCGGTGCTGCGCCAAGATCTTCTAGCAAGCCTGTTTCCCAAAAGTTGTGGCATTCTTTTACTAGCATATCAGGGCAATTAAAAACCAAGATATTGATTCCATGAACTATAGAGCACTTGTATGGAGGAATTTGGAAACCCAAAAATAAATAAATAAATAAATAAAAAGGTAATTACATATACAAGTTGTAATAAACGAAGATTTCATTGTTTCTCCAAGAACTTATCATTATGTTTGGTTGAGTGTAATAGACTATACATTCAGCCCAAATTCGGCAGGCCCATATAAAGCTGGTGTTTGGTTCAATTCACAAGTGGAATGGGGGATGGCTGTTACAAGCCTTATTCAGGTGGAGGCCTAAATAGCCATTCAGTGCGCCTTGGGCGTAATAAAAGATTGCTTTAGGACATTCAAACCCTCTTTGTCAAGGATTCAAATCCTATAATGTTTCATTCCACTGAACCAAACTATTACTATAACTATTCCATCCTATTCCAACTTTATTCCGTTCCCACAAAATTGGTATTCCATTAACACTCTATTACATTCCAGTGAACCAAACGTATAGTTAATGAAATCAACTTATTAACTGCAGCAACTCATTCACAGTATAACCTATTGATCGAATAATTAACTCAGACCTTGGAAATTGAGCCCACGAGTTGTTGGATCATAGTAGCGGTAATTCTTCACTGACAATCCAGCCATTGTGAAAACTTTCAAATGGTTTCCCCATGACGGAACCGGAATGCATATCGTACGCTGGCAAACAAAAGGTAGGCCAAAAAAAAAAAAGCATTACTTTCTCTTCAAATGGTAATAATGTACGAAAAATTGAGTTAACAAACAGAAGAAGATTTGTATTTTACTTGGTGGTAATGCTTTGCTAGAAACTCAGCTCCAACCCTCAAGGAACCAGTACCAGACAAGCACTGAGCAGTAGCCACCCTCTTCTCTTGAATAGCCGGACTACCCCCAAAAAGCAACAACAAAAAGAAATCCAATAAGCTATAAATAAAACACAATAGAACTCTTAAAATAACCAAACGAAGAATTACAAATAATTTCAACTGAATCAGAAGCATTTTTTTTCCTTCAATTATTTCCTTTCTTTCTTCCGTTCTTTACCTGTCATCACCAAGAATGAGCTTAGCACTCAATTTATTGAACTCTCCAAGACCAAGTATTGGAAGATACTCTTTGACTCTTGACCTGAAATATACAAAACAAGATCAACAAATTTACGGAACATTCGAAAACACCAGGAAGGCATGAAAAACAGAATGGTTTTAGTGGCTTACTGGTCATTAACAAGAAGCTGTTCCGCTTTTCGAACTACATCGAGAACTAAAGGCTTTCCTTCCTGTTAAAGCATAAACAGATCAATAAAATCAACATCATTTAAAAGTGAAAGATTGATCATTTTTTTATTTCAATCAAGATGATTTGTAGAGAAAAAAAATAAAAAAAGGAAGAAATTTATTACACCTCAGTTCTGTAGGCACCAACGCCTAAATTCAACTTTATCGGGCTTGGATCCTTGTTATAAGCAACAGTTACCTATTTGTTCAAATAAAATATTCAGAATAATAAAAAAATCAGTCAAATCATTATTATCAATAATAATAAAAATAATCAATCGAACGAGCTTCGTCGAAAAGCTAATCTAAAATTAAAACTGTATAAAAGATTAAATTCTAATATTAAAGCAACATGCATAAAAGCAAAAAAAAAAAATTGTTTGGTTATGTCTGATCATTCAGTTCGTTATTTCCCGAGATCGAACACTTTACGATCCGATCAACGAATCAGCTCAAACTTAAAAATTCAATAACTCACGAAAGAAATGTATAACAAAACAGAGAGAGAGAGAGAGAGAGAGAGAGAGGATGATCATGAGTTACCCCTAGAATGGGATCCTCAGGAGCTTGAACAATGGTGGCAAAAACAGAATCCATTTCCTATGGGAACAAAAATCGAAAACCTTTCTTTTTTTTTTTTTCTCTTTGCTGTGCCTTTAATGGAAGCTTAATAACTAGAAGAGGAATTTTCCTTTTTACTTTTCCTTACAACCTGAGATTCTTTGGTTGGTTTCTTTAAAAGCGGGCGCTTGTGCTTTTTCTCAGCGGTCATCCCGACCGAACCTTTTTGCGACATTTAAAAAAAAAAAAAAAGAAAATTTTTTTTTCCTTTCAACGAAATGCTGATGCGGCAATGCCCGTGGAGTATAACGTCGATAACTGGGTCCCACCTAAAGGTGCGAGTCGAATTTTTTTGGATTAGCTTACCTCGCGTCGGACCTGGCCCATAGATCAGTTCATTGTAAACCTTAGGAAAAAAAAAAAAAAATTACGACATAAATATATATTTAAAAATTTTATATTATCAATAATATATTAAAATTTATATAAATTTATAATATTTAAAAATAATTATGATATAATAAAATATAAATTATTAAATTATTAAATTTAATTTATTATTTAAAATATAAAAATATTAATTTTATATTAATATTTATATATTTTTAAAATTAAATTTAAATAATTTTTTATTTGTTAAACAAATGATTCAAGTCAAACTTAGGTTGGGTTTTTGAGAGTAGATTTACTCAAAAATTAGGTAGGGTTTGGTTCAGTATTTTCTTTAAGGTTTAGGTTGAGTTAGATTGAATTGAATTTAAATTAATTTAAAATATTATTTTATTATTTACAATATTATTAAATAATTAAAATTTTATTTTTATATGATTATTTATTATTAAATTTAAATAAAAATATTATTTTGTTATATAAATAATAATTTTAATAAAATTTAATTCATTCGATTTGATAAAATTTTTTATAGATTTAATATAATAATAATCAAATTTTTTGAATCTGACGAATAAATCGATCCATGAACTTGAGAGACAATGAAAAGGAATATTGAAGTGGAGGTTGAAGTGTTGAGCTTAGGTGTTTAGGTGGTGGTAGACAAAAATGTGGGAAATTAAGTAGATGGCCTAACAATGCCAAGCAAAGTGGACAGCAAAAGCTTAAAAAGGAAAAATAGAAATGAGAGAATTGCGAAAGGTAGATTTTTATCAAAATCTCTAACGTATGTTATAATATATATATATATATATATATATCAAAAGTTACTCAATTTACTAAATAATGTTATTAAAACTACTAAACATTTTATTCACAAGATTATAAAGAATTCTAGTAAATATATTGAATTTACTAAACAAGGTTGTCATAAATTCTATACTCAAGTGATGATTTGCTATCAAGTAGAAGTGTTTATAGTCCCATTTGGGTCTAATCATGACTCAAAAATTTTTTAATTTTTCTACCTAAGTTTGATTCGAATCCGAGTTAGCTCGATTTATAAACATGTTTTATTATTTAAAAATATTAAAAATTTAAAATAATTTATATAATATTTATATATTTTATAATTAAATTTAAATCAAAAATATTTTTTGTTAGTTGAACATCCACTCGGATTGGACACGTAACTTATTTTATTTGGATGGCTGACTTTTCTTTTCCTCTTTTATTTTATTTTTAATTTCTCTTGTTTTGTTGTCTCTTTTCTGCTTAAGTAGACATGAAATTTGTATGAAAGAATATATACATACAAAAAGGCCCATTTAATGAATTTTTAGGTATCTTTAATTTTCAACATTAAACAAAACTTTGGCATTTTTATTGTTATCATAATTGTCAACTTCAAAATTTTTCAAAAAAAATTTGTCAAATTTAAACAATTTATTTTCTTTAATTGCAATTTGGAATTAATTTGTGACGTAAGCTTAATCTCATATCATTGAAGTGCTAATTAATTTATTATTTTTATTATTGAAATTTTCATGATTTAATAATCTTAACCACTAAAATTAAAATTTTAGTATTTTATCAATAATATGATTAATGGCTAATTAATTAATTTATTATTGAACACATTTGTACAACTAAAATTATCTATGAGTCGAACCACTCATCCAAACTTAAAAGTTTGTTTGATATTTGAAGAATTCGGATAAAAATATCAAATTTAAAAAATAGATAAGAGTAAATTCAAAACTCATTTTTAAAAACGGGTTGGACGTTGGGTAAAAAACTTTAAACCCAAGCCTGGCCCAAATATATTGTTAAATTATTATTTATATTTTATAATATAAATATATAAAATATATAGATTATATATTTAACCCAGGCTTTGGCCCCAGTTCTTTAATCTCTGGAGAAATGAATCATCTTCACTGCCAAAACTACCAACTTTTAAGTTAATTTCACCCAGATTATAATCTTTAATATGAAGACTGCTTTGGGATGGGATGATGTTCTACGTACAGAGCAACAACACGGCAAATCCAATCTGGGCGGACAGGGTCAGACTAGACTTGGTTTTTTAGTTTTTGCGCTGGATTTGGTCAAGAAAAATTATTCGTATTTCAAATTAGATCGAACATAAATAAATAGAAAAATCATTTATATCCTAATTTGAATTCAATTTAATCTATAAATATTTTTATTTACACCGAATTCCTATGCCATTTGCTCCATGATGCAATTAAAAAATTTAATGAAAATGATAGCATCTTATGAAATAGAGATGGCAACGAGCTAGATATTTGCATTATTTGAAATATTTAAATTTAAATTCATTTAATTTACTTGATATCTAAAATTTTGTCACATTATTGCGAATCCATATTCAATATAAATAATAATGTTAGATGAACATCTAAATCAATTGAATATTCAAATTTATTAAATTAATTTTGATTAAAAATAAACATAAAATTAAATAAAAATTAAATACGTTAATAGGTAACGAATTCAGATATTTAAATTTATTGTCTATATAAATAAAGCAAAACTTGCTTTATCCATCTTTGTCTTGCTTTTACCGTAGATGTTGAAAGCTTCTATCTCCATAAATATTGATTATCTCTATAATGGCTTCACACTGCTCCATACTGCACCCTACTTTTTATTAATTATTTTTAAATATATTATAATTTATTTATGAACACAATTTTTTATATATAATTTTTTAGTATCAACATAATATATATAATAGAAGTGTATATATATATATATATATATCTAATATTAATGTATATGGTTTTAATTGGTAAGTCATGAAGTTGCACATGTCTAGTTGTGAAGCATCCGTCTCTACTTGGCAAAGCAAACACTTTTTAAGTGCTATAATTAATAATTAAATCCTAAATAAATCAGCTTTTCAAAGCATTAAAAAAAATCTACTAATTAGCGCCATTGTTTTAATTTTTAGTACCAATAGTTTGGTATTTTTTAACATCTTTGGTCCCTACACCTTGCTTTTGAATAATTAGGTATTTTCTTTGTTCTATTATGCACTATTTCTCAAGAATTACCTTCATCACATTTTAATTTTATGGATTTCCTAATTAGAACTTAGAAGGATTTTGGGTTAGATCGTGTTGTAATTCAAAAAACTTTTTAAATTTTTTATTTAATTATCATTTTATTATTTTAAAAAATTAAAAATATTATTTTTATATTAATTTATATATAATTTTAATTACAAATTGATAAAAATATTTTTTTTATTATTTAAATAATAATTTAAATTAGATTAGACCAACTTAAATAATAAAATATTATGTTCCGACTCAATATAAGTTAAACGGATTATCCAATCTTTAGACAAGTCCACCATGCATAAGTGAATATAACCCTATTAAAAACATTTTAATACCCTTAGATATACATATAAAATGTATGGTTATAGTAAAGAAGTTATCTATTTTATTATTTCTTAAAGTTGATTCGAAAGAAAAAAAAGGAAAAATTAACGCATGGATGGCAGAAATATCTTTTGATTTTGGTATTTCAAAATATCATTTTAATCTTTAGCATATAATTCAAGTATCTTGTTAATATTCTTCCAATAAATAGAGAACTTTATGAAATAATTATTTTAACTCTATTTCTTTCAAATTATGTTACTTATTTTTTTTAATCAATGCGATGCCACAATAAATAACTTTAATTAATTTTATTTATTTTTAATACGAGATCTTTTATCATTAAGGGTCCCATTTATTTCATAAAAGTTGACTTCCTTAAAAATAATTTTTGAAAAATAAATTTATTTTTTTATTGATTGAGTAGTATTTTTTTTAAAAAAATATTTTTTATTATTTGATTTTTTTTTTGAAAATTTTGAATTTTTATTATAATCATTGTAAGGGATTTATCTATTCTCAATTTACTTAATGAAAAATTCTTTTTTTTTTTACTTTGTTTTTAAATTTCAAAATAATGTTTTACTCATAACACAAGTTTTAAGTAGATTCGTATTATATTCTTATATTTTATCGTGTCATTATTATATTTAAGATTTTTTTATATTTATATCAATTTTGATACATTTATAATTCGTATTAGATATATTTTAAAAATATATTCATATTATGTTGTATCGTTCTTTTTGACTTTATATATGTTATAATCATATTAAATATTATCAAATTTAATTTTAAAAAATCGTAATTTTTTATGGACTCTAAATTCATTTTTTTGGGTTTTCCAAACTAATTATTGAAAATAAACGCAAGAGATATAAAATTTAATTTTTTTTTTAAATTACTTTTATACCAAACAAAAAAAAAAACCAAAAGTAAAGAATACGACGTTTCATTTAAAGAAGATGAGATTTTTAACTAAAAAAAAGGAGAAAAAAGTTATTATATGAATTGTGAACCGAAAAAAAAAAAAAAAAAGTAGCTATCAGTCATGGATATGAAGTTGGAAAATCTTTCACAAAAGGCCAGAATAAGCCCATAAATTTCTTTCTTGGAAGTCGGAATGAGCCCAAGCAAGAAGCCAACCCGAGTGTTGACCCTTGATGTTGCTGGTTAGAGATTGAAGCCACATAATTCCTACGTCCAACAATATGGACTTAAATATTTTATATTTATTATATTATATTTATATATTTTATTATTTTTAAAATATTTTATTTTTATATAAATTTTGATATATTAATAATCGTATTTTATAAATTTTGATATATATATTTATATTATATCATATATTTAATATTTTACCTGTGTTCAGAGATAAAGCTAGCTAAGATTTTTTGGGAGGCCAAATCGTAGTAATCTGTATTGTATTAGTATCGATTGTGCGGTTGGTGAGTACCGGTTTTTAGGTAAAACAAAATGAAATTAGTAGGGTACAGTTTCACCATATCAATTGTTCGGGATATATTAATTAATACTGGTACGTATTAGCTGGTATCATTTGGTACAAGATTTTTAACTTTTGAAAACCAATTTCTAATTTTTTTTGGTTTGATATTTTTTATAATTATATTTAAAAATAAAATATATTCATTAAATTAGGTTATTGAACTTAATTAATAATAAAATATTATATATATTTTAAAATCTTTATATTTATTTATTTATTTATTTATTTGATGTTTAAGAATTTTGAATGTTAAATATTTCTAATTTAAAATTTTATATTTGCATATAAATACATGCATGTAATGGAAGGACTATATTTGCATGTTCATAGTACAAATTTTATTAAAGAACTAGAGAATATGCTATAAATATATATGTATAAAAAAATATTTGAAAAATAACGATAAACCTTAAACTTTATGTCCAAAAATACTAGTATCAATATGTGCCAGTACCAAAGAAAAACGGTTTGCCCATTGATACGGTATTGATTACCTTAGGTCAAACATAAAGATAGTTAAAAGATAAATATATAATATGGGTATTAAAAAATAAATGTGTAATGCATTAAAAAAATTTAAATTTTTTTGGGGGGGTTAAGACCAATAATTATATTTATTTATAAATTTTAATGCATAAAATTAAGTTGTAAAAAAATTTAAAAAACAAAATAAATATAAATTTTATTTTGAAGGCTAATTTAATTATTTCAATATATAAATATATATTTATATTATATTAAAATGGATAACTGAGTTGATGTTATGAGTTAACTGAGCATTAATTCAGCCAATGAAAGTACTTAAAGATTTTAAAATTATATTAATAATGATATAAATTAAGAGATAATTATGTATTTTTCTACAAAACTATAAAACTATCCGCTAATCAAAATTTTTTATTCATTTTTTTAACCATTAACATAATTATCTATTAAAATTATGAGTATACCATTATCTAATATATATATATGTTAGAGGAATTTTCAAAACTTCTGCTGATGCCAATTTAATGATTTTAATATATTAATACATATAAAAATATATATGCCATCCAAAATTTTAAAATTCTTGCCTCCCCCTCCAAATCACCATCAGTAGCTGCTATTTATTTATGTATTTTCATGTGACTGGATTGGACCACCTTTAGGAATGATAATGAGTAATGTGACCTATGTTATCTGCAATTATTTGAGTTATTTTTTTTTATAAATTTGGATATTATAGATTCGAATAATATTTAGATTTAAATATTATAAATACTATTTATAACATATTCAAAGTTAACATGAATATGAATATTTTGATATTTATTATTCAAATCCAAATTACATATGTAAATAACATGTTTGGATATCTAAATTCACTATTCAAATCTACTTTTGTAAAGTGTTAAAAATTTATGCTCTATGTAAGAATCGAACTTTAATTAATTAAATTCGAATTTTTTTATAGATTTAATATCTAACAAATAATATTATTTAATTTGAATTTAAATAATAATATATAAATTTAATATAAATAATAAATAATTTTAAATTTTAAGATAACTTTTATACATTTAAATTTAAATATTTTAAAATTATATATATCTAATTCGCAGCTATCTTACCACCATCCACCACACTATCTACAACATCGACTAGAAAGTCACGTGATAGAAATACGACATCCACCACACTATTTGCAACATCGTTTAGAAAGTCACATGGCAAAAATACGACATCCACCGCACCATCTACAGCATCGACTAGAAAGTCACATGGCAGAAATACGACATCCACCACACCATCTACAACATCGGCTAGAAAGTCACATGGCATAAATACGACAATAGGGGTATATTTTATTTGGAAATTTTTTTTTTACAAAAGTAGAAATATATTCTTATTTTTAGTAAAATTCTAATTTTTCTATTATTATCAACTAATAAAAATATCATCTAATTAAGATTAAATAAGATTATATAAATATAATATAAAAATAATTAAAATTTATATTACATATAAAACTTTTAATTGAATTTAATATCACTGAATTAAACGACAACAGTTTAATTAAAATTTAAAAAAATTAATATTATAATAATAAATAAAACTAAGGGTATTTAACTCTTTTAATCTATGATATATTTCCAGCTCCCATATTGAGTAAATAGGAGCATAAAATAATTTTTGACAAACTATTCCAACTTCTATTTAGAATACATAAGGAATAACAGGCATTTTCACTCACTATTAATTTGAATTTAATAGCAGTTATCTATTTTTTATTCTCTAAATTAATCAATAGTGACTAAACATTTAATTCACAAGGCAATATAATATATGTAAATATTTTTCTAATTTCACTTTATCTGTCTCCAAAATCATTTCATCTTGCAGTTTCATTTCCTTTTTCTCTTTTCCGTTTTCCCTGTCAAAAACTCTCTTTATAGTAAATTGCATCTTAACTTTTTTTTTTCATTCATTTACCAGATTTTAGAGTATTCATCTACCAATTAAATTTAAATCCAACGAAGAATTACCACTTGAATTTCATTTTTGATTATTTTTATTTCTTCCGTTTTAGTTTCAACGTAGTTATGTATTTTAAATTAAATAATATAATATTTTTATTTATTCTATATAATATAATTTGTTAACAATAGATTTTAATTTAATTGGGTTTTAGTAGCTTTAGAGCTGTTTTAATTGCACATTAAATTTTTTATTTGTGTTTTAATTTTTATATAGGTTACAATATTTATTATATATATATATATATAGTTATTCTTTATTTTTTTTTGTATTTTAATTTTTACAGAGGTTACAATATTTATTTCTCTCTCTCTCTCTCTCTCTCTCTCTCTCTCTCTCTCTATATATATATATATATATATATATATATATATAGAATTAAATCTGAAATAGTGAGGTAAGCTGCTACCTTGATCTATCTGTGTTCTACTTAATGTATATTTTCCACTCTTATATAAATAGAGTCAAAATGGGTATTTAGTTTTAATTTTCTTTAGTTTATTTCCACTCTTACGTAAAAATAAAATAAAAAGGTCAAAATAAGTATTTAGTTTTAATATCAGTTTTAGGATCATCAAAAATTGTGTATATATATATATATATTTATATATATATATAAAATTTCTATTACACTACAGAGTTATATAATTCAGGAGTTATTTATAAACTGATATTTTCCTATTAAAAGTATTTTATTTTGTTTTAATTTTAATTTAGGATAATAAAAAACTCTCTATAATTTTTTAAGTATATCTTACACTTAGGAGATATAATTTATATTAATTTCTGGCTTATATTTAATTAAATATGATTAACTTAAGTATTCTAAAAATAATTAATTGAGTTGGAATTTGAAATTAATTAGGGGTAATTTATGTTATTATCAGTAGGAGCTTGGAATTAATTAGAGGTAATTTATGTTACTATTAGAAAATAAATCCAATTAATAAATTGGGTTTTGTTGTTAAAATTACTTTAGAATTTATATTTATATTTATTTTCTTTTAATTTTTTTGGAAGTAACATGTTGTGAGTTTTAATTTTCTGCTTTATAATTTATTTACATTTATCTCTAGCTCCTATATAAAGTAAATAGGACTAATTTAGGAATTTTAAAATAATTAATTGAATTGTAATATGGAGTTAATCGGGGATAATATATGTTAATGTTAGAAGTAAATTTAATTAATTAATTGTGTTTTTGTTGTTAATATTGCTTTATAATTTATATTTAGTCTTTTAATTTTTTTGGAACATTATGTGACTTTTAATTTTGATTGATATTAGAAATTGCTCTATAATTTTTTTCGAAGTAATGCTTTATGGTTTCTTTTTTTTAAAAAAAAAAAAAATTCATAGAAGTTACAATCTTCATGAGTGTACAAACATAGTAATTCTTTGATTTTATAGATGAAATTGAATTAACTTTAGGTTAAAATTGCTTTATAATCACATTTATTGTCTTCCAATTTTTTCTGATACATTTTGTGACTTCTAATTTTCATAGAGGTTATAAGTGTAACTATGATAAGATTTGACAATACTTAATATGATTAAATAAATATAACACATATAAAGTCAAAACAACATGACATTAAATCTATATAATATGAATTATAAATGTATCAAATTGATATAAATATAAAAAACTTTAAATATAATTATAACATGACAAAGTATACGAATATGACATGAATACACGAATTACCAGATCTAGTTATTTCGTGGACGATAATTTTATAAGTCACCTTATATTAGCTGAAGGAAACTATGCAAGTTAGAAATATTTTGTTTTGTTGGTAAAGTGGAGTGTACAATTTGCACCAGAACGAAGAGTTTTCATCTTCCAATTTCAAACCTTTGATATATTTTCGTAAATATTTTTAATATTTTAATATTATTTGATTAGTAAAATGTGTTAGAAAATTTTTTTTGAAGGTCTCGGTTCGGATATAAATGGGTTTTTATATGCCTAATTGTTAATTATAAAAGGATTAATCTATCTTATTACTACTAATTAGATCTAATAAATGATTACATGATATGAATATGATATGTAAAAAAATTAAAATACGATACAATATAACAAATAAAATGAACATATTAGAATTTATATAATATGAATTACTAATTTATCATAATTTATATAAATATAAAATATGTTTAATATAATTATAATATGAAAAAAAATATAAATACGATATAAATATAGATCCACATATCTATTAATAATTCTTGATTCATTTTTTCGAGTTTCATCAAGTGATTATAAAAGAAAATTGTTTTCTATAGATTATGATTTTGTGGGAGGGTTTTCTTAAATTAACACTAAAAAAACCTTTCAAAATAGAAAAGATAGAATTAATTAATTAATTCTGTATTTTATGAGAATTAAAAGCCACTTTAAAGTACATGACTAAGATAATTTAAAGTTAATAGATATGGTTAAAAAATTTTAATTTAAAATTAACATCCACAAGTTTAATAGAGCTTATACCAATTAAAAATTCCGAAGATCAAAAGAGTCACAAACATTAACATTAAATTAATGTCGTTTTATATTACCACATTTACGGACATACCTCTTTTGAGGTAAAACCACCTATCTCGAAAAGCCCACCAAACTTTTCAATGCCTTATCAATCTATCTTTACTTTCAATTCGCATGTAGATTTTCGTCTCCTCGTCATTGTAACCTCTATTATCAAGAACAACCTACAAGTGTCACGGGGCCATTACCCTCTTCCCAAAAGACATGCCTAATAGGATGTGCAGCGCACCCGCTTATATGCCCAAAGA